>MU380135.1:307628-677301 GCA_022495085.1 Xylaria sp. FL1042
CTAACCTTATTCACAAAAAATGGGTGAGAGTGGGGACCCCTACCACCCACAGTTTTTGCTATAAAGAATGAACAGTGTGGTTGGTAGGGGACCCATCTCTCTCCCTTTGTGTGACATTACGTATAGTAATAGGAACTCAAGCTTGCGACATCTAGTTACGGATTCTGACTGGACACCATCACCAGAATTGTTGTTTGAAGTCCGCGAGCGGTCCTGCTCGGGTCCAGTTTCAACACTATTCCATCCTCCCCACCGTCTACCCGTAATGAGATAAGTTTGGATTAATCATTGCACAGTCGCCTACCTAATTATATGTACCGGTACTTGCCCACCTCCCGAGTACCGTGGGAACTTTGCTGTATGCACGTGCAGGTGCCTGGATCAGTGCCGCTAGGCGTGCCCCCAGATTCGACCCATAGTAGGTACATACCTACCTACATGCGTACTTAGTAGGTCCCTAGGTACATACATGTAGGCAGGAGTAGCAGATCGATCTACGTAGTAGGCACCTGAAGGTGGCGCACTACCTACCTAGGTCCCTTAGGTACCTAACCTAGACCCTTTCAGTCCCCCTTCAACTAAATTTATCACTGAGGCAGATGGATAGCGTTTGGCCTCGGTGGTGCTGCAGCCCTTAACGGAAAACGCTGCGAACATGAAAATCTATTGGATGGCGGTTCTTGCTGCAGTTTGCCAAGACCCTGTGTGCACTACCTCCTAGATACCTATAATACGCGCCCTCTTACTACTGCCAGCCAGTATATGCTTGTACCTAGGTAGGGGCCTTTGAAATGCATAAGTTTAGGTACCCAATACCAACGATTCTCATCCATACAGTACAGCCTTTTTTTTTTGTTTCGGTTCTATACGGAGTATTGTACACTAATCGGCACACACTAAGGTTGGGTGCTAGTCGTTGGCCCTTTGTGCTCACTCACGGCCTACCTACCTACCCTAGGGAAGTATGCACTAGTAGTTTCCCACGCATCCTTTATCTAATCCTCCATCCATCAGCTGGCCCGCGACCGACCTGCTTCACAACCTTCTTCCTCTTCCACCAGCCCCCAGGCCACCGGTCTGTAGACATTCACTTCCCACCTTCCTCCTTCTTTGAAGACGTGCTCTCTCCGCTATTCCACTCGTCCTTGACAACCTATGTGCCACAACGGTCTGGTGCCGAATCAAAAACGGACTGGTCTGTCGAACCTTCATTTTTTGGGTATGTACGGCTATCATTATTCGTTATTGTCGGCAAACATCCTCCCCCATGCTTGTGGTTGCTAGCTCAGCCAAACAGCAACAAACTAGTAGTTTGTCAAACCGAGACTTGGCCATTCAGGCGACGCCCAAGTTATTATCGTGTACTGCTCAAGGAGTATACTGTTCTCCTTACTTTGTCACTGGAGACTCTGCGAGACAGCTTTCCGTGTCTGACATACCTTATGATTCCCTCTTCAATTCTTCTTCTCAATAGCCCTAGCACATCACATTCGAAACTTTTGAGTAACTGACAGGCCTTGATCGTGTCTCACTCCATACTCTAATATATTATCAACCTGCCACCCCACTTTGGCTGACATGGGTCGAGGATCGAGGCTCGAGGAGGAAAAAAAGCAAAATTGCTGTCGTCTCTTGCTAACTTTTCCCGCCACAGCTACAAATTATCTAATCACACATCGTTAACGATAATATCTCCCTTTCAGCCTGCTTCCTCCACTCGACAACTCCTTTGAGGTCAGCAGGTCACTGCAGGAGTTCTCGAGACAATCCTATTCCGCCGTTCCCGCCTCCTGTCCAAGTGGCTTATTTAGTTTACACCGACGAAACGCTGCCTATCTATCTGGATTGCGCTTCCTCCGACTGGATAACAACACTCTTCTGCCTTGGAGCCGTTGCATGCTGGCGTTACAGTCTCTGACTTACATTCGTCAGAAACGGAAGCTATAGCGCATCAAATCTGTTTTTGGCTGCATCGGGCTCACTAAACACTTATTTTCAAAGTCGAATATTCCGATCGTCTACAACTATCCACATATACTATCGTATATGCTGGCTCAGGCGAGATAATTGCTCGGCCCATACACTACACTCCTCTTTTGATCGAGGCGTTGGTACATGTTATTCACGTTAAATTTTCGCATCCTCCGATCTACAAGATACACAGTATCATAGCGCTCCTCTGCCGACCCTGGTCAACAGTAACATAAGCAGTTCAACAGTCTGATCGAGGATAGTTGGCTCGCCGCCTCTACCCAGCAAGCTTGCCTACATAAGGGTACGCCTCTAAGTTAGAGTTCGGGTTAATTTCCAATATGAATCGCAACAGCACCCCAGAAGTCACCACGGCGTCTTCGCTTCGGCCGCCTGCGTCCCGAGCCGTCGGAACCGGATCCAACTTACGTGCCTCTGCCGACATGGCTGCCCTTACTGGATCTTCAGCCGCAAGCCGTATTCGTCCGTCTTCAGACTTCTATGGCCAACAAGGCCAGGGCCAGGGGACAGCGGATGTTGACTCCCCGCAAGATAAGATGACTCAGCAATGGATTGCGGATATCGACCAATACGAGACGACACTGGAAGAGATGGCTGCAGCTACCTTGGATCAAGACTTCAAAGATGAGCTCAGTGCTATAGAACAATGGTTCCGCGTTCTCTCGGAAGCGGAGAGGACTGCTGCCCTCTATGCGCTACTACAACAAACTACCCAAGTGCAGGTTCGCTTCTTTATCCAAGTGCTTCAGCAAATGGGCAAGAATCATCCAATGTCGGGTGTTTTATCCCCCGCTAGTTTCGACAAAGGTAAGGTTCGGAATTCACACAAGAGGAGCCCCTTTTTGCTAATCTGACTTATGAAAGCAGATCCTATGTCGAACCGCTTGAGCGATGCTATGAATAAGCTGAATGTTAGCTCTGCACGCAATTCTCTCTCACAGCCACAACCTTCTACTAAAAGACACTCCGGCCTTGACCCCTCTGCAATTAATTCGATGTTTCCCGATGCCGCCGCTGCTATTGCGACTGAAAAGGCTCGGTTCACCCAGCAGACTGGAAACCAACCCCCATCAAACCGGAATAGCGCTGCAGTTGATCCTCGTAGCTCCCTGGCTGCACCTACGATTTCTGCACCATCTGAAGGTATGGATTCAAATGGACAAAACTCGAACTCACCATGGGGTAACAACCATGATCAAGGGGGGTCACGACCCAAATCGTCATCTTCTGGGCAGCCGCCCATGGGCCAGTTCGTTCAACCGCCTCCTTCCGCAGGTCTCAGGTCACCTCGTCCTCAGCTCGGCGCAAATTCCAACATTCAGAGCACAACGCTCAATGCGCCCGACAAGTCGGCTTCCGACCTACCCTTGCTTTCTCCATATGGCGCCGGAAGTGGGAACTGGGCGTCAATGGTGAACACGCCTATGAATGCGACTTTTAGCCCCGGCAATGCGCCTCATCAAGCCGATATGGTTGCGAACGCCACAGCAATGAAATTAGCAGCTTTGTCCACTGTTAACAACCGCTTTGCTCTTGACGATGTTCGCAAATACCGCCGGGCTCGGTCTAATGATGCAAATGGACAGAATCCGGGTGGTGTATCTGCTGGTCCTCAGATGCCCAATATTCCCGGGGCAAATATCGTAATGGTTAATGAGCATGGGCAATTTCTGAATCGGGATCAAATCTTAGCCCTACAAAATCAGCAGGTGATGGGCGGGTTTAGTGCGCACCGATCGCGCCCCAACTCGCCTGGCATCGCAATCCAGCCGGCTGGTTTTACGCAACAGATGCCATTCGCCTCCCCTCAGAATAATGGATTTTTGAGTGCCTTTGACACGCAAAACCCACTTCTAAGCGGCGGGTTTCCAGGATTGGGCATGGCGCAACTTGGCGTAAACCTCAACGAGGGATACCTATCGGACCATTCTGAATTGAATCGCGGGCGATCGCCTCGAGGGCGTAGAGGTACTTCGAAGCCACCAGAGGACCCCACCGACCCAACTCTGCTTCAGGATATCCCTTCATGGCTGCGAAGTCTCCGGCTTCACAAGTACACGGATAACTTAAAGGATATGAAGTGGACAGAGCTGGTTGAGCTCGACGACGCTGCTTTGGAGGCGCGGGGTGTCAACGCCTTAGGTGCGCGTAGAAAGATGCTCAAGGTCTTTGAGCAAGTGAAAGGTAAATTAAATACCTAAATCTTCTGCAAATACCGGAAACATACTAACTCTTCGTACAGAAGCAAAAGCTGAGGGAAAGCTCGCGGGCTAGCAACATTCTTCTAAGATTGCCTGAATCTGGCCTGTGCGACACTCGTGACTGCGCCCTCGGCTCTCGGAGAATGAAGTCTGCCTAATATGAAGGTTGGCTGAACCAGTTGACCGATTTGTAGCTCAATAACTCAACACTATACTTTTTTCCTTTCAATGTATCATGCGCTATATGTTGTGCCCGCTGTGATGCACATGGCTTTGGAAATTGTATGAGTGTTTTCATGCCATATATACAAAGTGAGAACGGGAACAGAAAATGGTAGTTATTTTATTACGAGACATGTTCACAAGACACCACCTCGCAGTGATTCGTAATAAGGCTCTATTCCGTATATTGAGGAAAAGTGACTTCTAAGATCTAATCCGCTTTTTTTTTTTTTTTTTTTGTCGTTGGGAGGTACATCTAAGTATGTACTCTAGCAGGTACCTAGGTACATTGCATATGCGCAGAATCGCATATAATAGTGGGGCTCAATCGGACTTTAGCTCGCAACATCATAAAGTTAGTCTCAATACCTTCGTACCTATATTGCCCTGGGCACATACTTCTCCAAGGTTTGCAAGTGGAAGTGAAACTTAAACACATACCTGTGGAAATTTCCAAATGTGATCCGGTCTCCTATCTGATCGTCCCGGACGGCCGACTTCAACGTTCAATGTATATACAGCGCACTCCCTTTAAGCCTGACATTTACTTTGACGAGGTCTCAGTAGAAGGCAGATGCGATTTTGTTCAACATCGCGATAACAACCCATCACGGTCGCAGGATTTTCCAAAATGCCGGCGACCTAATAATATCGGGTGTTAATTACATTTACCGTCGATATGAGCCGTCCAACTTCATCGGCGTTCAACGCCCTACAGGCACACTTCAAGGGGGATATGAGTCGAACCACCCGGCTTGACCCCGACAAGAGCCAACAGGACCTGGACCCGGGTGTTGCGAACGCAAAAATTCAGTCACCATCAACGCAAACGCAGTTATCATCTCACCGAGATATCAGCAACCCGTCTCCCGCCTCACGAGTATCGCCGCCGTCGAGTTACCTAGATCCGCTCATTCTTGCTGACGATCGACGCCATGGTCGGCTACCTTCTCATCAACATACAGGCATCATTGAAAATGATGCTCCAGGAAGAGCGACGGTAGCACGCAGCCGCCTCGTGTCACTCCTGCCAAAACCAACTTCTGCCCATGAAGCTCAGGGGGTATTTCAAGCCGCAGGCTGGAATAATGAGACAGACCTTATGCAGAAAAGGAGAGCTGACGATGATCTGATTGACCCCAGATTGCCCAAAACACCGAGATACAGTGATAATGCTTTTTCTATCACAGGGGCAGGTTTAGCCTCAGGTGCCACAGCATACAATTATCCCGCTCCTTCCAACTCACCACTAGCACAAGATCTCCACGTCAGCGATCTCGACTATGGGCCGGCTTCAAGACAAGGTCAGCGTGTCTTAGCATCAGATCTAAATCTTGGCAATAACTTCATGGACTCTGCTACTGATGCACTCCTGGAGCGGCAGATGAACCTGCAGGATGGGTCAGACGAGGGCAGCGAATCGGATCATCGGCAGCAAGAGGTGTCGAGGTACGGTAACGAAGATGACGATGAACCGCAACGCGGTCGTCGTGGTCGAGGACGTGGTCGGGGTGGTCGCGGCCGCGGCGCACGACGGGGCCCAAGAAAAGCCGCCGAGCCCACTGGAGATGTAAAGTATCGTCTCAACCTGGCAGTTGATGCGTGGGTAAACAACGAGCTCGATAAAGCCATTGAATGGGTAGAGGATGCCATACGTATCAACGCTGAGACCTACCGAGCATGGACGCTACTCACCTCGTTTCTCGAAGAGAAAGGTGACTTGAAGAGAAGCTTCACCGCTAGAGTATTCTCTTGTAACCTTCAACCAAAAAACGTTGACGGTTGGCTTAATTGTGCCGAGATTGGAATTGCGCTTCGGGATGAACTCCCGGAACATGCAGCCGAGTTTCTCGAACAGGCTTCTGTTTGCTACTCAGCAGCACTGAGGGCGGATATCACTAACCAACAGGCCCGGCATGGTAGAGCTGCCATTGCCGTTGAGAGGGGACAGATTCGCACTGCCGCCAAAGATTATCTCTATCTTCTTGAGCATGGTGAATACGATGTGCATGCTCTCCGGTCGTATGCTGAGATGACTATCATCCTAGCAAGTACGGGGAAACGCAGTTTTTATAAGCCTGATAGTGCTATCGACTGGTATTATCGCGCGTTTGCCCATTTTCGGGCCCACGGCGCAGATAATCACCATCCATTTGAGTGGCAGGACATCAGTATCTTTGCTGGACTGCTCGCTTATGTTGAGCATACCAAAGATGCCCTCTATGAACTCAAGTCATTGGCAAGGTGGCTGCTGGGCCGCTCCGACGAAAACTTCTGGGACGATTGGCAAGATGATGATCGAGAATGGGATATCGGCAATGCGCGCCGAACAAGATTTCAAGATTTTCAACCTGGAAAATACCCGGAATCTTCTTACGGTAGCAGTCTTCCATTAGATCTGCGCACAAAATTAGCGGTCTATCGCCTAAAGCTAGGAGATATGGATGAGGCACGAGTAAGTTGACAATTCAGTGTACAGAGAAACGATCGTCTAACCAGCCTTAGCAACATATCGATCATCTAGATCCTGACGGCCCTAATGGGGTGCAGGTACTATCGAACGAGCCACATCTGTTAGCAGAAGTCGGTTCTGCTTTGTACGAATCGGATCTCTGGGACATGGCACTTCGCTTCTTCGAACCGCTCTTAAGTATTCCAGAAGTTCTTGACTCTGCTATCCTGCTTGCGGCGGGACGCTGTTACCTCGACACTGGTGATAAGAGACAGGCAGAAGAGTGCTTCAGCGCAGCCATTGATGTGGACGAGTCCAACGATGAAGCGTCGATTGATGCACGATATGAATTGGCAAAGATGTACGAGGCAGCAAGGGAGGAGCAAGAAGCTTATATCCTCGTAAATGAAGCCATTCGACTACAACAAGCACACGATGAGGCTGAAGGAGATTACGATGAGGAAGAAATGGGTGAATACCCAGGCAGTGAAGACGACGCTGGCAATCGTAGAAAAGCGCGGCCAAGAAATCAACGTGCTACCCGTAGGCTCAAACCAAAGACACCCAAATCTGTCACTCTCGACAAGAATGGGCGTGAGATTCACCGACCGCGGCCACGGCGAAAGGTATTTGGCCGGAGTGAAGAAGTCACACTTGAAGAAAAACGCAGGGCCGAGGAATTGGCTGCTGCTTGGAGAACTGTTCACGGCACTCGGGAGGCTGTTGACAATGTCAAAGGGACCGGCCCTTCAGATGCTTTCATGCAAGCGGCAAAAGAACTTGTTGACGATTTTAGATCATGTAAAGGTTTCTATTCATGGGAGAAATACCTCACACATTTGGGAATCGATGAAGATAAACAAGTATATGTCTCCCGCAACCGTAATCTGATCGAGATGAAGGAGAGATTATCACACAGTAAGATATCTTTAAATTCCGCTGTTCAGGGGCTCAGCTAATTCTTTAATAGATCTGAATCCGTATGGAGCGAACACCGAGCGGCAGCTCGGCGAACGAACCGCTGTTAGCTATCGAGGAGTTTCATTTAGCGAATGGCTGGACCTATTCCTCGAATATGCCATTGGCCTTGCTCACTACGAAAGATTCCAGGAATCCTATCAAGTTTGTGAGTCTGCGCGCGATGCTGAGGTTTTCGCCAAAAACAGAGAAGATATGTTCATCATACATGTAACTTGGGCAGGTAAGACACTTCCTTGAGAAGACTGGTGGTACACTGCCACTGACATACTATTCAGCTTGCGCATTACGTGCTCGAGATGAAGAGACGTGCGTAGCCGCCGCCCGGTTTCTCATGAGAGACAGGCAGTTTGATTCAGACCCCTTCCGTATGTTCGCTTCGTTATGCAGACTTTGCCCATCTCCTGCCTCATGGTACGCCTCCGGGCCGGTGCAGAAGTATATGCTACGCCAAATCAAACTCATGGATCGCGCACTCGTGTCCGGGGGAGGGGAGGACAGCGAAGAAGAAGAGACCAAGGCCAATGGGGGTAGAGCCTACCCTTCTAAAGATTTGGATGTCACCCTCCTCGTACTTTACGGGCACATTTTGTTTGTGTCCAATAGCTTCACATATGCTTTGAGTGAGTCCGCCGTGATCCCCGTATAGAGCTGACGTTCTTGGATCATTATGGTCACCTGCATATGTATGCTAACCAGGCTTTAGACTATTTCCTTCGAGCATATAGCATAGATCCTGAGAACCACATGATCCTTCTTAGCGTCGGCCAATGTTATATTCACTATGCACTGAAGCGGCAGTCAGAGAACCGCCAATACCTCCTCGTCCAAGGGTTCGTGTTCCTCCACCGATACTACGATCTCAAAATTTCATCCGCCGATGCGGCCGAACGCCAGGAGGCGCACTACAATATGGCCCGGAGTTACCACGCCGTCGGCATTCCTCACCTCGCTGCCGAGTTCTACCAGCGTGTGCTGCACGACGCACCTGATGATGGCTCTGAATCCACCGTGCTCGGAAAAAGTGATCTGTCGCAGGAGGCTGCGTATAACTTACAGCAGATATGCTGGGCAGGCGGAGACTTAGAGGCTGCCAGGAGACTAACCGAGAGATACTTGACTTTGTGAGAAAAGCACCGGTTTGACCTAGTCTACAGGTTAACTGATGAAAGGGGTATATCCATAGTTCAGTTGTATCATAACGAGAATCGGAGACGCGAAATTATCTATCCTACTATGAATTAGCTTCTTCTGGGGCAGTCTGCGACTACTAAAAGCTTCGTGTATTTATTATTATTGTACATACCGATTATATCATAATCCGAAGCTTCACGATATATGTCTCCAGTTCGTCGACTCTACTAAATCGCCTCATGAAAAAGAAAAACGAGCAGGCTAATAGGCAATGTTTCCTTTTAATCACGTGACAAAAGACCTGCTCTCTATCTGCGACTCAGTCTCTGTCTCAAGGGTTCGCGCTTAACACCATGAAACATCTTATAGCTCTGTATTGTTCGTAGACGTCCTGAACTTTACTAGCTAATTTTCATTGATTGATTCTTGCCATGGCAATAGGTGGCCTTACTTAGTACTTACTATCTTACCTCGGTGTTTCCTAGTTCGATTAGAAGAAAGTTATGGTTTGGACACAATTGATATTACGAGAAAGCCATTCCACGACCTCCCTAGGGAGTACTACTAGCAAGTTGTACAGCCATTATGCTGTCTGAAAATGCATCGTCATGTGTTAACCAATATCTAGCGTAATAGAACCTTCAATAACCAATGACAATGCCTCAGAAACGATCCTCGACAATCCAGACCATGCAATATCTTGACGCCACTATGTAAATACTTGCCATATGGGAGCGATGTATGTAAACCGAAGGGTATAAGCTATAAAACAAGAAACCGCCATGCAATGTACGCAGTGAATGAGCCGCTTGCCTATGATTTATGTTCCTCTTCCTCCAACTCACGCACGTATTTCACAAATCGTTTCTTATGTGTCTATATAGTAGTTAGATATGAGTACCATGCTGCTAAAGGGGGTGAGCTTACCATGCCGGCGTAGCGTCCATTCTTGAGAACGCAAATATAGCGAAGGCCAAGCTTGGCAAAACACTCGTGAACCAACTCTAGCGGGGATTTTATATCTACTGCTACTGGGGCTGGGTCAATGTATGGCGTGAAATCCGTAGGATCTGCGCTTTCATCTTCGTCGTCAATGTTCGGGATGTGTACCATCAGACAAAAGCTTGAGCTCTCGTCTTCAAGGTTATCTAAAGCATACTCAAGATCTGGAGCAGGAATAAGGCCCACTAGAATATCATCCCTGAGAATGGGAAGGCCTCCGTCTAGCTCTCCTGCCCTGTGTAGTACTTCCAACTTGGCCCTTAAGCTCGTGGCTGACACGAGGGGTGAATTAGTAATATCGATGACTCGTTCACGACGAACTCGAGGTACGATGTCTGCGAGTTCACCGGTGAAGATAGGTTTGTGCTTGTTGTCTAGGTATGGGTAAGAATTCATCATAGTCAAGAGATCATAAATGCTCAGTGGCTCCAAAGCATCCGCTGTCCATTTGGCAACCAAAATCGCCAGAGAAAAGGGGAGCACATAATCAAGACTACCGGTGAGCTCAAATAGGATGACAGCGAGAGTAACCGACAACCGCGTCACACCACACATAGTCGAGCCAGCGGCAATGAGAGCGTAGACTCCAGGCTGGACACAAGTAGACTCTTGTAGTAACGGACAGGTGCCCCACAAGGCCCAATGTGGAGATAGAAGGACAACCCATTGAACGAGATGCCCAATGATGCGGCCCATTAAGCCTCCAACTACCATGGAGGGGACATATATTCCAGCGGGCAGTTTGATGCCAAAGGTTATAATAGTGAGAAATCCCTTGATGAAAAACGCAGCAAGAAGCATGGCGATTATACCTGGTATGTCGTCAATACTTGAAATGCATAGTCCAAGCTCGTCATCTTTCTCATCGGTGTCGCAAGGGGCGGCGAGATTGAGCAGAAGCTTCGCTACGGGCAGCTTGGTTAGAGGGTTCCAATAACTGATTAATCCAGTGACCACAGCCACTAGAACAACCTCGATGAGAGGATATCGTTTTATTATATTGATTTTTCGGAAGCTCAGCGCCCAGCGACGGGAGGCCTTGATAAACAAGGCACCGGCAGCACCACCAAGTATTCCCACGACAATGAAGCCAGCTAGTTCGAACCACTCCCAATCAATTTTATACCGAACTTCGAACATGACGATTTTGTGGGTACCGTAAGGGTTAAAGAATTTCAGGGATAAGGCTGCCACAATGCAGCAAAAGAAGGTCCGAAACAAGGTTTTAGCAGGGAAGAAGTAGGCAACCTCTTCTAAGCCAAAAAGAACGCCACCGAGAGGAGCGCCGAACGCGACCACAACACCAGCTGCTGCCGCAGCAGACAGAACCTCTCGTCGTTTTGCATCATTCTGGTCGTATTTACTGAATAATCGACAGCAAATGTTCCCGATACATGTGGCAATATGCACATAAGGGCCTTCCTTTCCGAGGCTGAGGCCTGATGCAACGCTGACGATGAGGCCAATGGACTTGATGATGAGTGTCTTAAGCCCAAGAAACCCGTGGAGGACGAAACCGCTGAGAATCACACGAACTTCTGCAACCCCGCTTCCTGCAGCAGAGTAGTAAACCATGGGGGGAGGTAGCGGTTCATCCTGAGGGGTTTGCGTCGGGCTCACCGAGCCGCTTCCCTCGTTGTCAACATCCATGGGCATTTGTGAATGCTCGGCAGCTAGGTTCTCGTCAAGCGTGGACATTCGGTAGGCAGATGGAACTATGGTCTTGGTGGTCAAAGTCAAGAGGCATGCTAGGATCGAGAGACCAACAACAGCAAGGACGTAAATAACAAACTCGGTCCACTTGTCCCCAAAGGGGTGGCCGCCCAGTACTTCGGACCAAGACCGCCAGTCTGTACAGAGTCCATGGGGACAGCATCGCTATGATGACGGATAGTTAGTATGCTACTTGGAAAAGAGAACATCCTAGGGGAAAGAGTGGGGGGGTCTCACTTTTTCTCTGAGATACCACGCTCTGGCACAATACCCGTCCTTGTAGTCGAATATCGTTGTCTCAGCCACATTGACGCAATAGGCCAACAAGGCTACCAAGACGCCAACGACAGCACTGAGAATCCAACCTTGGGCACCGTCGAACAACACAACGAGCCTCCCCCACCAATCTTTGCGGCCGCGCAGCTGTTTCATGCGATGTGCGTCGGCGATGCCATCGTGAACCCAATCGGTACAAGTGAACTGGTCGTACCAAATTCGTTCATCGGGAGCGATAGAGCCTTTGGACTCGGTCATCGGGTCGTGACGGTCTGTGAGGGCCTGTACCAGCCGGTGGCTCCAAGACTCATGCCGACTATGGTTCCTGGTAGAGCCGTAGAAAGAAGTATCTGGGAAATGAATCAGTCAGGAGCCCGTCGACGTATCGAGATAACGATGTCAACAAGATTTGGCAGGATCAGTACGGACTCTGGTAGCTCTGGTTCCGCGAAAGAAGGTTGGGGAGGTTGGGGCGGTTCGGGGTGTCGGCGGAGCCCTGTATGCGTATCCGGGAGCGGGAGGGCCGCAAAAGCGAG
This sequence comes from Xylaria sp. FL1042, assembly GCA_022495085.1. Taxonomy (NCBI): domain Eukaryota; kingdom Fungi; phylum Ascomycota; class Sordariomycetes; order Xylariales; family Xylariaceae; genus Xylaria; species Xylaria sp. FL1042. Next base: position 320,135 of record MU380135.1, read on the forward strand.
GTGGTCTCGTCCGGAGGGCCGGATAGACTGTTGCGTCTGGTCTGTCTGTGATACTTGCGGCGGGGATTCGGGTGCGGAGGGGGAGCGGGAGCAGGAGCAGCATCGGCATGAGAATCCCTCGAAGGGGAGATGGGGGTGTCCCCAGGGCCGTAGTCGGCCATATCGGAGGGTTTGAATACACGAATATGCAGCCGAAGGCGAAGGGGGAGGTGGAGGGTGAGGATGAGGGTGAGGGAAATTATCGTCGCATTAAAACCATGGCATAGCAGGGTTTGGGCGTGATGGTCTGCATGTGTTAGATGTAGGTGTGCCCAGGTAGTGTGTGTAGTGACGTCTAGCAGTAAGGAGCCAGGTAAGTAAGTTAATAATTACTTACTTAAGTAAGGTAGGTATCTACAAATGAGGTACCTAGCGAAATGATAGGTATTCTCCCTTCACGTGGCCAACAGTCCCCATCTCCGACTTGGTCGGCAGGTAGATCACTATATAATACGTAGTACACTACAATAACCACTGTTCTAGGAGGGATTGTGCTCGACGATGGCAGCGTGTAAGGAAGGGTCCTCCTGGACCCTCCTTCTGACTCCATGTCACTGACGCTAAGTTTCTGAGGTGGCTGGCAGGCGCTGAATCGCGTCACTGATAGCTACCCTGCATAGTGCTTCAATGAGTAGCATCGTGTGGGGGTAAATCTATAATCTACCTAGATAGGACTAGCGTTATGTGGAGGGATCTTGGCGGAAATGGCGGCTACAAGTATGTTCCCGGAGGTCTCTCCCTTCGATGAAACAAGATAAGCAAGTATGCTACAGATACTGTAGGTACCAACGAGATAAATCTTAGACATTTCAAGCAAGTAGTGCAGCCATACAAGGTAGTCCTTGGTTCTAAGTTTTACTACTTTCTGTACCGCTATTAAATTAGGCTTAGCATACTTGCCGCTTTTGCTCAGGCTCATCTCGTCTAATTGTCAGTCAGGTGGCGAAGGACCTCAGGAGCCTCAACTTATGTATAATTTATGCAAAACGGTTCTCAAAACTGTTGGTGCCCCAATTACTGTGTAGGATACTGTAGCGAACCAAAACGCACTATCTACTAAGTACTCATATCTACAGGGCCTGGTAGTGGAGATATAGCCACTGATAATTACCTACACACCTTCAACTTCGTCAACAAGACTGTCCCTTGGGACAAGCATCTTTAGCTCAATTGGTATTACACTCTTCCTTTCAGGACCGAAACGCTATAATCTTAGAGGCAGACCTCCATTCCGAACACATCACATTATTCTACTCCACTTGTTTCTTTACGTGTGTATTCAATGTTGATATGGGCCTATAGATTACCTTCACTCGCGACAAATAGGTTCGGTGTAGTGGGATCGCATGCTTTAGGTTCTGACCTGCCGAATCTAAGCTTCAGCTGCAAAAACTTTGACTGTTCGAGCAGAATATATGAACCAAGTTCTCCATCCTTCTAGCAAGTAGTCCAACCACTCAGTGTCGGATGCATTCTGGCTGCAATTTGGCCGGATTATTATCAAGCTGCCATCTTCGCGAGTCACTATAGCGCCGTCTAAGTAGCAAACACAACAACGCGCGTCATCTTCAACAGCAATGCTATTCGATCGGACCACTCTAGCAATTGACATCCCATACAGTCTTCTCAGTAATCATTCCTAGCTGACTACCTCCATCACGGCAGACCCCCTCTTTGAAAACTGTTATTGACGCTACATGTTCTACATTGTGAGCCCCAGCTGATATTCGACACAGATGCTAACGCCGACACAAGGGCTCTACTGGAGCGAATCCGTGGCTGAGCGTGTATTCTGGTTACTTGACTGACTACAGAGTATGGGAAGACCTGTTTGTATACACGGATATGTTCTATGCCTTTGTCCAGCACGTGTAGTGACTCCTTGGCCTGAAACAGTTTCGGCAGCAAGTCCATAACATCAGCTCTATCGTGTCCACCATGTTTTCGCAAGACCTGAAGCTCCTATGAAGGGTAGCTAGTATGCTCCACTGTGACGGGGAGACTCAGCTCTTGCTGGCCAGTGATGATGGCATAGAGGCGCCAGCGTTCACTGCTGGTGACGTTGGCTTCAACATGTCCTGGAAACTACTGAGGCCATTTGACCTGCAGCTCATGATGGCTCCTAACGAGACCAGAGGTGTCAGCCGAAGCTGACATTATGGGCAGCGCCCTCATACGCAGTACTTCCTCATCGCCGCAGCTCGGAAAAGTCGTAAAGCTAATCACTGGGGTCCTCACCTTCTTGTGTAGCCTGTGATGAAAGCTAGTTCTTTATGAACAGTTGTGGGCCATTAGATGGCTGCATTGATAGCTCTGAGGCAGCAGAATATTTCTAACAAGACCAGAGGTGTCAGCCGAAGCTGACATTATGGGCAGCGCCCTCATACGCAGTACTTCCTCATCGCCGCAGCTCGGAAAGTCGTAAAGCTAATCACTGGGGTCCTCACCTTCTTGCGTAGCCTATGATGAAAGCTAGTTCTTTATGAACAGTTGCAGGCCACTAGATGGCTGCACCAATGGCTCTGAGGCGGCGGCAGTCGGTGAAGGGTGAAAGGTACCCGTGTCATTTGGATATAATTACGTATTACGGAAGAAGAGATCTGACTAAAGAAGATGCAAAGGAGGGCATGGCGGGTCGCTTGACAGATTAATGTCAGCATCTAGCTGCTTTGAGGCTACACCAGTACGGAGTGTGGGCTTCGGACTCGCCGTCCGCGGATCAAGGGAAACAGGGAGTTGGTTGACTGGCTGTCTAACTCAAGATAACAGGTTCTAAGCTGGACAACGGCAGCAGTGAAATCAATACGACGATGGGGGATAGATAGAGTATGATGGGATGATGAGGAGAAGGCCGGTGATCTAGGTTCATGAAGAGAGGACAAGAGGAATTGGTTTGGGACGGGAGGAAAACTTGGTATTTATATTCTGGTTATATGCTCTAGACCTTCCTTTCACGTTTGGACAACAACGCAGTGATTGGTCTTACGGTCTATGGACGAGTAGTTGATGCTTAGAAGGAATGGTCAACGGCTTCTCTAGAACGGGAAAAGAAAGAACCAAGTCCCCAGTGCCATAGCCAAGGGCAACAGCAGATAATTATTATCCACAGAACTCATTCTAGCCTTTTATTTCATAAGCTCCAACCAATATGGCGCCTTCGACTTCCATATCTACGACTCAATCCTTTAACCGATGGCCGTTACCTTTAGCACGCCGGCCGCACTTGATATTTTGTATGTTTGGGAAGACAGGGAAACTAGGTTACAAGTGTCTGCCAAGATGTTCTTTCCTCTATATATACATCAAGCCATTTGTCATGACGGCAAAGGGGAGAGTCGTGTTTCCTTGAGAATGCTATAATGACGTTAGTGCAATACCTAGTTTACTAACACCTACGGCCATTGCGAGTCACCCTATGCTGGGCAGCGCAGGTTATACAGGTATGGAGGGATGGCACTCAAGATATAGCTAAGCAGCACATGGGCGAGCGGCTGCTTACCTCAAACTTACCTGGATTGATGGGCCCAAATCTCCCGGTAGCTCTAGACATATATGTCAAGCCATGGCAGAAAGACCGCCCACACAATGTAGTCTCCCTCTGACACGCAATTATCTGATTCGGACTCTATAACGTAGTAGACAGGGTTAAGGTGCTGTCAGAAGCAGGATTGACTGGGGTCTAGCATTAGCATTTCGATCTTGGTGCAGCTTCTGCGTGGTACTATACGTACTTTATCTTTAATGATTAGTTTCGACTGAAATATATGGGGAGAGCCAGGGTTAGCAAGCGAAGTGCGGGCCGCGTTTAGATACCTAGATCACCGGGGAAGACTTCCTGTCTGAAAGGGGCTGTTCTTTCTGGAGAAAACATGGGTCAGGTTGAACGGACTTATCAAGAAGACTTGCTTAACGTTGAGCATAAGAGTTAATTATCTCGTTGAAACTCTCTCTCGGGATGGTGATTGAATTTGTCTAGCGATGAGATCAAAAACACTCTCTCCTACAAACGTGTTAATCACCTGCTCAAAAAAAAATCCGATAATGATTTTGACTAAGCTGGGTAAAGCGGATTAAGGACGAGCTTTACAGGACTACTCGTGATAATTTTTCAGAGGCGTGAGTAGAGACACGTGATTATTCAATGGATCTTCTTTGGTTTAATTAAAACGGTAATTCTCTGTTACGGTAAGAAAAGTTATGCATGGTTAATTATATAAAAATGGGCTCTGCTCAGGCTTGGCTCAGATTAAGCTCAGGCTAAAAGCAGCATGGCTCAGGTTTTAATGCTAGTACGATTCCGTGTGGTAAAACCCATCTTTGAGGTAGTAAGTATATGCATAGATAGGCACTTCTGGCCGGTACTTACGTAAGGTACTTAGCTATCTAGGTACTTAGGTGATGCACTAAGTGAAGGCCATTACAGCAGGTATCTGACCCACCAACCAACCCAACCAAAAAAGGAACATCTCGTTTGTCGCGTCGCGCGGGATGAACCCTTTTCCTAGACTGTACTGCCTAAAGAAAATGGATCTTATAATCCGCCATGTCACCAGCTCATGAGAAGGGGAAAAGATCAACTGTGCCCAAATTCGCATCCTTTAAGCCAAAGCCTTCAGATGCCGCACAAAATGCTGCAGAGGCGGGCGTCGATAGGTCAAGGCCTCCAGAACGTCACACTGCCCAAACAAGCAACCGGCAGGGTCGCCGTCATACTTCCGTTGAAGTAGATGCAACATCCAAACCTTCATCTCCGTTTGCTCGGGATTCACGACAGCCGATCGGTGAACGGGAATTGGGCGGGAATTCCTGGTATTGCCTCGACAAGCGAGGCGACAACCTCATCATACAGTACGGAAGTAATGATCGTAGTCGTATTCCCGGATACAGACGCATCGGCGCCGGCCACATCCTCGGAGTCGATGGCGTGATGAAAATTGATGAGCTCGGGAACCGAGAAGAGTTTTTCATCCGCAACTATTATGAGAGTAGCTCTTTGCTTAGCAATGACAAGAAGAATCTCCTAGCGAGAGGTATTCTTCCAGATGCACAGCCTGTCCGGATACGGCGTAGGAACTCCGAGACCGGTGCGACCGCGGAAGATTACCTACCTCTCAAAACATCCAGGAAACGGAAGCGAGATGGGAGTATCTCTGCAGAGTCGTCCGGTGATGAGGGGCCTTCCTATAGGTCTATTCATAGAAAGAACAAAAAGGTTGAGCATTCCGACAGCGATGAGGGCTATGATAGTGATGCGCCCGGGGATACGCCAAATGAAGATATGGGCGGCCCGATGGCCATGCGGTCGGTCGAGCTTTCGATGAAAGTCCGTCAACATCCGGAAGACCTGGAGTCCTGGCTTGAGCTAGTTGATCACCAGAATAGTTTGCTTGATTTCCAAACTGGTGCTCGCGCTCCAACTGCGGCAGAACTGAAAAGCTTTGCCGACATCAAGCTGTCCTTGCTTGAAAAAGCCTTGTCACACACCAGAGATGACCAGTGTCGTGAGGCGCTAGATCTAAAGATTATCGAGGAGGGTCTCAAGGTATGGGAGTTCAAGGTGGCTTTAAAGAGACTTGCAGAAATAATGCAGAAATATCCTAAGAGCTTCGAAGCTTGGAAGTTTTACGTGAATTTTATGCAAGCCACGCTCTCAGTTTGTCGTTTTGATGAGTTAAAACGGCTTTACACGGACAAGATCCGGTCTTTGGGGGAGGAGCTCCTCAATCTCTCCGCTGTTCCAGAGCAATTAGAGTGCTCTAGGCGGATAATATACGTGTTTCTACGACTAACACGCTTCCTCGCAGACGCTGGCTTTGCGGAATTAGCATTGGCAACATGGCAAGCCAGTCTAGAACTAAATTTAGCACGACCTTCCGCATTGCCACAGACGGGATGGGAGATCCCTTCAAGCTTCCAGGAATACTGGGAGAGCGAGGTGCCACGGCTCGGCGAAGATGGTTGGCGGGGATGGGCCACCTTTGTAACCGATGCCGCTGCTCAAGAGCCTCCTGCTCCTAGAACATTTACACCAGCTGTCCCACCTAATACTCGTGACGGATACAAAGCGTGGTATACCACCGAACACTATCGCGCTCAGAACGCTACGATACCCGCTCGAACGCTAGATGAGGGGGCCGAGGACGATCCATTCCAAGTTGTAATGTTTACCGATATCCAGGATATTTTACTGTATTTCCCGCCGGATATGATCCCACACCTACAACCACACTTATTAGACGCATTTCTAATATTTTGCCACCTTCCACCCACCTTAGAAGATGGAGCCGTAGCTAAAGAAGCCGCCAACGACTCCTTTCTGGTCCGCAGTGCACAAGACGTTCCATTCACACACCTCCTTTCCGGGAACAAACCAGATCTATCTGAAGGTCAGCTGAACAAGTCTCCTGAATTCTTCTATGAGATACAGCATATGTCTCTCGCCCCCGAAATTCTGTTCCCTTCTCCACGCTGGTTCAAATATCTCAGCCCGGTCCATAACATCCTACCACCGGCCTGTTATCGATGGATAGCGACGATACTAAAACAGCTAATTCTGGTGGTTGAAGTTGGTGGGCTTCGTCCTTATGCCCTGGCTTTTGAATCTATCAACGAACCCGGAAACGAAAAGAAAGGTGCTAAAGCACTCCTCAAACAAGATCCCTTGAATGTGGACCTATATCTAGGGTACTCTATTCTCGAACAGGGCCGAAAGAATAAGCCCACAGCTCTTGGGGTTGTGTCAGCAGCACTAAGTCTACCATCGATATCAGCCCACGACCGTGTTCGCCTGTGTATTCAAGCAGCATGGCTAGAGCTTGATGATGGAGCACTCACGAAAGCCGTGTTACACCTATGTCGATTAACCGAAGACGGGCCAAAATTGGACAACGCACAAATAGCCGAACCCGTAGAAGCTTCCCCGTCCCAAATCCTGAAGGCCAAACAGTTCCTCGTTACGAACCGAGACTACAAGATCTCGTCAGGAGATATCTCTCAGGCAGTCATCTATGCGGAGGGCTTGGTGTTACTCGAGTACCTAACCCAACGGAGCGGAAAGGAAACCAGTTCACAGCGACAAGGTGATATCCAGTCTGCGATCCTAAGGATTACGCAATGCTCTGAGGATCTCGTCTCGCGCGGTCAACAACAGAGCCCTACCTATGAGAGATTTCTTCAGTCTTCTGCTCGGCTGCTCTACTATCACGCCACTCATGGGTGAGTTGTCTTCTTCCCCCGGAACCCCCCTTTTCCTTCTCTTCACCGCAGTCGGAACCAGAACTAACGAAAGCAAACCACAGAGCTTTTCGCTCGGGACTTCTCCGCGAGCAACTAACACAGTACCTTTCTTACTTCCCCTCCAACACAATCTTCCTCTCCCTCTTCGCATGGCGCGAGGAGCGACTAAGCGTCAACGACCGCGTGCGCTCTCTCCTACAAGACAGTATCCTGACGCGCCCCAACGAATCCCTATCAAGCCACATCTTCGCTATCTCCTACGAGCTCCGCACAGGCAACGCGCACTCGACACGCGCCGCCTTCGAGCGCGCTCTCTCCTCCGACCTCTGCGCGCACCACGTGGGGCTCTGGATCGCCTACGTCCGCTTCTGCCACTCTCGGAAGGAGCTGCGCGGCAAGGCCAAAGCCGTCTTCTACCGCGCCATCCAAGCCTGTCCTTGGTCCAAGGCCGTCTTCATGGAGGCTTTCGCTACCTTGGTCCGAGAGATGGATTCCGCGGAGCTGAAGAGCGTGTACGCGACTATGTGCGAGAAGGGGTTGAGGATCCACGTCGATATGGATGAGTTCGTCGAGAATTGGCGTAAGGACATGAAGGGTGTTGAGAGGGAGAGGGAGAGGGAGGGCAAGTCTAGGAAGAGAGAGCATAGGAGTAGATAAGTAGGATTTCATCATCGCGGTTAGATATGAGTTATAGGCCTGCTGTGTTGGGTATTATATTACAAGTATGGAAGAAACTTAACTACCGCCTCCCACAGGCTAACTTGGCTCTATCTATATGTACTTGGCTGTATGACGAACCTATTAAGGTGCTATTAAGAAAGATATCACAATCGTAAACGCTCTGGCACAAAACGCGCGATATGGGTCTTTGTCTAACGCCTTCATGTTAATATGCACAAATACCGAAGTATCAACTGATGGTTTCTATTTACACACGCACACACATATATATATATAACTTTCCATAAATCCAAAGTTACCCCCATCAAACACCCTTCCACTTCCCAAACTTACGATACTCAGCGAACAAGGCCCTGAAAACAGCGCGTCCGCTCGCATCGAGACTCTCATTGAGCGCCTTCCTGCAGCCTTCGCTAGTAATATCAAGGACGGAGAAGACGCCGAATTCAAGGGCCTTGCGCATGTCCCGCGGCACCTCGGCCTCGAGCTGCAGCTTGATGTACACCTCGAGCACGAGATACATGTACTGGCCGGCGGCACGCTTGGCGACGTCCGTGGCCGAATCAAGCTCGGATCCGGGCCGGGATCGGGATCGAGACCGGGCTACGGAGGCGGCGCTCGGCTCGCATATTAGTGTCAGCAGTCGGGCGAAGCGCTCCGCGTGGCGCGGCTGGAGACGCGCGAGCAGCCAGGGCGGATGCCGGGATTGTGCGGCGCGGCGGGTCGATATTGATGAGTTGGGGTCGGCGACGAGTACGGTTAGGAGCGCGCGTAGAGTCGTGAGTAAGATGTGGAAGTGGCCGCTGAGTCGGAGACGATGCCGCTTAATTATTAGGGCTACTAGTTTGAATAGAGAAGCGAAGATCTCGCCTGCTACTTTAGGTCCTTGGATATTGGGCCCGCGCGCAGAACATATTTCGGCTACGCTTGTCAATGTCGCTTCGATATTGTACTGTGTCAGTGCATTGGCGTGTTTGTCGAGGAGAAATAGCATGATTTCTGATATTTGTTTAAAGTGAACAAGAGACCCCGCTTGGCTGAGACTTGAAGTGAAGTGCTCATACACTTGAGCCAAGTCTAGACTCCCTTGTACGCTGACTGATTCATCATCGGTATGCCGTCCTAGATATGACATATTAGATGTTGCTATAGATCGCGCAATGAATATAAATCCACGTACCTTGATACAGCTCAAGTAACCTTCGCGCGGCTAGCAAAGGTCCGATAGAGCCCTCGACAGGGGTCTCGCGACCTATCAACTCACTGAGTAATTTATCTCGAACAGACTGATTCTTCCCTTGCACATAAGCATCTACGAAGCCATGTATCAACTCCTCTTCAACTCCAAGACCGCTTTCGTCCAGAATTGCGCTAAAAGACTCCGGAGTGTAGCGATCTGCACTTTGGTTCATGAGAAATGACCTCAATTTCCATACAATAGCGGCATCTTTGGACATCAAAGCGTTACCAGCTCTCTCTAGCCGAGTGAGAGTGTCACCTGATAGCTCAACCCTGATTTGAGAGTCCGCATCGTTACCGACAACATGTGCTGCATCTAAAACAGCCGATAGAAATCTAAGTTTCTCATCACTTAGTGAATCTAGCGGAGGCTCATTGGCGTCTGAGGCGAAGTCGCTAAGCGCTCGTTCAACCAATTTAACAAGCTTCTGCCTAAAAATATTGGAATCTATACCAAACCTCTCTAAGGGGTTATCGAAAGATCTATAGTCAGAGAGCGCAGTTACTAAGCTTTTTAAAAGCAGGATTTCAGTGCGAGCTGCTGGTTGCTTTCCGGGTCTAATGCTGTTGGCGTATTCGTATGCGTTGAGTAGGTAAGATTGTGTAAGTTCATTTGTATTCGTGAGAACTAGTCTAATAACCGGTTAGCCATAAAAAAGATGTGGGAATGTTAATTATCCAACTATGTACCTAATTGTAATGTCGACAAATCGCTCAGCCAGCGATAAGAGCATAACATCACCAGCTATCGTGGCAGAGCAAATATCAACCAAATCGGTAAATTCCATCTTCTACACAATGTGTTAGCAAGATCATCACTATATGAAATAGAAAGCGAGCGGTATGAAGTCAATAATAGTAGCTGAGACACACCTCGTAGAAGGTTGGCTGCTGCATGATCTTAACAAGTAGCCGTAGAACAACACCAGCATATTTCGGGTCTTTAGCTGCACGAGAGTTAATCGCGGATTTGTGTTTCTTCCATGAATTCATTATGCGCTTCCGGCGACCCCTTGTCCAACTTTCAGTTGGGAATTCCAGCAATATCAAAAGCAATCTTGAACTTTGCGCTTGCGTCCATCCGCATTGGTTTTCTGAGTTATCTAGTGCGTCCAGAAACGGCGCCATTAAGGCATCGATCATTGGCTCCTCATCAGTCACATCGTAATTGTGGATTAATGGTCGTACTTGATCCAGATCTTGCTCATCCAGTGGCAGTGGCAGCTTGTTGATTATAGATCCGAAAAATTGAACAATCTGGTCGGTTAATGTGTCAACTTCTTGTTTTGGTTGTTCGCTGAGTCTAGGGAGGTGATTAAACACCAAATCCCTGTAAGGGCTCAGCAGTTGGATATCAGGCTCGGTCTGAACTGATAAGACCAGCCTTCCTAACATTGTGCAAATGAGCTTAGTGAGGTCGTCTTCATATTTGCCTCCAATATGATTAGAAAGACAAAGTTTGTAGCAACAAGAGAACGCTTCAAAAGTGTCAGGAGCGGTCAATTTGTTTTTCTTAAGAATTGGCTTCAAGTCAGACTTGACCCTTTTCCAAAGCTTGTTGCATTCATCCGACCCTCTCCACGAGGCCAGACAGCCAAAAATTCGCCATCTCAACGCAAGAACTTCTGGAGAGAAGCCTTCCCATTGCTGATCCATCATAGATATTATCTTTGGATCGGCATTTGCGATAGTATTTTCGTCGGTAAGCCCAGTACAAATACCATCAAGAACAACCAGGATCTCCCCAGCCTTGCTAGGTATTGACTCCAATCTTTCCAGCAATCGCAAAAGCTGGCTACTCGAAAAGGAGGTCTGAATAACAGTTGCTAAATGCTCTCGAATCCTTGAGTCGAACCATATGGATTTCTCGATGGATTCAGCTGCGCATAGACCCCGAAGCCATTGAGTAACGAATCCTGCTAGGTCCCGCGCGCCGGCAAATGCAGATTGTAGAGGAAGAATGACATCAACGACAACTTTGTCCTTCAGTTTAGCATTCTTGTTGGAGATCCTACTCAAGTTGTCGAATATAGTCTCGTAGTCTTCGGTAGCTAGAAACACATCGGCATCGCACGCTAGGATCTTTGATAGCAGCATCCAATCTGTTTCCGCTTTACCAAGCGCGTGCTTCTGGTGTAATGCCCGAAGAGTTTCGGTACTAGGAATTGATCGAGTCTGTAAGGCAACGTCTAAAAGTCTCGAGAGTACCTCGTTCTTCTTTCGGCGGGCGAGAGGTTTCAAGCCATCTACCACTATTTGGAAAATAATCTCGGCCCATGCATCGTGCTCGATCTTGGACCTTGGATCACTAGTGTCTCGAGGGATTCTAGCTGCTATACTCCACATGACTGTAGTCGATGACACAACATCCTTCTGAGAGATTTCCAACGCTAACTTCAGCACGTCTACATTCTTATCCACAGCGAAGCGCTGTCTTGCGGGTCGAATGAAGTATGTGCTTAGAAATCGCCGAAGTTGTGGCATCCATATTTCACGGCAAGCACTGTATATATGATTTGGAGGTTGGGTAGAATGGCCATCTTCATATTTCGCTAGTGTAAGAGAGGCGCGTTCGTAAATATGTCTAGCGAAATCGAGACTGTCTTCCTTGCTGTGGAGTCGTAGGTTCCAGATAGTAGTCACAGTATCTATCCAAGACTGTTGGCCTTTTACGAGCCCCTCGTCGGAAATAGACAGTGACTCGCTGCATGTTATTAGTAGCCTCGCTGTTATATCCCGAGTCTCATCACCAGAGGATGAAAAAAGAGACTTGACATGCTCAGCGCCAACTCGCTTTTCTGGGGTGACAGCGCCGGGCTGGGCAGTGCCCTGCTCTAGCAGAACCGCTAAGGCTTCAAAGATCTCCGAAGCCGACCTAAAACATCCTAACGAGGTACGAAGTTCTGCGAGTGTGGCAGGCCAATCCGCCCCCTTTTTTCTCTTCTTTGCGGTTGCAGTGTCTTCTTCGGTTCCCAGAGTGCCAGTATGGTTCTCCTGTTGAGTTATGTCCCCCAAGGTCTTGTTGAGGATTGGTACAAATCGGAGGTATGCCAGGGATCTGCCCAGAGATTGCGCGGGAATCTTGGGGAAGACGTGGCCGAGGATTGTCCAGGTGAGAGGGTATCGTCGGACATGCTCGGCGCTGTCGGTGTTACCGCTCATCTGCTTGAGCAGCCATCGCAGTATGCTTTCTTCGACACCATGTAACCGGGTATCTTTAGCCGCACTAAGTAAAAGCCAGAGCCTATGGATCTTTTCGGGCAAGGTTACGGAGTTGTTTTCGTCGAGAGTCCTGACTGCCCGTATAAGTGCTAATTGCTGGGACTGGAAGATATTTATTAGTATGTCTTCTTGTAAGCAGCTTGTAAAATATGTGGAATTAATCAATTGAGAGAATAATTTACCGGCTGTCCTTCATCCACATTCATGGCTTCCATTGCAAAGCCTGCCGCGAATTGGCATCGCAAGGCACCTGGTGTGAAGCTTGCCGTAGTTGCGATGCGCTAAGTACCTACTCTAGAACGTTTCTAAAGCTCCCCTCCAAAAAAATACTGCCGTCCTACTGTACGCTAAGCTTGCGATAAGATAGGCGCCCCAGATGGGTACAAAGGTACAATATTCCACCGCCTTCCGGTTGCAAGCAAGCCAAGCTCAAGCTTGCATGAGCTTCCGTATACATTTCGTTAGGTCCCGAATTCATTCAATGCTCTCGTGCCAAAAATAAACGTTACCATTTAGGAGCCATTAAAAAGACTCCCATCACCGCCACCAACATTTATCTAACCCAAACAATACCAACCAAGTACGCGCAATTCGACCCGATGCTATCGTAAACTCAATTGGCTCGATCTATTAACGTCTAAGTTCGCTACAACGCAGTTTGCCCAGCATGCCCGAGACAACAACTCCCGCGCCCTCGAGCGCAATCTCACGGCCCGTGAGCGAAGCGCTGCTAAACGAGAAGGTAGGTCAAGATATCATATCCTATACCTCCCCTCGGATCCTTCCGGACAAGTCATTTACGGCCGGCACCATATGAGAGAGGGTCGAGAGAGGTTGCAGAACGTATCGCAAAACTTAATTACCGCATCAACAAGAACCGATGTCCAGCCAGCATCCTAAAGCGAATTGGAGGCTAACGATTGATATCCTGGCAGTGGGACCGTTGCATCTCGAACATGCTCATTAAATCATCTCTCGGTCTCGGATTTGGTGTCGTCTTTTCAGTATTGCTGTTCCGGCGGCGCGCATGGCCCGCCTTCGTAGGCGTCGGCTTCGGGGCCGGTCGCGCCTACGAGGAGTGCAACTGGAGCCTGAAGCAAGCATCGCGGGATCTCAAGAAGTCGACATAGGTTATTTCCCCTCGTTTGCCGACCAACTCTACGCGTATATACCGGCTCTCCGGCTCTCGTCAATCTATCTCCACCAGCTCTACCAAACGACCTAACAACCACCCGAATCACGAAATATTTCACCCTCACACTCTCAGAGACGATAATTATTGAACGTATGTTGAGCTGGCTCGTAAGATTAGAAAGGGTGTACCAGGATATGAAAACGCGGCCTTATATAACTTGGCAGACAAATAGACCTGGGGTGTGAGACGAACGAGGGCAAGCGTTAGACACAAGGTAATATTATGTTTTTTTATGTACATGTGTACAACATCAGCATCAGCATTTGATAGATAAGACATGGTCACATCCAAATAAGCATAGACGTGATACGATCAATCTTCCATTAGGTGCAGAAGACGAATTACGTATACCATCTTAGGAAATTTCACTCGTGCTGTAGTTATCAACAGAATGAAAAAAAGAAAAAGTACGTGGTTACTCAAACTGCATTAAAGAGCAGTTAGAAAGTGAAACTATGCTCTTAGTCATCTATTTTCTCCTCTAAGTCGCATTTGGGTGAACTTTGCTCAGTTATACCATAGTCGGAACAGCCAATGAACGAAAGCCATTCTTCACGTTTACCCCGTAAGCAGTGCGATCTGGAACCGCGGCTGTCTAATATTCTGTTGTGACCAGCTAATCCCGGGAGATTCTTGTGCACGAGTCGCCGTCTTCTTCCCTTCTTCAAGAACTCCGGTAATTCTGCTGAAGCCGACAGTGCTCTCTTGTTCCAGCGTCCCTTCACGCCAATATGAAACACCCTTCTAATCCATCTCATCCATTCCATTATCTTCTGTTGGCATAGCCTACACTCGTCCACGCTGGAGATATAGTGGAGTAGTGTAAAAAAGATCTATCAGAGTAACCTCTGTTTTCCTTCGTTTTTGACTCGAAGGAGCTCGTTTCATTGGATCTTAGATTCCAGCGTCTATCCGTGTCCAATTCTGTATCTTTCCAGCTATTGGAATATAGCATGGGATCTGACAGTAGGAGTGGTTTTCGCGAAATCGGTTTGCGTCTAGCTGGAATCTGGGTATAAGAGTATTGTTTCGCAGTGACCAATTTCTCCCAGGGCGCCTTCATTTGCGTAACGCGGGCCGAACTCGTGGAATAGGGTATTTTGGAATCCTCTTGATACCCATCGCAGCTAATATGTGACGGATCGAGCGGGTTGGCGGTCCATTCACACACTGGTCGTGATATTTCGCCTCTCTTTCTACCAGCCTTTATAGCAAATACGGCATGCCGCAGCATCCATAGCCCGGTACATAACATAGAGCAAAGAAAGAATGCAAGGAGGCAAGTCGCGGTAGCAATTCCCAGCAGCTCGATGTCACCCGCCGGTCGTAGATGGAGGCTTGCGGCGGGCATCTGTCGGGCTACGATGTCCATCGATACCGTCGCTCCGGGATCACAAGTTGCTGGTTTGCGTTGTATCATTGCAGGGAGGTATAGATACGAGGACAAAATGAAATGTCTGAAGAATCTACCCTTGTCCGGTCAGCCATATATGTTTGAGCGGAATTAGACGTCGTAGTGCGCCTTAAAAAGCAGAAAAGAAGGTCCAAAAATACAAAATGATTGGTGATTATGTGTCGACGCTTAGTGGACGCTATAACGAAGTTTCTCGTTCTCGCCCAAATGGTTTACTTACGCGTTGTGGGAATAGTGTTTGTAGCTACTAGAAGAGAAATTCGCATCCATGGGGGAGTCTCATAACAGCAATGTCCAATAGAAATTGAATTTCAATATGTATTCACGGCCCTCGAGCTAACTCGCTGCTGTAGTTCGAGAATATGGCCTTGAATACTTAGAAGTGTATATATCTGTATCTATGTGTGATGCCATAAAATATCCAGCATGTGATGCTCCACAAGGGTAGCTACTTACATAAGGTAGGTAGGCATAATTGAGATTCATCGTGAAGCCGCGGGTTACCTACCTGCGTATGAGGTGTCTAAGTAGAAGGAGAAAGTACTTAGCTACACAGTAGGTGCTCAAGTCTCCCAAAATGAATCGGTCAGGATGCTCCTGCCTAATTTACTATTGCTACTAAGCAGTATGAGAGGGAAAGAACAACAAGAGGACCAAAGCACCACCTGCAGGCAAGTGAGACCCAAGGTGGACAGTTACATGCCCAACATGAAGTTATGTAGGTTAGTATAGATATCTAAGTAGATGCTGGAGTACATATAGGTTAGCTTATGTCTTTAGTTTTTTCACATGTCGGTCCATCGGCCCTTCCTTAACAGCATCACTCTTGCTCCTTGTGTGCTTGCCACCATTGTGACCTTTCACGGCGTGGTGTGACTTGTGATCGGCATCATCGGCGTGCTCTCCCTCGTCATCGGAACCTTCCATTCCTTCTACCCCCTCCATCTCGGTCTCGCCTGCTTCTTTAAACAGCTGTTTCCACGTCCCATCTTTAACCACCTCATCATTTCCATGTAGACCAATCGAGAAGGCCCGTTTCATTGCAGAAATACAAACGCTTTTCCTCTCCTTGAAATCAAACATAGCCTCTGGATATGTGCCCTCCTTCCTGTCGTTGCTTAGACCGTCCCCTTCGACTCTTACTCCAGCTTTATCAAGCGCTATCTGGGTCGCCTTCCAAGGTTCGTAGATGTACTTGGCGTCAAGATGTTTTAATTC
Source organism: Xylaria sp. FL1042 (assembly GCA_022495085.1). Classification (NCBI taxonomy): domain Eukaryota; kingdom Fungi; phylum Ascomycota; class Sordariomycetes; order Xylariales; family Xylariaceae; genus Xylaria; species Xylaria sp. FL1042. The sequence goes on from MU380135.1 coordinate 336,379, forward strand.
TGGCACCCATTTGCGAATGAAGTGGCCCTCTTTGTCCCACTTCTGCCCGAATGCCACCGGACTGTAGCAGCGATAATACTGTGAGAAGAAGGCGGTACAACTCAACCATTGCCAGTTGCCGGCATTCGACGCTGGCTCGTGATCGATGAGTAGCTCTTCGAACACGTCGGCGCCTCGTTCCCAGTGCACGTAACAGCCGCCCCTAGTCAGGAAACATGCCACCAGGTGACGGCCTAGATGATGAATCCACCCCTCAGCACGGAGCTGGCGCATCAGTGCGTCCACAAAGGGAAATCCCGTAACCCCGGCCTTCCATCGTCTAAACCACTTATCGGCCTGTGGTGAGTCAACGTGATACTCGCCGCTAATGGCCATGGTACCTATATCGGTATCCTCATGCTTCGATGGCAAGTGCCAAGGAATAAACCGCACATGCGCGTTGTTCAGTGTTTGCACATAAGAGGCACCAATTGATGCCTGTGCCGCAAAATACATATCGCGAAACAGGAGCTGGCCCGTCAGACTTTCAGGGGGGATCGAAGCCCCCTTGCCATATTTCTCAACCGCTTCATGAGCACGCCAATAGAAGAGTCGAGGAGAAAGAGAACCGAAGTGTAAATGAGGCGAGAGAAGAGTAGTAGATGGCTCAATCGCCGCTGGACTAGTCTTGGGCTTCCTAAACGTAGCCGCGTACTTCGTATCAGCCATAATCTTGTCAAGATGCTTAAGTGCCAAAGTTTCACCGCCTCGGTGAGGTGTAGTAGCTGCTGGGAAGCCGAGTTCCTCTAACGTCTCAACTGCGAGGTCACCCTTGGGGCCGGCAATGCTGTTATAAGTCTTGTCCGCCTTGCTTCGGTGACAAGCGTTTAGATCGACTGTTTTCGGAGTGTGCTCTGGGCTGAAGTCAACCGGCATCTCCCCAGGGTCTGGCAGATGATCTGGCGCAGTGATTGGCCTGGGAATCTCCCCAACTTTCTGACCAGCAGCTTGAAGCTGAGTAATAGACATGGTGGGTTTCCCTCCATTCTTCGCGACAATTACATCGCTATCCCAAAGCGTTCTACCGTAACGTGTTATAACTTCAACTCCAGCCTTCTTAGCAGCATCAGTGACGACTTTGTCTCTTTGACGCGCGTAGGCATCAGTGTCTCTCTCAAACACAAGATGGGTGACTTTCCAAGAAGCAAACAGTTTTGTGAATAAAGTCTGCGGAGCCTCTCGAATCACAAAGAGCTTGGACTTTGGGTTGAGCTTCTGAATTGAATCGGAAAGATCTTGCTGGCAATCGAGTCTTGAATTGTGGTCAGTGAACAACCCCACAATAAGAGGAGCAAACGACATAAACCTACATATATTGCCATCTATTTGGGCTAGCCTTGACATGATAAACATAGTGAGGATCCCACGTAAAGATAGGCCAGAACACTTCAGGGTTTAGATCGAGGGCCGCTTTCAATGCTGGTGAGTCGTGGAGACGAAGGTCAGTTCGAAACCAATAGATCACCCTCGGCTTCGACATAATCACTATTTTCGCTCTTCAACGCTTAATATGAAGAATGAAGTAGATGGTCATTGTTGATGTCGTCGCTATGTGATGTGTCACATAGATACCCATCCGATCTGAGACTCGCAGGTCTAGCTCGAATTTTAAAATCCATGATGTCAGCATCCAAGCCACAACTCAACTAAGTTGTATACCTCTTGAGCTAGACAACGATTCTTATATAAATTTCACAGCCTCGCCGATGTCGAGATGCATTATCTCTACTTGTCGGCGCATATCTTATGCGCCGCAGCTTATTAGTCAAATCTCCAGGAGCCATGTTGCGGCCCCTCGCGCGATCCGGAGCACAGTCCAATCGCCACCATCTTCTCCTTTTCGAAAATAATAGAATACAATTAATTTTTGCGATAAATAATATTATTGCTAGATTATTTAAGACATGGCCCCCGCTTCGATCTATCTATGGGGATATCGGCCCCTTAAAAGGAACGGAGATATAACGTTCCGTAGTTAAATCGAGACCTTCCACCAATCAGCTTAACTCCTCCTTGGTTGTCAGTGAAGTACACATATATCGCAGACTCGTTTACATGAGCATCAGAAGCCATTTTACTCACAATGTCGTGTATATTTTGACTCCGCGACTTCTTTCATGCCAGACTGATAGTGAAACAATTCGCTAAATTAGAGACTAGAACGGTCGTAACGGAACGAAGGAAAATGGGGCGCAACATGCCTGTTTGAACTCCACCAATCGGTCCAGGATTTAGCATTTATAACTCTACTAAAGTACATCTTGAGATATTCTTGGCGATAGCCCCATAGATTCTACGAAGATGGCCGACGGGGTAATGAAGAGCGATGTGCAAGGCTCTCCAGTCTTATATGGGCAAGGGCCAGGGTCTCTCCCCGTCGTCTTGCCGTACTATATCTCGATGTCTCTGCCATAGTCTCTGTGATCGTAACTTATAACTCGTATATAGAAGATTGCATTTTTCACGATGCATCACCCTCTTACGAGAACAACGGCGGCAGCCGCCCTGCTCTTCGCCAATGGTGTTGTAGGGGCATCAGCTCCTATGGTAACGTCCGCTCCGCGCCTCGAGGATGCCGCCGCTCCTCTTGCGGACTCGTGCACGTTCAGCGGATCGCTAGGCTACTCGTCCGCAAGCATTTCCAAGGCATCATGCTCGACGATCGTCCTGTCATCGCTGCAGGTGCCCGGCGGGAAAACGCTAAACCTGGAGAAATTGAACGACGGGACGACGGTCATCTTCGAGGGGACCACGACGTTCGGGTACGCCGAGTGGGAGGGCTCCTTGTTCTCCGTCAGCGGGAATAGCATCACGGTCAAGGGCGCCGAAGGTAGCGTTCTCGATGGACAGGGGGCCTTGTACTGGGATGGGATGGGCGGCGGTGGTGGTGTGACCAAGCCGAAGTTCTTCAAGGCAAACAACCTTAATGATTCCGTGCTTGATTCTATCACGATCAAGAACGCGCCTAAGAATAGCTTCAGTTTGAACCATGTGTATAACCTTACTGTCAAGGACGTAACGGTCGATGATAAGGATGGCGCAGTTTTGGGGAAGAACACGGATGCGTTCAACAGTGAGTTTTTTCTTTTTTTTTTTTTTTCGATCCCCACTCTTAGGAAAACTTGAGATAAACCATATCTGGCTAATTCTTAATTTACACAAAACAGTCAACAACGCGGATGGCGTGACCATCATAGGCGCCCAAGTGTGGAACCAAGACGACTGCGTCGCCATCAACAGCGGTCAGAACATCTACTTCGGCTCCGGGTTCTGCTCAGGCGGGCACGGACTCTCGATCGGGTCGATAGGCGGGCAGACAACCAACGTAGTGTCGAATGTGACGTTCGCCGACAGCACGGTGCAGAAGTCGCAGCAGTCCGTGCGCATCAAGACCATCTCGGGGGCCACGGGGACCGTGGAAGATATCACGTACCGCAACATCTACCTCGATGGTGCTGGCGTCGACGCCGACTATTCCGACTACGGCATCATCGTTACCCAGTCGTACAATGGCGAGGACGGCGAGCCCACGAACGGCGTCGCTGTTACTGGCTTTGTGCTGCAGAATGTCACTGGCACCGTTGGGAGCGACGCCCTCGACATTTATATCGAGTGTGGTGTGGGCAGCTGCAGCGACTGGAGTTGGTCCGGCGTTAGTGTCACTGGTGGCAAGAAGAGTTCGAGTTGCTTGAATGTGCCGTCTGGAGGTGGCGTCTCATGTTGAGAACTCTAACAATATAGATATTTAATTGATTGGTTGTTGCTCATATCCTTCTATTTTACCTACACATAAATGTATGGTATCGATCATCAGCAGTGTGTCGGCCTGAGTTGCGTAAATGCTACCAGTAGAGCTCGACTTACCATTCTAGGTCAGTCAATGTAATTTCCGACAGGAAACTCGGCCTTTGGAGGAGTTATAATTTTGTGTTGTAGTGTGTTTGTTACTGAGTAGTGAATACCTAAACAATATGTATGTACTGCCATCGCGGTCTCCCTTTCTTAATTACTTCAGAAGGATAAGAGTCTTTCCAAACGTGCTTGAGACAATTCATACCCAGCCGTGAGTATGTGTCCTGCTGTCCTGTCGGCTCCAAAAGCATTACAGTCAAGTCGAAATAGACGTCATCTCTCCACGTCTTACCATCATATGCCCCGGTGTGTGGGAATCCTGTGATTATAGCAAAGGTCTCGAATGGTTGTTCCCGAGTGATTTCTCCCCGTGCAGGAAAAAGAGACTCACACCCGGGTTGAAGAGACCAGTCTTCGATATTGTCATCCTCAATCCGTCGACCCCGATTGCTCCTCTTTATGGCTATAGCAGTTTCGGTGCACCCCAGAGGTGCTAGCATATACTTATTCGAGCCATCAAAATACTCATCCCTAATAAAACGTGCATCGAATATAAGAGTCAGCAAATGCAGTTTGGGTAACAGCGAAGTTTGTGCCGGTGAGGTGGCCCATTCTCTTCCTTCGTGCTCAGATTTTAACTCCTGTGGTAAATTTTCTATCCACGACCGATCCGCAATGAGCTCACCCGATAGTGGCAATTCTAAGAAAGAAGTTGCAGCGTGATATTCCGTTGGCAAGCCTAGGACGTCATGATTCTGAAGTTGAGTATAATCGAAGAAGTGATACTGGTCATAGCAGCCCCGCGTCTCGCCATAAATTGTGACACGCACATTATCGCCCGTGTAAGCCCAACTCCAAGATGGTACAAGTAGCTTTTTCCTGGGATCTGGGGTGCCGAAGACCCAATCTCCGCGTCCCCAAGTCAGGAGAGATTCGAAGAAGGGTAAAGGATGTCCATGCTTGAGGAATGCCTCCTCAGACGCCTGGTCCATAGGGTTCATAACCGATAAAATCACACCAGAAAAGGCCGCCACTCTATCTTCCTTAACGCTTAAATCGCGTCTAGAGTATTCCATTACTGCATTCAAAAATAGCGCTGAATTTAGCGAATCCTCTATCCTGGCTGTGTTCCTGTGGAAGACGGCTTGCAGCCTTCCTGCATGGCATATTCCATCTTCGTGGAATAGCCATCTATTGACTTGGCCTTGGTTGCGAGTGATTGGGCGGCGGCCCATTGATTCTCGAAAAGTATGGTCTCCGCAGGTGAAGAACATCTCCGAATCGAAAGCAAAGAGTAGGCGCCTCGAAAATACATACTCTTGAAACGTCCAACCCCTCTTGCTCCAGGCAGCCTGTGATATCATTTTCTTAAGGGACAGAGATACAGGAAGTACAGCAATCGAAGGCCCTATAATAAGAGGTTTATCGGACTTCCTCGGCGTCCCCTGGGCACCAAGAAGCCCGTCTTCAGCGCCTTCGCCACAGGCAGCGACAATAGTCAAGTGAGCCGCTGCATAGATATCTCTCATGTAGGGGATGAGTTTGGCTTTTTCACCATAACTATTCTGATCGATGCAGACTCGGTCAACCCAGAGCCATTCATATCCAAGAGAATTTGCAGTCACAATAGAATCCCGTATGGTAGGGGGGTAATCCGATACTGGACACCCTTTGAAAGGCTGGCACTTCGTCTGACTAGAGTTTCGCCCCCAGACATACGATAAAGCGACGAATGTGGGTAGAGAAGCCAGTACCTCGACGAACCCGGTGGAAGTGTTGATAACTCGAAAAATCCCACCATCTAGGATGATTTGCATACGCGAGCGCACTATACTGGAGATATCAGAGTGCGAGTGTTTTTGGTGACAGGTCTTAAGCCACCATCTCAATAATTTGAGATCTGCTATTGGGGCGACCGGCCATCTCTTTCCGGTAGACTTGAATTCCTTGACCTCTACCAAGTCAAGCAGTACCTCTCCTTCGATTGGTTGAAACTCGACCCAAATCTGCTGCTTATGGATGATTCTTCCCTCTTTCTTAAAATTAGTTGACCGGTCGAACCTCGGTCGCAACATAACTATGCATCGCATATGGCCTAACCATCCATCTTGGTCCGTTTCGTCGAGGCAAGCGAGTAGAAGTGCACACAGCGAACACTCTAATCTCGATGCCTTCGCCTCTTCGGCCGAGAAGTCATTGATATGCACGGTATATCTTTTCTCCAACTCGTCGAGGTCCTCGTTCTCAGGCTTTTCGTGAAGTTCGGAAATGTCCGGGGGCTCGGCCATCAAGGGACGCAGATCTAGCTTGCGGTTACGGCACTTGTGACAGAGTGGTGCCGTCTTGCTCTTCCAGCGAGCGAGCCAGTGCGTTACGTAGCGTCTTCGTGATTCAGTTTCGGATACTCCCGAGTCCTGCAACTCTGGCCATCTGAAGAAGAGGTATTTTCTTCTCGTAACCCCCGACGTTGAAATCATCGTAAAGTTTCCAAATCAATTCGAAAGCGAATACATAATTCCCACATAAAACGAGAACGAAGGACTGCCATATTTGTAGCTATTCTGCCTAATCAGCCATAGAGACGGTTGGTACGGCATCATGCAACGTGCTGGTGGCTGCATGATGTAGCCAGGATGGCCCCACTTTACAATACATTTGATTGTGTGTGTGTTGGACTTGCTACAGAAAAAGGGAGCCTTGTAGGTAAGTAAGCTGAGGTAGTTATACAAGTAACTATAATTAAAGCTAACTAGTTTAAAATGATTGTTGCTAACATTGTTCTTATAAGCTTTGACGACGTGAGAGCGTATAATAAGGGGCGAATTGGAGCGCTTTCCGACCTCTGTACCAAGTCTAATAAGGCTCCGTTCAGCATCCATGACTAGTAGCGTATTTTGAACTGGCCTCTCTCTTATAGGACTTATAGCCATGGGATACCATACGCAATACGCCTTACCATTTTCTTGGTTTCGTGCCAGTTGGATGGGATTGGGGTGTAAAAATTACGACTAGCTTAGAAAAAGATTGATATTGTTGTTTCTATTGAATATTATTGCATACGGTCGGCACCGCCTATCTCTGTTACGCATGTACCAACTGGGGGGGCACCCTCTCATGCCGTAAACGACCCATGTATCTGCATCACTCATGATTGAGCGCGTGCTTCGAGGAAAGCCACAAGCTCGCCTCATCTATGAGAGTCAGATTGCAAAGTTCTAAAAAATGTTGGGCTTCCTGCCGTCCTAGAAGTCATTTTGAATATATTTCAAGAATGGATATGTTGGTGAAGACGTACACTGTCCTAAATACCAATTTCAAACTCGTATGAAATAGTTGTTTTATCCATAGAACCATGTTGTCGCTGGATAGACTTCGTTATGGGAACCGTTGGCTTTCCTGCAACACATGTAAAGTTACTAAACCGTAAGGTTTTCTGTTCGATTTTACGAGAATATTAGTTGGGCTTTGTGATGTCTCGCCCCTTACGATGATATCTCAAAGACGTACTGGCCATGGTATCATCTAGGACCATTATCTTCTGCAATGCTCGTAGCGGGGATTTGAGGTCTATGACATTACTAATCATCTCTGTTACACATGTCTGAGTTATGGTTGAGTAAACATGCGAGAGGTTTATTTGGTAAGTCTCTGCACACATTTTGGAGATCGAGAATCTGGAGAGGAGCTAGTTTAGCGGCTGGGTCTGTTGGTTTGTCTGTTGGTTCTTGGCTACATCATACGCGGACCAACAACTTTAGCATAATAAAGAGCATATATAAACATTGAATGCTTGGGCAACGTGGGTTACCGATTTCTCTCTTAGGAAGTCTTCTGTCGAAATTCACCGATGAACCTACTTACACACCTGTACGCCTCCAGTAGTTCATGAGGGTTTTTGTTACCCCAAGTATTATACTCGCCTAACTATTTGTCTCCCGGCCCAATAACATTCGTAGCACCTCTAGAACGCCTTGATGAGGAGGTTATCTGGTATATGCTATACAATGTCTAAGGCGATGCCTTGATGATTTAACCAGCGATTGCAATGTTGACTTTACCCATTCCGGCCATATACGTCCGGTGAGCTTTTCCTACATAACGGTACAACAATATTTTTTGAAAAGCCTCGTAACGAGCCTCTCGATTTCATCATTCTCATCCTCTTGTTGGTTCTGACCACCATAATACTGCCCCTGCTGACCAGGATAGAATTGTGCTCCTTGTTGGCTCTGCCCGCCATGCTGTTGGCCACCATAGTACTGTCCCTGCTGCCCGGGATAATACGGGTGCTGTTGCGAATGACCTTGATGTCCACCGTATTGCGGCGGGGGCGGCATGTGTGTGACCTCGTCGCCCTGCAGGTTGACATATATTCGTCCTTCGTTCTCCTCTGTCGCGTATTGTAGCCCCAGGCCTTGGCAGAGTTTCTCGATGGCCGGTTTGATTTTCTGTACGTGATCGACGCTATGGATGCCTTTCCCAACAATTCTGCGGTTAACGATATAGCGTGTTAGTCAGATGTTTCAAGTTTCCTTCCTGGTCAAAAGCTAAAGGGCTCCTACACATGGAGATGGGTTTTGCCAGCCTGCTGATCTTTAAGAATCCGCTTCTCAACCCGTTTCTCAGCCTCCACAACATATAGACCGTGTAAGTCGATAGTGTCCGCAGCGCCATCAGGGTTATTTGCGCTGAAAACGATGTCACTAGCCTCCTTGAAATATTCGTCTGCCTGAGCGGCGTGCCGCTTTCCCTCGTTGCTCAGCTGCTTAGCCGTAGCGCCATCGCCACGTTCGTACGCTTCGTGGGCCTGTTCTTCGTATAAGGGGCTTCGTCAACGGGGCGTGGAGTAGTGTGAACGGTAGACATACCCGTCTCATACAACTTTTCCGCTTGTCGACTTCGTCTCGTGCCTTCTTGCGCAAGGTTTCGCACTTTTGCTGCTTGTGCGGATGAATGTCGCGGGTGAAAACTGTGTTCCAATCAAATGTAAGCGACTGGCCTTTGAAAACATTCCATGTACAAGTTGGCGTATCTAGTTAACAAGTCCCAATGTGGTACCTTGGATGATAAAATAAGACAAAAGACGTTTACCGTACCTTTCCCACCTAGCCTGTCGAAGCCTCTGTCGAGATGGCTAAGTTCAACCTCGGCAGCCATTGTGCAAACGCGGACGTGAAGGGAAACGCCCGGAATTCCGAAGCTAATGAATGGATAACAGGGCGCTGAGAACAAAGAAGCTTCAAATCAATGGACTAACATAGATCAATTATCGTTGCTATTTTGCGTGTACTGTGAAGCTTGATTCAATCTTAGTAGATCGTGGAGAGATCTGCCGCTAGACAGCCCATAGCCTGCCATCTGACCCAGTTGACTGACTGACTAGCAGGTAACCCAGGGGTTACGATATACACGCTGCCTTTGTCTGGCTAGGGCAAAACTTATGCTGAATCCGTCTTGGGCTGACGCCTACACGGGGCGTTGTAATGTCGTGTAATTAGGCGACCCATCACTGCACCTGAAGACCTGCTGTACCGGCAGTGGACAGAACCCATGTATGGAAACGCGGGCTGCCTTAAGTGTTTGAGTCTAGGTTGAGCAGTGAAAAAACAGTTAATATGTATGCTTCGGGAATTGCGGTGTCCTGCAGATGCGCTGGAACGGTAACAATTGGAACTGTCACATTGTTCTCCCAACGAACTACAAAGAAGATCAACTACCTATACTAAAAAGAACATCAACCTGATTTTGGATTGGTTGGACTATCGATGGTATTCTCGATGGTAATAATGATGTAGACTACCGAGGTATGTAGAAAAGGAGTTAAAGTTCCGACAGATAACTATGACTACCTAATTTTGAAACTCTAAATTGGCGTGGTCTCCCCTAAGCACTGATAGAAGATTCCAACAGTTACCTAATAGCATAAACACTATCCACATATAATACCGAGAGCATCTGCCGAATAATAAGTGCGCTGATACGTAGTAGTTCTGAGAAAGTAGGAGCTAGACGTAGCCCCGAGTAGTTGAGAATACTATCGACCGTAGAAGAGTCTAACGGTTCTAGAATACGGTCTAGAACGTGAGTATAAGCATAGCGGTAAGATGGAAAAATTATTACCGGGACCACTGCGTCTCGTGACTGGTCGTAAAGATTACCTATACTCACTACTATTTTTATCGTGTATATATAGTACAACTAGACAGCATGTGGGTGCTTAACAATCTATGTAATATTCTAGGTTCACTTATACTATTTGCCTTACACTGACAGCACTGCTAAGTACATCAAGTTTCGCCTTTCAAAATTTCTACCGCCCTTGTAATCGCAAAGCGGATTAGCGTAGTATTCGTCTCAAATCTATTGGAATCGCGCTGTGCGAACCATGTTTCGTGGTGGGGTGTTTTGTAATTCAGTCCCGTTGCAGATCATTTGTACCAAAGTATTAGACTGGTTGGATTCTATCTGATGACTTGCTTAGAAGGATCAATTCTGCGCGGTGCTTTGTCGTCTGCTTGATTCGATTAGTATATATACTTGGGCAAATAAAGAAAGACCCTCTCTCCAGTGACAAAGACGAGGACACATGAGCCCCTTGGCTTATCTGATTTGTCTTCGATCCGGGTTTAGTCTAATCTGCATGTCTACCTAGAAAAAGCATGGCACTCGGATTTGAGCCGAGACCACCCAGTCTTGCGTGGCATTATTGACCTAACACTAGTGATACGGTAGTATAGTCGTAGAAATAAACTTAGGTTATAGTGCATTGAAGAAGAGTTACCCGGGTTGGCCTTGAAGATGTTTCAAAGTTGCTGGGATGGTGGTCTTGGCGACATCTACTTCGCCATGCCATCGGTTCACCTTATAAACTGATTGGGCTTCCTCCATCGCCATGTTTGAAGGTTTGAAATGTTGATTGAATATCTACCCCGCTAAATCACTTTTTTTTTTCCTTACCTTTCTTCCTCCACCTGACGATCCGAGCGCATCCTTCCGCAGATAACATGGAATCTTTTCAGCTGCATCTGCCGAAACCCGGCAAAACTGTTAGCCGTTACACTAGGTGGACTTCAGGTGCGCGGCGGTGCGCGGCGATGCACGACGGGATACAATAAAAAATTTATATCTTCGTAGGTTAATGCTGGTTGGCGGGTATGGTGTATACACCTTGGTTGACAAGCAGTCGTCTTGTCCGGAGTCTACTGGTAGTGTGTCTTAGTGGCTTAGGAGGTGGTATCTAGAATTCGGCTCGGCCGGGCTCCGGTTTTGTCCACCGGCAAAGGCGATTGGACGCGCACAACTGGACATAAGGGGTGCAACCATTTGTTGAACCACACACATCTGTCGCCTCGTGGAAAAGGTTTGTTGTCCTAGCTACAGTACTCTCCCTCACGCTGTACTACTGTGGTATGTGACCGCCTGCCTATGTCTTGAGGCAGTTAGCCTGCTCGCACCACCTTACCCCCCAAGTTGGCAGGCGGGGAGATATAAATAAATATGACGCTGCTGACAGCGCTGCGTAGGTGAGGAGTTCTCATCTGTGATAGGCTCCCACGTCGGCAGCTCTGTAGTATTACCGACTTATTAGGTCCCGTGTTGAGGCTTTTTGTCAGATCAACTTCCTTGTCGAGTGGCGTTGACAGACATCTCGCTGCAGGTTAATTCAATGCATAACTTGCTTCTTGGAAACCTGGAAACAACCCCATCCCACCGCAGCTTGGGGTCTCATCTCGGTGCTATTGGTGCTTGGACAAGATGAGTGAGTAGTCTAAGCGTGGCTTACAAACCGTTGTTTGCCTTCACATGGAACCGCCAAAGAAGAAATAAAAAAATAAAAAAATGGAAAAGGGTTAACATCGTTTGAAGAAAGTGTACATTCATGAACGAATAGCTGCTGCAACACAGAATGCCAGCAGGTAGATCGGTAGTCTAGTCCGTGAGATTGTAAGCATCCTGCATCTCATCCAGTGGTATTAAAGCGGCCCCGAGAGGTTGACTGCGGCCTGGTGGCGTAAGTGTAAACAACATGGCTGAGAAAAAGAATAGATGAACACGCGGTAGTCGTCATCCCTTCTACTACGCAAGTAGCGGTCACTGAAAACGTCCCCCTTCATGTAGTAGTAGAGAGGTTGGGAACCATTTGCAAATGTGGTTTATAGGTTGACTGCAAATTCTAAACATCGTACTCTCGTTTGTGATGTTTGTGATGAGGTTTCGAGACTTAGACAATGAACAAGATGTACTGTAGTCCGTCGGCCTCCTCAGGGATGCCCATCCTCATCGGCATTCAGCAGAGCAACCGGGTATTGGTCTCGCGGGGTTGACAATAAGCGTACTGTAAGTAATATTCTTGTTAGGTTCATCAGGTAAGATCTCGGGTTCCAGTGCACTCCAAACAACTTAGGTTGGTTCTATGCCACCTTTCCCATGTTGTGAGCCGGATGTTAAATGCAAACAAACCAACTGAGGCTTGTACGTGCACGCGGCGCGTCGTGGCATCAGTATATCAGTACAAGAAAATATTGCGATCATGATCTCTACCATCCGGAGGAAGACAGCTGATATCGATAGAACTAACAGACAGTCTTTATCGGTATTGGGAGCAGTAGATAAACTAAAGTAGTTAGTAGGTCGTGCCACAAAATCTATGTACCTGCTAGGTCTGAGACAATGCTCGCTTCACTAAACTTCTGACGTTGAGATTTATGGCATGCTGGGTACTTATTCATTTATATTTACTTCCATATCTAGGGTCTGTTTAGGGTCTGCCTATGCTGTACTACACCACCTATATATACATAGGATATGTATATCGATAGATGCAACGTACTGTATCATGTTACATACATTTGTAGGTAGGAGGTAGTATACAGCTTGAGGTATCTTTGCAGGTACTCTTATCCGATGAGTTGAAGTCTACTGAGTACAAGTATCGTCTGATGTACAGTAACGCACTGTCCACCCAGCAGATTGAGTCCATGGCCAGAGCACCTGGAGCACTGAGCAGTCCACCCCACTATTTTGCAACGCCTTGTCCCTTTTCTGGAGTTCTTCTGGAGATGCTCATCAACCAAACGCACCACTATTCATTTAGCTAATTTGTTATAGGTTTAGCGTCCGTGGTCCTCCTTGCAGTTTGCAGCAGCTCTTGCGGCATGACACTTGACCGTTTCGGGGCAACAGTGTCGCCAGCCCCTGAAAGCCTTTCCAGCCATCCTCCTGATCTAACAATCGACCAGCCTGGATACCACTGGTGTAGAGGCTTAAACTTGTGTACATGCTACTACTTACTTACCTAAGTAGCTAAGGTATCGCACAGCGCAGTAATGATTCACGAATATCCCTCCTGTCTCAGAAAAGAAAAGGAACGGGTACAGCATACCAACCACTTACCCTACCTATGCACATAACCTACAATCATCATGATATTTATACTAAGTACGTTATTATTGAAGTACCTAGTGTAAGGGTAGCCTGCAAAGCGAAAGCATTGGACCTGTCCCATAGCGCACTAATGTAGCACATAGACGACTCCTTGAGCCTAGTCTAGTCATGCTGTGTAGGGGTAGTCACAGATAAAACTTCCCATATTGGATTAGGGAGTTGAGCTGAAGCACCAGGGATTCCCCGTTATATCAGTCCCTATACTTATAGATAGCACGCTATACTGTAGGGGGTGTACAGTACAGCACCTTTCATGCCTACCTACCTAGGTACTTACCTAGTGTAGGTACATGTAGTAGTGCGAGAGCGACGAGGCACGCTAGTTAAAACTCACCGTACGCTACTGTACGGCTGTAAAATTATCTACAGATGCAGTGTACCTACCTACATGTAGTGCCCGTCATTTGTAGCTGGTTAATGACTTTCAGTGGCTAGCCAATTGCACTAGCCCTGGAGCGCTCCACTCACGCCTACCGGCCTAAGTACTTAAGTCTACTAGTGTGGTGTAGGTACATCGTATGCCCTGGAAGACAGGCCTTTTCCCTTGTACACCATCCTGCACTGTCTGCCCAATCCATCTCCGCCCCTGGTCACAATCTCTCTCAACCGCCCTTTTTTCCTTTTTCCCTCCTCGCAGTCCATTTTCATCAACTTCGTCGCTTTCTCCTTCTGGTGGTCCATCATCAGCCCATCGCTTTGTTTCCAACGCCTTCCTTTCATCTAACGAAGCCGCTGCTTTGGTAAGTCACCATCAAACCCTTTGCTGCAACTCAAACCCCCGAGATTATCCGCCATCACCATCCGCACCCTCGGACACACAATCAACAGGCGCGTAGCCACAGAGGTCGTCGTCGGCGGTCGTCGCCGTCGTCTATGCAAACGTGGTCAAGAATAATAATAAATCCCCCACTCAAATATCGAGTGTGCGCGTCGCAACCTTTCAATGCTCGACCGCTACTTCACTATTACCGCGTTACTATAATCTGCGGCATTGTGGTTACGTGCATGCACATTGCTTTGTGTCTACGACCCTACCCGCCTCCTCTGAAAGAAAGAAGCCTCGATGTACTGCAAACCATCGGGCCTGCGCAATCACTATCTCTAAAACACCCCCATCGTCTCATCGCCCAGTATACTTGGATTTGTACTTGCCTTTTCTCTCCTCGTCAGCTAACAGGCTTCACTTCATAGCACCAGACAACGGCTTTCATCGACTTACCACTCCTGACTGCAGTGCTCACGATTGAAATACATTGCGATCTATATCTTGCTAGGATTCGCTCACTCTCTTCAAGATGGGTTGTGGAATGAGCACGGAGGAGAAGGAGGGCAAGGCCCGTAATGAGGAGATTGAGAATCAATTGAAGAGGGACAAGATGATGCAGCGTAACGAGATCAAGATGCTTCTTCTGGGTGAGTAAACTCCGAGTTATCATTATTTCCAGTTCCACCATTAATATTTGGTTAAACAGGTGCTGGTGAATCCGGAAAGTCGACAATCTTGAAGCAGATGAAGCTGATTCACGAGGGTGGATATTCACGCGATGAGCGGGAATCCTTCAAAGAAATCATCTTCAGCAATACTGTCCAATCGATGCGCGTCATTCTAGAGGCCATGGAATCGCTCGAGCTACCACTGGAAGATCAACGCATGGAGTACCACGTTCAGACTATCTTTATGCAACCCGCACAAATCGAGGGTGATGTTTTACCTCCCGAAGTTGGCAACGCTATTGAGGCATTGTGGAAAGACCGTGGTGTCCAGGAGTGCTTCAAGCGATCCCGCGAGTATCAACTGAACGACTCAGCGAGATAGTGAGTGTTCGTAATCAAGCCGTTTGTTTTGTTATTAATATGGATTTAAAGCTACTTCGATAACATCGTCCGTATCGCGACGCCTGATTACATGCCCAACGATCAAGATGTCCTGCGGTCACGAGTCAAAACAACCGGTATTACAGAGACGACTTTTATCATCGGCGATCTGACCTACCGGATGTTCGATGTCGGTGGCCAACGATCAGAGCGAAAGAAGTGGATCCATTGCTTTGAGAATGTCACAACCATTCTCTTCCTGGTCGCTATATCTGAGTACGACCAATTGCTCTTCGAAGATGAGACGGTCAATCGTATGCAAGAGGCTTTGACTCTCTTTGACTCTATCTGTAACTCGAGGTGGTTTATCAAGACATCCATCATCTTGTTCTTGAACAAGATCGATCGATTCAAGGAGAAACTGCCTGTCAGTCCTATGAAGAATTATTTCCCCGACTACGAGGGTGGCGAAGATTATGCTGCCGCTTGCGACTATATCCTCAACCGTTTCGTCAGCTTAAATCAACATGAGACAAAGCAAATCTACACGGTATGTTTCGCTTGGCTTTAGGATTTTCTATTTTCAGCAATTTCTGGGTCCATTGGTCCTACGTTTTAGCTGCTCGCCTGCACGTCATGGTTGCTGACTTTGAATTTTCAAATAGCACTTTACTTGTGCGACTGACACAACGCAAATTCGTTTTGTCATGGCTGCTGTTAATGGTAAGAGCAACATTGCGACTATACAACAAGGGAAATGATTATTGACCAAGAGGTAGACATCATTATCCAAGAAAACCTTCGACTGTGCGGTCTGATCTGATCAGTTGATCATGCGTCGGCGATTGTCAAGGACACGAACCCTAAAAATGTTTACCAGCGTATAATCCACAACTGCCAGTAATGTATTAGACCTGGCTAATGACTCACACTTGTATCCTCTCCACCAGCTGGCAAGCCGATCTTCATGTGTTTTGTTTCGCGCCGAAGAGTCCGACACATTCATCCCTTCTTCCCCATGTTTTATCAAAGACCGTCTTCTCTGGCTTCGCAGGAAGCTCCTGGACAGCGCCAAACCCACACGAGATCCGAGACACGCCGCGAAGTGGGGGCATATTGCATTCGATGGCCGTGGTGGACCATATATCTTGTTTAATTACGATTCGGCGGCGACGTTGACCCCTTTCTACCTTGATTTCCTTTATTTGTTATGGCCTCCGGAATGCCTAAGTGAACGCATAAAATAGGGGAGGCACCGCCATCATATATGTTGCAATATGGGGGCTTATGGCGCGAGAGCACGGATGATTGCAACGAAGTTATACCAAAGAGCCAGTGAAGAGTTTTCGGAGTAAGTGGGAAGCTCCGAAGTAAGGTTGGATTGTTGATACAAGATGAATAAACCAACCAATGTTCTATATATCAAGAGAAAACGGAAAAGAAAAACATGGTGCAAACTCGGTATTGTGAATTGCAGTATATAACACCTGGGCTGTCAATATAGGACTTGCTCCTCATTTTTGGTGTTTCTAATCTTGATAGCAATGGTGGCTGGACTGAGCTGAGTGTTTACCCTGTAAGCCCAAGGCATGCTGCGTCGTCTGCGTATCACCTCTGCATGCTAAGCTTCGAGTGCCTATCGAGTACCCATACCCTAGCGTCCAATGGGTCCTCAAAACATGCATTGGATACGAGGGACTTCTCGCGACGGCTAGAGAAATCTAATTAGGATATTTTTTATGGCGTACTAATACCATAGCCACGTATCATATTATACATTACAACTCATCAGGCCACCATAGCTCTTATATTTACAAGCCCGTCCGTCGTCATGATCCATTAGTTTGCTTTCCTTCTATAGTTGATTGGATGACCGTTCTTTTTAGCGTATTTTCTGATCTTACCGTAGATATCTGGTAGAGCAAATATCCAGACTACAGCAATGATCCAGGACATGACCGTATCAACAACCCAATTGTTGCGAGGCGACCCGCCAAGGGAGCCCCAACGAAGCACACTTCCTAGAAAAGCAACCGTGATGGCGAAATAGCCCTTCTCAAGACCGCTTATCGCTGCGGCGGCTACGACGTCGGGGGTCTGTATCGGATCACTCTCCTCCAGGATGGAGGTGATCTCGGGCTTCGACTTGTTCTCGCGCTCCAGGCCGGGACTCGCGATGGTGCCGGGGTAGACGATGTGGACCTTCACCTTCTGCGGGTATATCTCGACCTCTTGGGCCAGCGTGTCGGCCAGTCCGCGCAATGCTGCCTTCGAGGGCGTGTAGGTGCCGTAGCCGATGACGGGGAACAAGGCGACGACGGACGACGTGAATATCAAGTGCTTCGGCTCGGGGACCACGGGGGCGTCTGGAGCGCACCAGAGGCGTAGCACGGCGTGAGCTAGCTGGGCGCTGCCCCAGAAGTTGATGTCCATGTGTTCGCGCGTCGACGACAGCGGGGCCTCGACCCAGAAGTCAGGCACGGCATTGCCGGCGATGCACCATACGATGTCAATGGGTTTTCCGTCGTTCCAGGCAATTGCTTCGGTGAGAAGAGGACTAGCATAGTCGGGTTTGGAGACGTCGGCGGTGATGTAGTGGAATCGTTGGGTTTGCGGGTTGCGTGCGGCGGCCTGCGGTGTAAAGAGGCATACGTGAATTAAAGTTGCGACGATTGCGACTATTGCAAGGAGTAGTAGACCAAGGGCACACGTACCTTGGCTTCTGCCATGGCCTCCTCTAGCTTGTTCGCTGAACGCGACACGAGAATCACGCTGGCGCCTTTCTCAGCCAGCTGTCGAGCAACACTGCGGCCCATGCCCTCAGATGCACCGGTGATGAGCACCGTCTGCGAGCAAGGTGTAAGGTCAGCGCAACGGCGCAAGTGAATGGATCAATCGTTCACCATCTGGGGATGCAATGGAGAGCTCAATCTCTACTTACTTTACCCTCGACGGGCATTTGGTTCTTGCTCCAGGCTGCACCCATTGTCGCGACTAATAAGAAGAGTATAACAAGACCAATGGAAATAGAAATCCACAGAGGTTGTGGAGGGGTGTCCATGAAGAGAAAGGAGCTCTGGCTTTAAGTATTGCGAGTCGTTTTAGGAGGGTCCTGATGTCGCCCACCTAGAGGGCCTACTATATGTACGAACAACCAACAACCCTTATTTAAATTCATGTTTGTTGTTGCGTCTACTACGTAAGTATCTCTCCGAATGGACCCATCAAAATCGAGGTGGGGTGCAGGTGGGGATGAGTGGGTACCTAGGTATTGGTGGGGGCGATAACGAGAAGCCCGATAAGGTGTCTTTAGAAAAAAGTTCCAATCACCGAACCCGCCCCAGGACGAAGTATTTCCCACGCAGTACACACCTTTCGACGACAAGATGGGCAAAAAGAGGAAGGCCACGACGTCCGCCGGGCCCTCCGGCCCGCGAGAGTACGACCCCAAAGACAGTAAAATTGGCCCAATATCTAGTTATCGAGATGTTATGAACGAGCAAGACCGATTCGACGAGGACGATGACGAGATCCTGTTTGACCAGGGACCTAAATCCAAGCGCCAGAAAGCCGAAGAATTATTAGATGACGATGATGAGGAAATTCTGGGCTACTCGGAAGATTCCGATAATGATGATGAAGGCGAAACACTTCAGTACAGACAATCAAGGAAGCCAGGCAAATCTGGAAAGACACAGCACGACGACGATGATGATTCAGACGTTGAACAAAGGAAAGAGGAGGGGGAGCAGGATGATGGATACTGGGGCTCATCGAGGAAGGACTACTACGATGCCGACCAGATCGAAACCACGGTAGACGCTGAGGAAGAGGAAAAAGAGGCTCTGCGCTTGCAGAAGAAGAAGCTAGCCAAGATGTCCGAAGCCGACTTTTTCAACGAGGATGAATGGCTGGCTGGCGAAGCCGAAGATGCTGACCAGGAAGACGTTGTTACCGAAGTGCTCAAAGAGGTCGAAATACCCCCGGATATGGGACCGGAAGAGAGAAACCGGTTACTACAAGCCCGTTACCCGGAACTTCCTTTCCTTGCTGATGAGCTACTGCTACTACAACCTCGGCTCGTAGAGCTACAAAAAGAAGCAGAAGGCCAGAACCCTGAAAGCCTAGCCGTTATAAAGTGTAGGCATAACTCTTGTTCGCGCCCATGTTGCCATTACTAACACTAAGACGAATAGATCGCATTCTTGGTTCATTAGTAGCTACTCTAGCCATGTACTTTGGCATATTAACGTCACCGGCTAGGGATGGTAACGGTGTCGCAAAGACATTAGATCCATCCGAGTTGCGAGAACATGAAGTCATGAGCACTCTTCTAGAATGCCGCAACGCCTGGAAAAAGGTGGAGCACCTGCAGACATCAAAGCCTGTAGAACCGGCTGATACACTGCCGTCGCCACCAGAAGACGAGGACATTAATATGTCTGATGAGCATACGGTCTTGGCCAAACAATCGAAAGAGACTAATAAGGCCAAGAGGGCTAAGGCGAAAGCGGAGCGCAGAGCCAAGGCGGTCGAAGATTCGTTTGCTGATCTCGACTCTTTGCTCGCTCCTAAGAAAGTCTCCAAAAAGAAGGCTGCACTTAAAGACACTGAAGAGGACAGCAACTCGGATTTCGGAGAAGAGGAGTACCTGGACAGCAAAACAGCCGCCGAAAAGGCAGCACGGAAGAAGAGTCTTAGATTTTATACCTCACAAATTGCACAAAAGGCCAATCGCCGAGCAGCAGGAGGCCGTGACGCCGGTGGTGATATGGATATTCCTTACAGAGAACGTCTTAAGGATAGACAAGCCCGTCTCAATGCCGAAGCTGAGAAGCGTGGCAAGAAAGGTTCCAAGATTGGCGCCGATCTAGGGGAGGGTAGTGATGACGAGGATCATGAGATGGCCAAAGCTATCAGAGACGAAGGCAATGAGGAATACTATGACATGATTGCGGCAGCCTCTAACCAGCGAAAGAACGCCAAGGCGGCTAGGGCAGAGGCCCTTACTACCGCTGGCTCTGCTGATCGTGTCGTCGAGGTCGAAAAGGTCGGGCCTGACGGCCGTAGAGAAATTACTTATGCCATCAAGGCTAACAAGGGTCTGGCACCCAGGAGGAAGAAGGAAGTGCGAAATCCTAGAGGTATGTGCTTTTACACTTATTCTCTATGCTCTGCTCCAAACATTGTCGCCAATGCATATACAACTTAATTCAAGTCTGAATACTGACCCCTCGAATAGTCAAGAAGAAGCTAGCCTACCAAAGCAAGGTCAAGAAACTCAAGAGTCAAAAGGCAGTGTACTCAGGCGGGCCAGGAAAGGGTGGTTACGCTGGAGAAAAGAGTGGTTTGAAGACAAATCTTATCAAGTCTACCAAGCTTTCGTAGAGAGTATACGAATAAGAATTAGAATCTTGCAGAACTAAGTAGATTTAATCGAGGTCCTTAAGAGACGGCTAATACGTTTTCACGAGAACAAATTTAAATAGGATAGCTTGTCTAGTCTTGTATTGCATTAACGTTCCAATGGTTGCCTATCTTCAAAGTAAGTTTCAGAGTTCCTTTGCTATACTCTTCTCGTGTGTAACCGTGATGAGTTGCTATGACAACCCACTCACCTCTCCCTTGTAACATAGGGAGACGCAGTAGGTACTCGGGATACAAGATACGCCTTAGTCTCGCTTATAAGTTATTCACACCTCAATTTTCTACGCCCTCACCTCTAAACTCAGCAGAATATATCCACCGTCCTAAAACAGAGGTATCCATCCCATCAGTAACGAAAAGATGCCTGCTCTTTAGGCAACAATATCGCACTGCCCTCCGATAGTGAGGATACCATTCAGTCCCTTTCGTAGTCTCCGAATGAATGAGCCAATGGAGAAAAGGGTGAAGATATGACAACAGCTCAATACCTACTTCGTGCCTTGTATCTTCATGTACAGTCAGCCATGATTGAACTGAGTAGTTTACCTTCTCTCTCAGAGCACAGGCATTTCCTGCGAGATGAGGAAAGATCTACGTTAATACATCCCACGTATTGCGAAATGAAGGTGACTCGCTGTTGTAAGCCAGAGAGGCCCTAAAAGGAAAATGACAATAATATTTAATCAGAAAAATAAGTGAATTTGAGTCTCGTCTTTACATATTTTGATGGTAATGATGGAATGATGTTTGAGGTTCGAATGTGTAAGTTTCTATATACAATGCAAAGGAGGCTATATACAAAATTAGGTCATATGACCTAGATAGTTGCCCAATGTGATATATACATGAGTGAAAGATGAATGTGAATGATAAAGGGTCGTAGCGAGTGTGAAGACTACGTTGTGAGCTAGAGCTCATGAGATAAGCGAACGGCCGCGGCAATCATGAAGTCGCCTTCCAATAGCGAGAGGTGTGGACATCCTTTCCAGAGGATGACTTTTCCTTAACGAACGAAGAGAAACGAGTGGGTATATAAATGATGTAGAAAAAGGCCGAGCGAATGTCAGAAAAGAAGCCAGGGGTAAAGCGAACGAAACTCCAAGGAAACCATGGATGCTAAAGCGAATGGGTATATCGATGAAGAAAAAAAAGGGGGGGGACAAGAAAAAAGAAAGCACAATCTCCCCGAACGCCAGAACCTCATATGCATGAAAAAAGAGCGTAGTAGTCCAAGCACGAGCTCGCCGGATCCAGCCAGCAAGCGAGGCCGAGCAGACGAAAACAACCCAACCGCCACGCCAGAGCAAGTACTATTATCCCTCCCACCCACCCACCCTCTTCTCCCAATCACTTGTGGAAGATCCCCTTGATCATAGCCATGATCTTCTTGAAAAAGCCCGAAAGATCAAAAGTCGACTTCTTCTCTTTCTTATCCCCTTTCTTCGTCTTCTCCCCACCCCCAACCTTCTCATCCTGCCCCGTCCCAGCAGAGCCGGTCCCAGGACCACCCACAGTAACAGTGAGCAGCTCAGGCGACCCATCATACACAGTGCCCGCCTGATCGGGCCCCGTCGCACCGCTGGGAACAACATCGTCGTAGGGAAACGCGTAGCCCCGTCCATCCAGATTAACACCATGCAAGATGCGCGCGTAATGGTTCGTCGGGTCCGCCTTGTAATAATCGTTGCTGCCGTCGGCGAGTACAGCGTCCGGCTGGTTGGGACTCGAGACGAGCGTCGTCCTGTTCAGCGCAGCGGCCAGCCGCGCGCCGATGGCCCCCATCTCCTCGCGCGTCGCCACCGGGTAGCTCCCGAAGGGCCCCGTGCTGCAGCTGAAGATGTCGATGGCGCTCGGCTTGGCGAAGGTCCCCGCGCCCGCGAAGCTGAGGAGTCCGTCGGATCCTACGCGTCCTGTGACCACGCCCCATTGCGCCTGCGTGTCGATCGTGAGGTCCTCGTTGGTGTATTTTGTCCAGGCTTGGTCGACGTAGGATTGGTAGTAGCCGTTGAAGAGGTTGCTGTCCGCTGGGGTTGGGGGGTGGTTGTTAGTTGCGTGTTCAGTATAGATTTAGATGATATGGGTGAGATGATTAGGGGTAAAGGGGTTAAGGGGGGGATGACGGGGTGTGCTTCGATAACCACGACAGTTTGTCACTTGGAATCACCCTAAGGGCTATCCCAGGCAGGGTATCGATCATCACAGGAAAACTCACCAATACGCCCGCTATTGGGGCTCATGGCACGCAAGTTCTTGCCATCGTCACCTTTGATAACGAGTTTGCCCCAGCCGGGATTCTCAGACGCGCCCTGCTGCGTCAGCTGCGCGCAGACCTGGTCGAGGCCGTCGGTGGGGAGACCCTGGACAGTCTGTACCTTTCCTTCCGTGTTGCGGAGCTCGAGGGCGATGGGGAGAGATACGAAGTCGACGTAGCTGATGTTGACGAAGAGCTGGTCTTGGTTGTCTATGTTTTACGCGGGGTGGTTAGTAAACGTCGTTCTCAGGGGTGAGATGTACAGTCCTCGCTAGGGAGGTGAACATCTCGGTTACATACTGTACGAAATCGAGTTAGCCAGCGATGCCTAAGCCTATTGAAGCTTAAATTCACATGTATGATCGCCAAAACCAGGAACGAGTATTTATCTCGTCTTTCCGGGTTGTTGGCGTGGATCATAGAGTGGGAAGTTACTCACCAAGTGAACTCGCAAAACGCCCAGTTGAGTTTGTAGTTAACATCATCTGTATTCGTGACAGAGGGCTCGACGATTCCCGGGCCAGGGTTAATGTAGAAAGTGAGCTTGTTGCCAACGACGAACCAGATGCGGCCGCCGGCGAGCTGAGGAATCGTGACGGTGATCGTGGTGCCGGGAGCGCCTAGCGGGATCGCACAGTCGACGGCGAGGGGCTGCAGCGGCTGCGACGGCGACTCCGGGTAATATAGTGTCTTGCCATCGGGCTGTAAGAAGGCGTAGGCGTTGTTGTTGTTGATATCCAAACCCGTAATATACGCGTACACTGTCGCGGAGGTCGTGGTATTCTTGAGGGCGATCTGAGTCGTTGGGTTCGTCATGGTGAGGAGAAGGAACGCCGGCTTAGTATAAACGTAATATATACCTTAGACCTACCGAATTCGAAGAGAAAAGGGAAAAGTAAGGAGAGGAAAAAAGGAGCCAGATATTGTGTAGCAAGGACTGGATCAACATAGATGAGTTGATGCAGTGAAGAGCAAACGTGAAGAGGAAACTCCTAGAGAGCTAAGATCGATACCGAACAAGAGACCGCATTAATAAATAAATGAGAAGATACTCAGCCTGGTAGAGATCATCATCATAATCATCACAATGAAGACAAGAAGATGAAATCTTGTGAGATGTCCCTAGTGTTGCGCCTCGACCATGTGCTTCGTACGCGCAACTTGTGACCGAAGACGATCGTCTCTAGGGGTTACAAAAGGCCGAGACGACGGACGTCAACATGACCCGAGTGTCTTCTGGGCTTCTTTACGTAAACTGGAGTTCCGCCGACTTGAGAGAAAGGGTGTCTTGGTCTGGTATGATATATGCCAGAAGCTGACGGGGTGTCCACTACTGAGAAGGGCTGCTTTACTTCCCACGGATGTGATCAGGCTTACAAGCCCGTACATGCTTGCTATATAGAAACATCATGAGAAGTGTGAAATAGCTATTCACCAGCCTCACCCACTTTGTCGTGTGTCACCTGCTGTGTATAGTTCTTGCTGTGGAGTTGGGTGTCGTGGTGACTCGTCCACAGAATTGGTGTTGTGGCGTCCCAGCTTTAACCCATGTTATAATATCACATATCCATCAACGGCAAGCAAGCCATGTAAAAGCAGCAAGAAGGGGAGAGCCATAATCCAAGAACACGGCACACGTATGTGTTGAAGCAGGTTTTACAATAAGAAGAGGAAGCGAAACAAGAGCTGGAGTGGACACTAATGCAAGTAAGCAGAACGCTATTCACGAAGCCAAATATCATTTCTCTATTCTCGATGTCGCGAAGCAGGACTTTGCGATTGGGGTTTATATTTGCATGTGACTACACCTATGCGGCGAAGATCATCAACGGCAACGCTTCTATATAATCCCTCAAGTACCGTGACGTTACAACTCCGAGCTACTACCTATATCGATTCGGCTATCTTAGGCAGTTCAACTCCTGGATGATTGACTGAATGACGACTAAACAGCCAAGCCGCGGCATAACACCATACACGTCAGTGAGCAGAGCCGCCGCGTGTCACTGGGTTGTCCCGGAGCTTAGAGCCCAAGAAGGAAGGAAACCTATACGCCGCAACTCTTTGTCTGGTTCCGGCTGTACCACATGTCGTCGGAATAACCTCGCTCCCATCCCACTGGGGCCTTTCCCAGCAGCAGATGACTCTAAACTACATAAATACATAGCGGGTAGCCCGCGAGTCGATTGATACCAGCTCGGCCACTGTTGTTCCACTCAAGCTACATACATGCGCACACGCAATCAAATAAAATAAAAGCTAAAGATACGAGACCCTTTTAGATCGCTATTGGCGGGAAACTTCTCTCTTTATTGTTCCGAGAAAAAATTATTAAAAATAAAAAGGCGTACTTGTCACATCTGTACGTTGAATGATGGTACCACATGAAACGTCACCATCACGAGTTCCACGAGCAACATCTAATAAGTCTCTTAAAGCGCGAACGACAAGCGATCTTATACCCTCCAAGTCTTCCCCGGTTACGACATACTTAGTAAAGTAGCGTCCCTCTTTTACTGTAGTAACCCACCCACGTGGACTCGCATTGGATTTCTTGGTACTGCAGTAACAGTAACGTGGAGTTTAGTGTCTTTCCCCATATTCTACTCCCTTTTCCCCCTCGTCTCCATACAGTGACAGGAATGACTTGCTATACTGCTGTACGGTACGGGACTCAGTATAGGTAGTGAGTAAGTGGGCTAGAAATTAACAAGGAAAGGTGATGTAGCATTTCCCCAACCATCAGCAGATCTTAAGCCAATGCCACTGACCACTTTCCTTTCTTATACTATACACCCAGCAAGGACTGACTATATTAAGCTGCATACAGTAGTGTGCTGTAGGTACGCATGTATACCCGCTACTCAGCAGGTATGCGTATGCATACTTACTATATATCTATATATATTTATATATATTTATATAGCTCTGGCCTCTCCACAATATGCATGTTAATGACCCCCCCCCCTTTTCCCCTCCCCGCCGCGCTAGATCGATTGACTTATGTATACCAAGACGACGATTTCCTGTTAGACTAGACTAAACTACAGTAGATCACGACCCGTTACCTGTCTGCCTACATACATACAGTATGCACATCCTTACCCCGTCTTTTCCCCAACTCGGTCCCAGAGGAGGGGAGAGGAGGGGGTGTCGTGACCGTTCCATCCCCGCAACCCTCCAACTTTTGCGTCTCCGCTCGGACGTCTTGCCGCAGCGAATGATTTCCTACTTACATATGTAGAAGTCTAGGCATCTAGGTGGATGGGGGTTGTTCGGCTCTTTTACAAGAGGGGTAGTATACTACTAATTTCCCAAGGAATGGTGGATGTGGAAGAAATGAGGACTTGGCGCTGGGTTAAAAATAACAAGGCGGTGATGTCAATTCTTAAGACAGTTATTAGTCATCCGTGTGGAGAAAAAGGGTATAGGCTGGGTACTAAACTTGGGAAATACGAGAGACCAGCTTTTGATGCAGCGCAAGGACATACTGAGAAGTAGGCAGCAAGTTTCTTTCAACGCCCACCTGCCAATAATAGATCTATGCAAGCTGTATATATGTACAAACATACTTATTCTCACCCGACCCAAGTTGATATAATGGATGCAATCAATTCCGTCGGCTGCTTCCTAACTAGGTATCATAAAACATACAAATAGATAAATAAGTATCACAATCTCCGGCCCGATAACACTTGACCTCTCAGCACCGAGGTGCGCATGCACCTATATAAGCGAAAGGAGTTCATCTCATCTATGCCCGCCTATAAAATATATTAGCAGCAATGTTGTGGACCCGTTACGCAACCACCGCATAAATGCACCGGAACGGTCCGAACGCAACTCTTTATGTATACCTATCTACCTACCCAGCAGGTTACTATACTCAGTACACTTGTACAGCACTTGTACAACAATACCGCGACGTCGCACACACATGCATGCAGGTTGGGCATGTCCTTTTCCCTCCAAGCCCGTTTCCGACGCCGTAGTGGAGACAGCTGTTCGTCGATGAAGAAGAGTGTGACCAGACAGCACAGCAGCTGATCGACAGGAGGTAGGTATCACGAGCGGTCCCCTCACATGCCAATTCCTGAAAATTCCACATCGGCTGCTTGCTGTACTTGCCTAGATGGGCATCTCTCCACCCAATCGCAATAGGTGGTAACCCTAACGCTGCAATAAGCCAGCCATATGCGAGCGTCTCTGTGGCGATTAACAAACACGTCGTTGGTAGGGATGCTATGCTGATATCCAGCTCTTTGATATCCTATTTCGCCAACCAAAAGAAAACTCAGAGCCAGATGCCCACACAATGTGAGAAGACACCAAATAAACACCTAATCCATCCGCCATAAATAGCAACGAAGCCTAATCATCACCGCATTTCAAAAAGAGAAAGACAAAAGGGTAGTCCTATAAACGTGCGCCCATGACATAATGCAACGATTCCCAGCGCCCCCTTTTCCTGTTTTGCCCCGTTTCACTGCAGACCTCCATTCAGCGCTCAAAAGAGGTAGATAAATATAGTGACCATAGCAAACCAAAAGGTCCACGTTTGCGCGTCTAACAAGCCCGCGCCGTTATCCTCTTCTCCACCCCCTTTACTATCACCATTGCCCGAGCTATCATTATCTGAGCCGCCGTAGTCTGTCTGGTTTGGTGTCAAATTATCCCCGTTACTGAAGAAAAATGTGGCGTTATGGTCAGGTATGGCGCAGACCGCACCACTTATCGTGGGGTCTTTACACCTCAAAGCGAAGTCTTGATGCCGCTGCTCGAGTGACGAGTTGAAGTATGCTTTAACGTAGCTAACCGTCGTGACCGCATCTGCGGTTGGTGGACCGTGCGACCAGCCCGGATTCCCATTACTCCAATGCGAAAGTAGGAGATGCCCGGGGGTAGTGGGTACACCTGAGCCGGTTGCCTCGGCAAGCAGATCGCCGTCTGCGTAGAAGAATACCTTATCAGGCAAGAAGTCGAAACGGTACTCGTGGAAATCCGTCGATGGGTCGAAGGGCAGATTAACCCGACGCAAGCCTGTCGTATTCGCGGCGTCATAACCAGCTGCGGCTGCTTCTTTTGACTGGAGGACGAAGTTGACGGGAAACAGGCCATTCTCCTTGTCGAATTGGGCGGAGAGGAATTCGATATCGATCTCCTGCGTGTCATTCTGGTACTGCAGCAGAAGAGTTGGTTAGCCGGGGTCCAAGAGGTACGTCTTGCTACGCGGTAAGCCGGACACTTACCCAGAAGAAAGCACTACAGGTTCCGGGTACGTCAGTGGTCTTGATGCCGGCCCGGAAAGTGCCGTAAAAATAATCCAGGCCTGTCGTGGAGACCTCAGCCACCGGGACCCTGTCGTCTTGCTTGACATCTCGGACGAGGAGAAGCAACCCAGCATCTAGACCAAGTGTCCCAGGGCCGTCAAACGTCTCGGGATTTTTGATGATGTTGGACATAACGTTTTGCACGGCGAAGGATTCGCCGAATGGACCACGGGATACTTGACTCGATATGTTGTATCCCTGCGGTGCCCATCCGTGGCTAGCGCCCCCCTTTCCATCGCCTGTGATATCAACATGGACAAAGTCGGTTTCATGCAGATCGGTGAAAACGTGTTGGATGCCGTCAGAGCTGGTAGTTATCGAATATCCACATTCGCAATCGCCTCTAGCCGAGCTGAAGAGCAGCGGCAGGAAGGCCAAAATCCAAGGTAGAGCCATTGAGGGGACCCATGTGCTATCAGCCAGCTATGCGATTTCTTGCAGTGGTGATGGTGTATGTCGTGACCAGAAACGAGCGACAGGTGCACGAGCAAAAGAACAAGCCCAAAGCGAGGGCGAGGGGAAGCGAAAAGGGACAGAAAACAACGTCTCCGTTGCTGACTGGTCACATATCCAAACAAAAGGCGCAAACAAACGCTACCAAGAACGGGGGCGAGGCGAAGCAGTTGGAAAACACCATCTAAGGTAGGTCGTGATATCTGCGCAGATACTCTATGAAACTGAAATTACAACAGCGTGGCAAGAAAGAATGGGAAAAGAGCAAAAGCAGGAAAGAATAGAACAGTAAAAGAATGAACAAACAAGGAAACATGACTCGGATAAAGGAAGGGGGGGGGGGGTTTGGTTGTCTCACGGCCAGACATCCTGAGGTAGGACGCAGCATTTCGATGGGAAAGGCCACAGCTGTAACCGTAGACAATAAGACGCCGGAAGCCAGTGGTGGGTCGGCCAGGGAAACGACCACGCGGAGGATTCGAGGAAGGAAAGATGGGAATACGAGGAGCGGGTAGGTATGTGCCATAGATAGAGTACAGGAGGTAGTAGCTACCTCAGGTATGTAGAGACGTGGCGGATGCACACATTAAACACGCATATGCACACACACATAGAGTAGCAAAAATTGGATGGAGTCTGTGCCACCTACGTCTCTGCTCCGTGTCACGACCCAATCTCCACGTCTAATACTCATGGCATGTATGTACTGTACCTCTAAATTGGCTACACGCGCATATATAGATAAGTCCTAATATATACTTACCTATATAGCAGCCTGAGGCGCGCACGTAATTACCTACTTACCTAACCTACTAAAATCAATTCCTCAGTTGAGCCCCAGATGGATCGATTGAATGTGATTTCAAACAATTCTTGGAACTCACTGAGAGCACTGTACTGGTGCGATGTAGATAGTATATCTACACCCCACTCACTCACTCATTCACTCACTCTCATCACTTATCGAAGAGAGTCAAACACAACGGGTCTACCAAGCAAAATGCAGCTGAGCTCACTGTCATGAGAAGTAGATGCGAATTCATTTGATGACCAGCGCAACGTCAATCTATACATCTGAGGAGAGCGAATACCAATTAACATCAAGTATCAAACAATCTGGTGCGCGCAGTGCTCCCCCTCCGCTTTGCTAACCGGCGGCGCGCATTTCTTCGTAACCCTCACTACCAAAGCCCCCCAACTGCCAGCTCTATTACGAGATGTGAGACGAGTATAGAATCGACCAAAAGAAAAAAAGGAAACTAGAAGAGCAGAATCGAAAACACAAACAAACAGAGCGGCAGTGACTATGTAGAACAAGGTATATGACAAACCTGTCAAGAAATTGAAGGAAAGAGAAGAGCACAATAACAGAAAGCAATGAAAAAGAAAAATTGACGACAGCATTAAACAAGAATATGAGTGCCGTAGCTAATAGAACAGATGGGAAGAGAAGTTCCGGCAACGGACCAGCCAGTCCTGCATCAGACATTATGTGCGCATGCCGCGCTGTTATCCCTTCCGCCAGGTCACCGAGAGAGCCTAGTCTGCCATCCCAGTCCCCTCCATTACCAGTGACCCTAGATGCAGACGTTGGATGCATAGACAAACACAGACACGACGGAACTCCGAGTCAACCACCACCGGCGCCTGTCCTTACGAAATCGAATGAAACGACTAGGAAAACGACCAGGTATATGCGCAGTTAATTAACCCCTCACCATCCGTGGGTGCAAGGAAAAAAACAAAGAAAATCGTGGGTCTCGTCATAATTATTAATACAAGCTCTCTTCGTCTGCCCCCTGAGATATCATCGACGGCGTCGAGACATTGGAAGATGCTTCCACGTCATCGACATAGCCAATCAGAGCTTGAGAGTGAAGACGGAAGGACTCGCCCATCAGCCTCGTGATACTGTGACATCCATGTTAGAAACGTAATTTTCGTCAGGTGGAAAAAGATATCGAAGACTTACCCCCAAACGACCACCTCATCGAGCATGGAGCCCCAAAGGTGAGCGACGGTACCGCTGAGCTGCGGCGAGTTCAGGGTACCCTCGGACTCATTCTCAAACAGCAATCGAACCTTATGGTACATGGCCATCTCCTCCTCTGTGGCGGCTTCCTCGTCATGTTCCAGACGGTACAGCCACAAGGTGAGCGTGATCATGAGGTCCATGCCGCAGAGAGGGTGCTCGATGCTCCAGTTGGTGGGTGATGTACGGGCAACCCAGCGTACGCCTTGGCGGACAGCGGTTTCGATGCAATTATAACACTCCTGAATAACCTTGATCATCTCGCTAGATCGTTTGACACGATCTCGAGCTTTTGACATTGCCGCAGCGACCTCATAATGATCATGGTATCGAAGTGCTTCTTGCACGCCCTTGAGGTCGACTTCGAGACGTGCGCGTGCATTGCGGTACATTGCTTGAGCGTTGAAGATCAACGGGTGGCCCTTGTGCGGCGCACTCAGGGGAACGGCGTCGGCTTCAGGTTCACAAAGATCAAGAGATTTCTCCCATGTCTCCAGGGCAAGCCGAAGCTTATACTCAGTAACCACGTCCTGTAGAGCTTCGGGGCTACGCTTCTGATACCACACCTCAAGGAACAAGGTATTTATCATAACACGCGTTGCGAAGGCGCTGTACTTGAGTGTTTCGCCTTGGAATAGATGATCATGAGCAACCATGAAGGTGATTCCTGGGGATGCTTTTAACTGTTCATACCAGGCGCTGTCGTCAGTGACTTTCGAGTTCCAGAGCGCCTCCGATGATGGTAGCTGCAGATCCTCAAATTCGTTGAAGCTGATGGCGGGAGTGTGGTTGTAGGTCAACGTCAATAACCCAAAGAAAATATACACAGCGTAGTAGGTACGACGGCACCCTTCATCTTCTATCCACTCGGCCCGGGATGGGAGAGCGCCATCACGAGCGTCCTGACGTAGCTTTAGCTCGTAGCGGTTGCCCGCGACCATGTTGGCAAGTAGACTTTTGATGGAGCAAGCCCATTCGAGGCCTTTCGGATCACCACTCCAGCTAGCAAAAATCATATTGAGTAGTGAGCTCTGCATCGTCCATAACGGACATTTTCGGGAGCTAAAATTCTCTTTGTTTTGCAGAAACTGGTTCACCAAAACTTTGGATCCAATATGCAGCATATATGCCTGATCCTGGTCAAAGGCGTAGAGCGCACCAATGGATAACACAGCGAGTAAGATGGCTGGAGATACCTGAGTCACACTAAAAGACGATGGATGCAAAAATGGAAGATGGTGATGGAACAGACCGAAATAGGTCGCCAGATACCGATTCATCGAGCCTAGATTAGGAACACGGAACCCTTCCGGGATAGCATGTTCACTGTCATGAGCTCGAATATTATCTAATATCATATTGCGCTCCTCATCGTTGAGAACCTGAGGAGCCTTGAAGCCGGCCGAGGCCTGAACTTGGTCAGCATATGAGATTTTACCAGTGCGTGTGATCGATTCGGTAGGAGCGGAAATTACTGTGCTGATAAGGGGAAGCGGGTTGATTATGGATTGTGATGCAGGCACGAGACCGTTACAATTGATACTAGGCGCGAATAGCAAGGAGATGGGAAGTGCCTGGGAAGTGGTACTCACACTAGCAAAAGACTGCTGGGACTCGGACGAACCGGAACCAGAACCAGAAGACGAAACCGATTGTGCCTTCACTTCTGCCACAGACTGTGACATGAAGGCATCCCAGGGAACACTTTGAGGTAGGGGAGCATTGGCTGGTGGGTAGATGACGGCGGGGTCCATCAACGGCGCACCACTCGTAGGGTAGGTCACAGCAGGACTTGAAGCGTATGGACTTGCAGCATCGTTGTCTCGCATGGCAGCTGTAGCCTTGTGATGGAGGTCGGCAACCAACATGGCGGCGTGTTCGACGTCAAAAATCCCTTCACCACTAGCTTCTATCTGTTCGCTCAGAGTGGATGTGTCCAGGGCGATGGATGACTTGGAAGGACCGTTGAGGGCTCGGGCCTTAGCACCGCCAGCACGACGCTTCCCGTCGCTGTGGAGAGGAACACCTCCATCTTTGGCGTGGACGGTGCGATCGTGGCGAAGAAGAAGGTCCCTTCGTACAAAAGTACTCCGGCACTTCATGCACTTAAATGGACGCTCTTTTGTGTCTGTTTGCGACGACTCACGTTAGCTCGAAAAAAACACAGGTGCATGAATCATGGTGCTGAGGGGTAGTCGGGTCGCACCACCGGTAACATCGAGCTATGAAGCGAGAAGAGGGGTCGAAGGGAGGGGGTGGTGACAGAGTAAAAGAGAAAAGGCTCGCGCTACTTACGCGACCGCTCATGTCTACTGCGGTGTTCACTTCTGCTGAAAGCCCTTGCGCAGAACTGGCACTTGTATTTGCGTTCTGGTTGAGCGAGGGAGGTCTTTCGGGCGACCGGAGTTGATGAGGCGGAGGTGGGGAGAACGGCCACGCTGGCGCCAGGCATCTTGGCTGATTGTCGCGTTGTTGGGCTCGGGTGCGTTGACTGATGATGATAATAGTAACGTGGGGTTGCAGGTTGTATTATATCGATCGGCGGCGACGACGACGAAAACGACGGTGTGGCTTGACTTTGGCTGTGTTGTTTTTGGTGGACAATGACTGCGGTCGACTACTCCGAAAATGATGTGCTAGTTTATGACCCTTCTACAGACTGATAGTTGAAATCGCCTGGCTCCTCTACTCGCACGCTCGCACGCTCCCGTGGGATTTAAAGTGTGTCTTCTTGACTCGACTGGACGTAGCTGGTCATTTGAAATGCTATATGGGTCATGGGATGCTGTGGGAAAAAAATGTTGCGGCCTGGGCCGTAAGTAGTTTCTCGATACTCGACGTATCTGAGATGTTGCGACCGTCCTTTGAAACAGGGCGACGCGGGTTGCTGGAAATGTTGGGTTGATGGTTGAGTTGGGAAGAGGGGTTGATGGTGATGGGAGGTAAATGAATAGGAAATGCAAAAAAGCAGGAAATAAAAAAGGAGGGGATGGGGGGGAATGAGATGAAGAGGGGACAAAAGAGGGAATGAAATTGTGCTGTGCTGTACAGATGTACAAGGTGCCGCTGGGTACTAGTTGTTGTGGTGCTGGTGCTGGGCTGTTGCAGAGTGTCGGGCGTGCACAAGAGCGAGCCAGCGAGCGGGCAGGCGGGTCTAAGGAGGGGAACCACTGTACCTAAGCGTACTTAGGTATCTTGCTTGGCCCCGTACCTAGGTAGTGTAGAGGGATGAGAGGAGGTGGGCTAGTAATGGTGGTGGTGGTATTGTACCTACCTACCCAGGTACAACAGGTAGGTATAATACATACAGTGTCGTAAGGTTCGACACACATGCAGGAAAGAGAGAGGAAGAGAGAGGAGTAAAGACCTGGGTACCTGGATTGGCTTCTAATGCAAGACCTCGGGCACTCCTAGATGGCTGGCACCAGTGCTAAGGCTCCTGGCGTACAGTGTGGATACAGTACCTCTTCCGCAAACTTGGCACGTCTTGAGCGCGACGACGCGAAAGATGGGTGGGGTGGCTTAGGTTGGGAGGCGAGTGCGTTGTTCGTGGAAGTGAAGCTGGCACCTGCGTAGAGTTGAGTGGGGTGTTAGTGTGGCTTCGGCGAGTGTCTCGATCGGGAGAGTGTGTTCAGATCAGGAATGAGGCGGGGCAAATATCCCAGTGTAGGAATGGCTGGTTATTAGTCTACCTGCTGTACCTACACTAGTCTCCGCGTGTTTGGACGAGGGACAACTAGACATTGCACTAATACGTATGCTACCTCATTGTGTCTCGTTACCGACTTAACTACTTTCTACTAGCGGCTACACAAAAACTCAAGTTGTCGTGTTGCTGTTACCATGTTTACTATAGCCTACCTACTTAGACGTAGTACTATATATAAGTAAGCACCTACACTACCTGCACTAAAGTAATAATAGGGCGGCTAGGCGTACCTGGCAAGTAGGTAGATACCCTCAATGCAGTCCACCGCACAGCGGGGCCTCGGAAACCCTTGGCGGGGTGACAGGCCCGCTGGGTTGGGATTCCAGTGGGGTCGGATAGCTCGCCAGTGGGTTCACGGCCCCTGGAGCAAGCACTACGTGTACCGGAAAGATGCCCTACAGAGGGAAAAACCTGCCCCGCGCCCCTCTGTAGCTGGTATTGCCAGGCGGTCTGAGGCGTTCTATATCTGAATAGGTAAAGCACCTACATATATGCCAAAGAACTGGCCTTCACCGCTATGGATGAAGAACAAGCGGTATACCGGTGCACCAGGTAGGATTCAACAATAATGCACGATGCTCTTCTCTAGGCTAATGGAGCGGTGCGATGTGAAGGAAAAAGTCGGACTGGAAGCTGTAAGGATGGATGAGTCTTGTAAGTCGGTTAAGGAAAAGTGGGATGGAATAATAATACGCTACAGTGTGCGCTCCTTTGCACGAGAGAGGCTGGCGGGAATGCCGTCGCACAATCCCAAAGATAGACTTCCAAGTTGGTGTTTTAGCAGAAATTGAACCTGAAGATGGGATTGAGTATTTATACACTGTGCATATTTCATTAACAGTGTACTAAGGTAGCATCTCACTGCCCAGCCACGTACTGCTAGTGTAGTAGTGGTGTAGGGAGTACACAGACGTGGGCAGATCCTCTGACCGGTACCTTACTGACTTACAGTATGCTGTCACAATCTATCCATTAGGAATGGTACTGTGTGCGTAATAAGGCCTGCAACTTGGTGGCTCGTGACTCCGACTTGGTACCGTAAGCCGTGCCTCCAGCCATCCAGATCCAAGAGTCTCGTCCCCGACGCTTGCCCTAACAGGCATAGTGGAATCTGCAGCTCCATCCGGGCCATGTATGCAGTTATCGTGCCCACCCCAGCACACCAGTGCATCCATCCGAAGAGAGATTGCATGTGGACCTGCCCTAGCTTGATCTTCCGAGGCTTCCAGTTGGCCGGTTGACAAGAATTCACCACCCTTTTGGTTTTGGCCGGCCTATCACTAAGGCGACCACTTCTGCAAGGCTATCAAGCTTGTGTGTACGTACTACGTAGTAGAGTTCATGCTGTGCGCACTCCAGAGTGGGGTTTGTAGCTAGGTAGACACCTTATTAAGAACCAAGCGCTCTGTTAGTGCAGTACAACATTATTCCCACCTTTACTTTTCCTGGCTTAGGTGCTTCTCCCAGAGCGCAAGTCTTCATCAGCCATCTTCGCTTCCGCTCGCTCCCGTGATCATTCCGTCCATGTCCGTGATGACACTTACAACACCGTCAGAATCCGCCTATCATTTAGGCCAGGCGCCTTATTCAACACTACGATAGTGTACTATGTAAGCTTCTCATACTTAGACTATATGGTATCAATCTGATTGTCCACTCCACTAGGTATACTTATACTTTAGTAGGTATCTACAGGTGGTTCGATAGCCTATCAAAAGTAAAAGCTTGGCGAGATAGCGCATCGAGATTCAATTTACGATGATGAAAAAGGCTTTAATCTTGTCGACTACCCAGTAATAGGAAATTGGTGTGGGCTTTGCAACTCCACGCTATTTTATTACCAGGTAGGTAACCTTCTAGAACTTCAAATAATTTCTCTACAAGGTATAATGTTTTGAATTCGAAACTTCGGTGATTCCCTGTCTGCCTCTTTCCGCAAGGTTGACCACGTTTACCCCTTGAAAAGAAAGGTCAAGTGCACGGGTCCTTATCTAGATGAAGGTTTCAATGCTTGCTTGGAAATATAGCTCCCTAAGAAAGAGGATAGAGGGGATAAAAGGGATCGAGGGGTTGTTGTCACGTCCAGTTCGGGAGCGGAGAGGGGCAGAGTGGTAGGTACCTGCAAATCAATGCTGTCAGGGGTGTAGGTAGGTAATAAGGTACTGGGTAGGTGTCGCAATGTGATGTACGACACAGATCAACCGTGACTGAGGGGTCTCGCGGTTGATCTGCGAATAAGAACCCCTCACCTTGTTGAAGAACAGAGCAAGAGAAAAAAAAAAGTTCCAGGTACGCTGTATCTGATCGAGCCAAGGTGAGATGTTGTAACCTATTATAGTGTAGCTTCTGATGCTGGTCTAAAAGGGGGCTGACAGCGAAGTACTGCTTAGATATATGTACAGGAGACATTCATTGGTACACTCGGTCTTGTCACGCAAACGACAAGCAAATCGCATCTAATGTAAGACCTGAGCCAGGTACTGTAGGACAAGAGTACCCGGGAGGGTCAGATCTGTTTCACTGCAAAGGAAATTGGTCAAGAAACTTAGAGGCAAGGCAATTCTCTTCTCGTTTTTTTTGTTCCTCTCATCCCAATAAGATAATCCCTTTCTACACTAGGTCAGACCCGTCAGCAATTGGGATTCGTCGCCCCACAAACAAAGCGACGACTTACCAGTAACATGGAATATTTGAAATAATTTCCCAGGGTAAAGGTCCCAATGACCATCCGCTCTTCTAGAAACCCTTTGGAATTTCGAGCGACGAGAGAACCCCTACTGAGCAACACGCGTTAAGTGGTCGCATGAAATGCCCGTTCTTTATGGTAGTACCGAGTATAAACTCTCAATCTCGTGTAATTAAGGGGCCATGTCTACGAATATAGAATGTCCCGCTTTGGGACTCATCGGTGCGGCAGCGTGCACGACTGGTTGGTTGCAAGGCGAGCTGAGTTGCCACGACATGTTTTACCAAACAGCTTGCAGCCATACACACCACACCTACGTATTTATCACTTCAAAATGATGCTATCCCCACGTTCACTGCATCCGAACCACTTACTACGTAGATACCGGTTAACTTTACTATTTTGCCTCTCGCCGGTCTGTGTACATAAACCAACGCTCTATGTGCAATGAACAAAGCAACAATCAAAGGTTAAATAAAGCAGATGCTCATTACTACAACCCTTCTCTGGCTGCTAGTGACTCAAAGTCAATGACAGACTACGCATGACAGCATACTAGTATGTGGAGGCATCATCTCCGCACATAGAGGTTGATACAATTCTTTATACGCCGGCTCCGGGCTAGTATAGTGTAGCGTGAAGGAGATGTTCCCACTCAACTAACACCTACTAGTAGTAGTCGGGCTGAAAGATTGAAACCTGGAATTCCCTTTGGTGCGTTTCTACGTGCCCATTCGAAGGTTGCGAGCCGAAATAAATGCTTTTGCAACCAGCGATTGCTTTTCTTTAATGTTGTACAAAGGGAGAGAAAAAGCAGTTCATCCCATATTATTAGTATGTAGAGAGTAGATAGTGTACTGAGTATATAGGTAGGAATCGGCTGACATGATTACGAAGCACACTGTACGGAGTCGACCATCCAGGTACCATAACCGCACAGTACGGGCTAGCTGCATGGATTTGGCATGGTGAAAACCAAGAACAAGGTGTTGGAGCACGCGGGGAGCTTCCGGGCGAGCTCCACGTGCGCTAGGACAGCTCTTGTCGTATGGCAAGTTGGCCACGTTACTGTATCCGAGCCAAGGCAGGTCCACCCATGATGATGTCGGCGCGGTATTGCCTTCTGCTAGGGCAAATTGCGACTAGACAGAGCATTATCGCAAATGATGCGACAGTGATAACGCCCTTCCGTACACTACTTATACGCATACATTGTACAACAGACTTCCATCACTTCGGCGGAACACTACGGCCTTTGACAGGTCCAAAATTAGTGACCCTGTAATTTCGATAGCTGAAAGCGTTCATGGTAAAACACAAAAATTTTTCTTATCCCTTACATACCAATAACCCGAGCGCCTGGTTACTGCTGATTGAATATCCTGGATCTGCACACTTTCTCCTGACGATCCAGTTTGTTCCTGCATTGTGGCGCGTGAAGCTCGACTCAACATCCTACTTAACTTAAAGCGAGCTTAATGAAAAATAATACCAGCAACAACAAATAAAATGCAAGACACTGTCGAACATGGCCCAATATGACTTGCAGCAGTTCACCAATATCGCCCAACTGCTGGCAATATCTTTTATTCTTGCATTAGTCTATGATCACGTTACTATGATTCACTTGCTCGGTAGGTACTTCACCGTAAAGTACGGTATGGACGAGAAGTTGGGTCTCCAGTCCCTTTCGGGGGAACGAACACCTTTCAGTAGATATGGCGGTCAAGGTTGGGCTCGCCCGCGCTAAACCTGCCAACCACGTAGTATCGTTCGTCGGACGGCGTTCCGTACACACGCGGTGGATAACAATCGATATGCTGGTGGCACTTGGTTGGTTCAACTTCAAAGGAGTTGGAATCGAGGTGGGCACATCGCAACTATTTGTAGAACACCATCATAAGGACCCCACGAGGTCTGCCGAGGCCGCTCACGCAATCGCCGACTTTCAGTCAGCACGAAGCTGCGCCGCTTTGTCAGACAAGACATTGGAATTTCGTGAGAACAGTCCAACCGTTCGCCAAAGTGGCCCTTACGTGAGCGCCCTTTGATGACCTGATATCAAATAATACAATGTCGCCTTAGGTTCCTAATTGTTAAATTCAGTCTCTCATATTTTACTCGAGCCACATAAGCTATAGATTGTAGATTGTTTCACAGAGTCTGTTGTACTGCAATGAACATCCTCAAGCATTCCATATTATTAGTTACGAGTACTAAATCACCATTATTCTTTCATGCTCATAAATTACGATTCCATGAGCACTTAAAGGTTGTTTGAAAGACTAAGTTTTCACATCTCTTCATATTAGTCTACTCAATAAACCCTAACCTGCCTAGATAGGTATAACTGTATCCTACATAGCGGAACATGTTTATGCGGAAAATTATATAGCTGAGGACCACAGAGTAATAATGAATGAGACTTAGTGTAGTAAACTCCTGGTGTCAAAATTTCGACGACTCCATGTTAAATATCATGTTAACTAAGGGCTTTCTTGCGATTATATTATTCTAGTATATTGGCTGTAGCAAGCAGTTTCGTACGGAGCATGGAGGAACTCTCTTATTCCAACTTTCCCACCGCATAATACATCGAATCATTACCGATTCGATTGATCTTACCACACTAACAATGTTATAACGAAATTTTCATAAATTTCAGTTGTCTGAAATCTACTACTTAGACTTCCTAGAGTTCCTGCCTGCAGTATAGAATCTATAGAGTACGTGTCCCATAACCGATAGACAGATCCCCAGTATAAAAGCGAATGATAATTCCAAGACCTTCAAGATTAAAATCGCCTCGTACGCAGCTGAACGGCCCGGATCACTATCTATGTAGTCATGGTAGTCTTTACCGCTATCGATCGAGAACTCAGCGAACCGGGTGATGTGTACAATCTAGGCCCTTTACTGAATATCCTGCGGTTGAATGGCACCTTCATTCTCAGCAAGATGACAATAACTACCATCCAAAGAACGATTGGCCATGGGTAGGCAAAGGATAAATAACAATACCTACGTTTCAAGGTTGAGTTAGACTTATATCTAGGATAGGGACTAGTTAGCCAGCTGGGGATTACTTGCCATCGACATCGCAAGCCATATGTCTTCGTGAGACTGTAGAAGATAATTTCCAAGATGGGATCGACGAAAAAGAAAATTATGAAGACGGCTGTCACGTGCCAATCACCATCGCGTAATGGATTTACCATCCAGTAACGGACTATAGGGTCGAACTGCGGGCCCCTGGATGAGATAGATGCAGAGAATGGTCCTTGGACGGAGTTTTGGGGTGGACTCTACACAAGCTGTCAGTCTAGTACACAATATAAAAGCCTCACTGAGAGAGATCTAACAGATGAGTTATTTCTATAGGAAAGCCTTATGCGCTCGTGTTCTCGGAACACAAGTTCCAACGGACCTGCATTAACTGAGGAGTTTGTGATGTTTACCAACTCATAACTGGAATGAGCATTACTCCCCACTACTCTCTTCCTCTTCTTAGGCTCTATCACTGGCTCATATCGATTTGGGAGCCTATGTCGCGCTGGTAGCAGCCAAAGCCAGAACACCAAGATGATTATATGGATAGCGGCGTCTACAATTGCAACGGCAAGGACGATCAGTACCGTGTGAGAAATTACAGAATCCCGCCAGGAGCTGTATGCGGCACTGAACTGTTCAGTTGTTAACTCGGGACGATTTGTCATCGATGTATCGAAAATCGATGGTATCGTAACGAGTTCATCGTTAGTGACCTTCAACACGACCGAAAACACAATAAGCACGACCGAGAGACCTGCTTGGATAACGCAACGCCGGTGCACGCGATTGTCGCGGTGAAAGAAGATGACAAAATGGAGTGTCTCTGCCCACAGTACGGCAAGCAGGACAACTTTAAGAGAGACGGCCGTTATGATTTTGGACCGGATCAATCCATCAGGGAGGTCATAGAATGAAAACTGCCCGGTGTCGTCATTTGAATAGTTGGCGAAGCTCTCGAGCGTGGTGATGATAACGACGGTATTAATGACGAGAGCGGGGATCGTCACGGGGATGGAGGTTAGGAGTATCCATTGCCGCCATTTCACTGCCTTAATTTCTTCTGCGGCACGTCGTCGCTCGTCACGTCCAAACCAGGGCATTGTGAGGTAGAGGCATTATGACATTCTGATAAAATCAAAGCGGTAATGAGGAGTGACGGCGTGAGAAGTGATATTATTTAGCCCAGCTGTGTCGACACTCCCTATTTGGGTAAAGGTTTCGGCCCCCATCCCCTGGCGCCGTGATGAGGGGTGATGGGCGGCTACAGCGCCTCTTTGGACACCGCGAAACATCTTCATGAGGTCCATCTCTACCAATAGAACGCGGGTCCTCTCTATGGCCGCGACGCAAAATCAGTGTCTTCAAAAGGGCGTGAAATAAGAGGACGAATGACGAGTCGTATAGATTTTTGCCTTCAACAGTTCCCATTGAATGTACCAAGATTCACCATGTCATCACTGTGTTCGCGGTGTGAAAACTTTGACATCTACGCTTTTCGCCAGGGGAATTATGAGTATCGAGGCTATCCGCGTAAGCAGCTCCCATGGTTATTATTTCCTTGCTTTGATCCTTTCATACTACTTCCCTCCTTTCCCGAGTCAAGCTACACACATTCTTAGGAGTTTGCTGCACTTTCGATGGACTTTCACATAATCATTAAAACAACAATACCTAATCGGGTGTCATAGTGGATGGACTACTACAATCCGCCGAGGCGGGTTGCTCATTCTGTAGTCTTCTCCGTGAGCACTTGCTCTCGTTCGAAAATGGGTGGAGGGCAAGCTACCTGTGGATGGCCATGCGAAAGAAGTCCAAGGGAGCAGCTTCTGCGCAATGGAAGTTGTCGGGGGATAATGTGGGCTTATTCCTTAAGTGGTTTGTGAGCCAAATACGGCCGCCCTGGGTGCATTTCTACGTACGAAGAGGGACGGACATAGAGCCACCTGGAGACGACGACGAGAAGCAACCTCTCAATATCGAAGCTTTGGGCGTCTATGTGGCAGCAGTGCGGTACAAGAAGAAATACAATGAGGCAAGTGATCGTGCTATATGGTTTCATCTATCTGCTGATCCAGGTATGAAGTTGTTTATAACTAACTCATCACTCTTCTCAACAAACTTACTGAAGGACCAAGCTGACCGAGGGATAGGTACGCCGGCATACATCTCCAGGGACATCACAGGCTCGTTGCTATCTAGTAATCGCATAGGCATCCAGGTTAGCGCTCAAATCTCTCATACTGTTGTAAACCCTTGGAATGATTTACCCCGG
Organism: Xylaria sp. FL1042; assembly: GCA_022495085.1. Lineage (NCBI taxonomy): Eukaryota > Fungi > Ascomycota > Sordariomycetes > Xylariales > Xylariaceae > Xylaria > Xylaria sp. FL1042. The sequence goes on from MU380135.1 coordinate 378,740, forward strand.
GAAGCAATTACTTACTCTCCGGAACCCTAAATAGCCCGACTTTGACGCGATCCGCATCTGGCATCGCAGATGTCGCCTCAACCATCCAAGATGCAGGGTCACGCTATCAGGCAGCGAGGTGTTCGACGTGAAAAAAGTCTTGCTGCCTTCGCGCTGTATCGAGATCGAGTCCGAGAACGGACAAGTGAAGAAATGCATCCTCCGCGAAACGCAAGGTCAGAAGGGCAAATACATAGCACTCAGCCATCGCTGGTCCGATGACACAGAGGCTGTCAGGACACTGAAAGGGAACTACGACTGCCGCACTGGAAAATGTACCACAGTCTCCTGTCAAGGCTGTAAGACGCCCATGACCACGACGCTCTTCACTCATGCTTGCGAGCTTTCCATCAAACTTGGCGTGAACTACGTCTGGATCGACTCTTTGTGCATCGTGCAAGACGACGCTGACGACTGGAAGAGAGAGTCGGCGAAAATGGCAGATTACTACCAGCAGTTAGTCCCCTAGTGTCTTTCCTTTCCCCTTGAATACGCCTTGGGCCACACTCCTCATGCATGTTCTCAAGGCATTGCTTAAATTATCACTTTTTACGGCAACTGCTAACTATAGCATGCAAACAGCGCGTGGCTTACGGTTGCGGCAACCCGGACGCGCACCGACGGCGGCTTGTTCGGCGAGTTTGAGACAAAGGACCTGGCGCGGGTGACGCGGCTTCCGTATCGTGACCGCGACGGCTCGCAAAAGGGGCACTTTTACCTTCAGTGTACGGGCGGGAGGGCAATCTCGATAGACTACAAGAATGCTGTCGGACGGAGCGATCTGCTCCATCGGGGCTGGGTGTATCAAGAATGGCTACTGAGTCGACGAATCCTGGCCTTTGGGGACTTCGGTTTGTTCCTCCAGTGCGAGACCGGGGACCCTCAATCTCTCGCCGGAGACAAGGTCAGGTTCATTAGAGAAGATGAGGATGGTGATGAATGGGATACTACTGAGAAGCCCGATAAGTCATTCAAGAGTTCTGGCGAGTAACAATCCGCTATTTTCCCTCTCTTTTTTCTCTCATTCGAGCAGGGATGAGCTTATTCGTCTCAAGTCCTCAATGACTAATTAGTTCGCATAGTCACAACAAACTATTCCTCGGTGGAAAATATCGCATCGGGTGTAAGTAATTCTCAGGGAATTTTCGGCCCCCCCTTTCAGATCAAAGACAACTCTTTAGTTCTGAAACGCTTATGAATCTCGCTAAAGTGACCATTACTAACTTCAAGTACTACAGTGGCGTAAGGTCGTTGAAGAGTACTCGCGCCTTGAGTTGACAAACCTTCCCGAGGATCGTCTTGTGGCGCTCTCTGGTGTCGCAAGTGAGTACGGACGCGCTGTCGAGGCGCGACAAGGGTGAGTATTCCTCGGAATCACATTATTCTTCTCTTTTAGCGGCACCGGCGTGAAACCCCGGTTTCAAGCCAGAACTAGACCTTAGAGACTTTTTACGCTTCTGAGTCACTTATATACCATGTTCAAAGTAGTGATAACTAACATTGGGCATTGCAGCGAGCGTAGGAAATCGGGAGCAAGTAGCAATGATGAGGCACTACGTTACACATACATATGTGGCTCCTGGTTCCCTGAAGTTTGGGATCTACTATGGGAGCAAGTCGAACCTGGCCCACGGATCCGGGCACAGGGCATCCCGACGTGGTCCTGGGCATCAATGGGAACCACGATCACAACCACGAACGGGGATAATCTTCGCTCGGGCCTTGCGGTACGATGGAGCTATACTTACTCGTCTTCTACAGACTGTGTGCTCGAGGACTACGTGCGCGTACCCGTTGACCCTAGCACTTTCCGCCCGGCGTTTGATCTCGCGGAAGGATATACGCCGAACAATATCTACGGCAACGACGGGCGGTTTGCGGCCCTGGGCATCTCAGGGCGGCTGATGCAGGTACAGCTCCACGACTTCTTCGTAGACGAAGACGATTGCACCGCCGCCGCGAACATCACGAGCCATAGACCCAGCTTCGGGCGCGAGATGTGGCGCCGCGTCACGACGGCCCAGACGCCCGGGACCATCGCCGGATGGGCCTCGGTCGAGCACCCGGATTTCCAGACCGCTGCCTCGAGCCCAACTGCCGACGGCCTAATTTTCGCGCTCGTTGCGGCAGTGGCCAGAAAAGTACAGGGAGGGTGGCTCCTGGGTAATCTCAGCCCTCATCTTACAGCATATGAGGTGTTGTATCTACGGCGTATACAGATCCCGGGGTTCGAAACCAGAGACAGGGACTGCTACGAGCGGATTGGTGTCGGGAGACTTTTCGGTGATGAAGTGGGTAAGATATATGCGGTGACGGAGAAGTCGGGGGTCTGGTTGGTTTGATTTTACCTGGGATATTTTTTTTGTCCTCCCTTTCCCATGTCACGGCGTCGGGCTCTGTATCTTCGGGCACGGAGGGCTAAGAAAAAAGGGGTATGGCGTATTACATGCATACTTATTAAGATCTGATTCTTACTCGCGTCTCTTGGCGAGGCCGTGGAACATACGATTCCATACATGGTGATATTTTTGAAGTTGTACAGCAGCGAGATGCTGTAGAAGGAGCTCTATCAACGGTAACTACATATTGTCATTGGGCTCGAGCAAGGGCCTTTCGTAATCTTGGGACCAAAGTCCAGCGTAGCACCACGTCGACCCTGGGAGATGTAGTAGTCCTGCGAGTCTCGGGCATGGCAGATTCATGCCTCGTCGTCCTCTATGGGGTGGGAGCACATTAGTGCTATCACACCTACCTAGTTTCCGGTCCCCATGAAATGCATTGCAGTTCATGCCGTGTGCGTTTATCCCCCGCGTTGTTCGTGTCGGGTCTAATATAGCATAAACTCGTGGCAGTTCGGCTGCGTTCGGATTACCAAGCAGCTGGGTATTTTGCCGTCATGCGTAGTTTACGTACAGCTAGTTGTATGCGTTATATGTATACTAAGTATGGTTACGTATCACACCCACACAGCCGGTGTAAAGGCTGCATATCTCTACTCATGCAACCCAAAAAAAGAAGTGTTCTTCTTCCTCGAAAGCGGAAGGTCGACGAAGTAACAAGAGCTTAGGAAGAGGATTCAGCGACCTTGATACCAATCTGGGCCAGGTTTCCGCAAGTGTTGATGACGGCGCTCGCCGCTTTTTTGTCATGGTATCGAATCCTACATATACTTCTCGATACCACCCGTGTTCATGCTTGAAAGAAGAGTGAGGGGGATATATTATGTTGGATTTCAGAATACCTGACCCGAAATGTCTTCTTCGTGCGGTGTTTATAACCTCGACTGCATCCTAGAATCTTGATCTGGGGAAAGGAAGTGCTCCGTTTATTGTTCACCCACCGGGATATGGATTGACTACAATGAGATCGTCTAAATAAGACTCCGTCCTTCTCATAATAAAACCCTGTGCTACACTATCCAGTGCTCTGTTGCCATAGAATGCTGCAACGAAACGGCTAGCTATCTAGAAGCTTTCTTCTTCTGGTTAGGTTGATGCAGGTAATCCCAAGCCGGTGAAGGAGGATTGCTGTTAACCCACGTTGGTATAGCAGCGTGGCCTAGCTTCTTCATGCTCGTCTTCTCTTCCAAATTTTCTTCGATGAGTATTATAGTAGAACAGTCATGCTGTATAGTAGTATGCATACGAAATTCGTGGGGTGTTCGTTATCTTATTTAGAGTGTTGTTAAACAAAACACACATTGTCACTGCTTGTTTCTTACTAAGTACACGGCGTGTATGTAGTGTATGTTGAATTTCGTGTCAGAATTCATTCAGCTGCCGTTACTCGCATATTCATGTTACCTAACAAACCCCCTAACACGAGGGATTAGCATCGGCAGTAGTACGGGGTTATTTTTCTAATCCTTGTGATGAGAAACGGTTCCTCGGGCTCGGTCCAGGAGCAGAAAATGCGGAGAATCGACTTACGGGCAGACTTCCCCGGTTGGCTCACCTTGAGCTAGGTAACGTACTGTATAGCTGTACTGTACTCTGGGAAAGCAAATGGCCAGACCAACACACTGCAATCGAATGATTTTATAGCCGGTCCGTACTGACCAGGCTGTCCCTTGCTCACTAAAGAGGCTCAAGCGTTTCCCAGAGAAACTTTCGACCAATGGAAGTCGTACCTAGACCCTCAATTAATACGTACAATACTGAGCATACTTACTTAGTACTAAGTAGTATGTATGATGGATGTTTGATGAGCCTGGTGAGCTTTGTCCCTTGTTGAGGTTCATCCGTTGCGGCCTGTTGGCATACCTGGTCAGTATAGCTCACCTTGTAATTATATTTCCCGTTGCAGAATCTATTCCTACGACCAGGAGCGCCATATCCACGAGACTAGTGTACCAACGGTCAAGCTGTTTTCTTGGCTAAGCTGTCCGAGAGAAGAAATGGTGTTTCCTGACCTGGCAAGCTGCAGCTAGCCTAATAGTCCCTGCTCTTATGCCACGCCGAGCTCGTTGTCCACCACGTGTGATTTACTACGTGATACCCCTATTAGTTTAGTGTCGTTATGTTTTCCAAATAATGACTAATGTGCGTTTTCGACATCAACATAGGAATTCGAAGATTATTGGGGGCATGTTGGTATACCTACCGTAGCGAGGGTATATATGAGACAGAGAATTGGTTCTCCTACGCCTTTTCTTCACATATTAATGTAAATACATCGAGTCCGTTCCTCAACTGCGCGACCGCAGTGGTTGTTGTTTAGATCGAGCGATCATGTTGGAAGCTATGTTGTAAATGGCATACCTAGTCCGGGAATCTGTTACGGTTCAAATTGCTGATACTACATGAGGCAGTGTACACTACACTAGGACCAAAGGCTTGCTAGGTGGATAGAAACTACTGCGCAAGTATAGGAGGCCTGCTGTCATAGTTGAAGAGTGCTCAGAACATTCTTGGATTAATGAGCATTCCATGGGTAAACTGGTCAATACGATCCTGGAATGGTATTTTATGTTTCTTGGCCTCCGTCCGGCCAATTCACTGGACGGGGTCACAACGGTGCTTGGTAGAACTTCATGTCAAGCGAGGCTGAGGAGGAAAGTCAATATGATGATGCCGTTCAATGGCAGATCTACACAGGCAGGGAGACCGACCTACTCGCGAGTGAATTGCGGTTCGCTTCACTCGAGTACCCAGATCAGATCATAGCAAGAGAATCCCCGGGGCTTTCTTTGTTTCTGGCTGCTCCGTCTGTTGTGACCAAGCATCCGAAAGAAACCCGAGATCTGACCTGGGCGGGATCATGACACACAATGCACCCTTACATCCTCACATACTGAGTAGTGTACATATAAGTAAGTAGTATGTAGGCGCAACCTGTACGCCAACAGCAGGGTGCACACAGCCCATGCGAGTTCGACACTCTTGCCGCTCCAAAGAACCGAGCATCCCAAAGCAATACAACTGCATTCTGGGGCCTGAATATTCGGACCTTACATTCTGATATCCGGACCTTAAACTAAACTATATACGGTAATTACCCACTAGTATTTTCGGCTATTTCCACTTTCGTAATAGCCCTACTAAAACTAGCTATATTTATATAATTTATAAAGTATCCCCCGGTATTAACAAAAGCTTACCCCTGTTAATAACAAAAAAACAATAGTATTTAAGAATTTTCTAGCTAATAGTAGCATAATAGCTAGCTAAAGTCTATTGTAAACAGTAAACAGCTAAAAGCTAGCTAAAAAACTTGTCGGCCAATTAAAAGCTTTTATTTTTTAACCTTTCCACCTTTTTTCCACCTATTAATTATTTATTAATATTTTTCCACCTTACCTTTTTTTACTACTTACTTTTAACCCTTTAACAACTTTAATAATTTTAATTTTATTTATTAATAATATTAACGCGTATAATAATATTTATTAATTACTTATTATTTTTAGCTTTATTTTTAAATTTTTTATTAATTAATGCTATTTTTAGCTAATTTAATTAAAAAGCATAGTTTTAAGCTATAGTTAACAAGTTAACTATATTATAGCACTAGCTATAGCACTAGCTATTAATAACTAACTTTTTTTATAATTAACCTTTTTTTTTATAAGTTATTAATTATTTTTAACTTTTTTTTAGCTTTTAATAACTTTTAACCTTTTAACTTTTAATAACTATTTTTTACTTTTAACTATTAATAATATTATTATATATTATAATATTTATTAATTATTTATTATTTATAGCTTTATTTTTTAATTCTTTATTAATTAATTATTTTTTTATTTATTTTTTTTAAAAAGCTAATTTTTAATAATATTTTTAGCACTACTTATTAATATTACTTTTACTACTTTTAATAAAAGCTTTAACACTTAGCAAATATATATACTTAGCTAAAGTTATTTTATTAAAAAGGCTAAAGCTTAAAACAAGCGCAATAGTTATTATATTTACTATATTTTACTTTATACCGCTAGCCTTAGTAACTACTAGTTAGTTATTATAGTAAATAAATCTTTAATAGCTTATTAATATTATAAGTTTTAAGCTATTGCAAAGCTAAGCTAGCAGGCTAATTAATAATTATTTATAGTTAAATATTTTAAATATAACCACTTTATATCTTAGTTTATACTTATTTACTGCCGCTATTAGTTAATTAACCTTATTATTAAACTTATTATCTTTAGCTTTAATAACTTTACTTTACGCAGAAAAATATATAAAGCTATTTATAATATAAACCTTAATATTATTTTAACTAAAACAAATATTAATAATTATTTTACCAAGCTTTAAAATAATAAATAAAGCTTTTATAATAATTATGCCGCTATTATTTATGCTTTATAATAAAATAATATATAATATATAATAAAATATTATAATAGCCGCATATATTAAATAATTTAATCCTTAAAATAATATATTATTATATAAAAAGCATACCTTAAGGTTATAATACTTAATATTATATATAAAATATTTATTTTACTACTTATTTTTGCTTTACTTATAAATATTTTTATATATAAATTAATTTATTTAATAAACTTTTGTTTTAAATCGTAAAATTAACCTTTTTTAATATTACTTTTAATATAAGTTATATTATATTATTTAATAATAATAAACTTTTTTATACCTAGACCTTTTAACACTTTAATAACCTTTAATATAGCTTTAATATTTTAAAACCAGCTATTATTATTATAAATAAAGCTAAAAGCACTCGCAATGCTATTAAAGCAACCTAGCTTAAGGCTTAACTATAACTTTATATATAATATATTATAAATAACGTTTGCGCCGGAGTTAAAACACGCTAGCATAGCCTTATCGCTAAAAATTATACGCTTTTATATATTAATTAGTTATTAAGCTAAAACTATTAGCAAAAGCCTAACCGCATAAATAATAAATAGTTTAAAACTATAACATTACTACTTTTACTAATAATAAATAAAGCTATATTAAAATAACAATGCCGCCAGCGCCGTTAGCACTTAAAGCTACCTAAAATTAGCTATAATATTAACAGCTTATTAACTTTATAAAGCTATTTATTATATTATAATAATAAACTAAAAGCTTTATATTATTAAAATAACCTTTATAGTAAATTTTTTAATTAACTAGTTATTTTAGCCTATTTAAATAATATATACTAATAAAAACGTTATTAATAAACCAACTATTATATATAAAAGTATAATAACTATAATATATAAGCTATTTTTAAAATCGAAAGTTTTTATTTAAAGTTAAAACAATATCTTTATAACGCTTTAATAAGTAGTTTTTAGCTATATAAAACTATAATAGCTTAAATAAAAGCTAAAAAAGCTAAATATTTTTAATAATAAAATCATTAGTTTTGCTGCTAAATTATTGCTATAAAAGTTAAAATGTTTTTAAATTATATAATTAAACTAAAAATTAATTAGTTTGTTTTAAATATTATATATAACTAATATTAAGCTATATTTTAAGCATATAAAACTAAAGCTATATTATTTTAATATAATAAGCGCTTTATTTACTAATAAAATATACTTTACTGCTATATATTTTTTAAGCATATATTAGCTATTAATAAAAGTCCTAGCTATATTAACGTTTATATAAAGCTTAATTAAAAGCTTTAGTTAATTAATTTTAATATTTATTAATAGCTATAAATTAATCTTATATAACTCGACCTTTTATTATTAATTAAAAACTTTAAAATTAGCTAAAAGGTTTAAAAGCTTTATAATTAAAAGGCTAGTATTATGCTATAATAAATATAAACTTAAAACATTTTAAAGTTATATTAAATAATCTCTAGCGCTAGCTGCGTTTTTTATTAGTAAAAAATCGCGTTAAACAAAAGTGCTAGCTAAAAAATATTACTACTAGTAGTACTATCGCTATTATTGCAAAATTTATTAGCTAAACTATAATATTAACAACTTTAAGCCCTTTAGTTAAGTTAACTAGTAATAATTTTATCGTAGAAAATAAAAATAGCCTTATAAAGTCAAGGGTTAACAGCGTAGCCGGTAGCAAGTCTTAAAAAGTAATAGCTTATAATATTTTATTTAATAGCCTAATAAAAGCTTAAAAGCTATTATTAAATACTATTAAACAAATAATTAAAATAATAAAATAAAATTTTCTTATTAAAATTTATTAATAAGTCACTTTTTATTAAAGTAATAAAAGGTTATTTATTTAGCTTTTCTTGCTTTAAATATATTTGCTAATAAATTTAATATATTTAATTTTATTGCAAGAATTTTAAACGCATTAAAATAGCTAACTTAGCTATTTTTTTAAGTTAATATATATATAATAATCTTAGCAAAAAAATAGCTTTAAATATATTTAAAAATACATTAATTTTAGTAAGGTTTATAGCTAATTTTAATATATTAACAAGTTATTATTAAGTTAACTTATATTTAAAAAAAACAAAAACAAATATCGACCGTTGTTTTTACTAATATTTATATAGCGTCGCAGACTATCTTATTTTATATAGGAAACAAAAAGGTGTGGAGATATAACCCGACAATTACCATATATCGCCTAGTTTAAGGTCCGGATATTAGAATGTAAGGTCCGAATATTCAGGCCCTGCATTCTGCAGGACCCGAGAAGTGATTGATGCTTTTTTGGTTGCATCCCCGCTTCCTCTTTTTGTCATCTTCTTTGACTTGGTTCGGAAAGATACGCAGCGCCCTTGTGCGCCTCCACTCACACCTTTCCCATGCTCTCCCATGCTCTAACGAGGCATGTCCCGTAGTTTGCTCGTAGTGTAGTGCCATGTAGTATACGTAGTAGTTCAACCTTACTTATAGTACACCACATGCATAGCAGGTAGGGATTTGTTTTAGCTTATCCCTTTCAACGGACAAGGGGCTCTCTGCAGCGCTTCTTCCAGCTTGTAATGTTGTCAATCGGTCTCTAAAAGGTTGGTAGATGGACATCGAGGAGAAGCTAAAAAGCCGAGACGAGGGATTGTATTTGATTCAATTGGAACCTCAAGGTTTTACTTAGTAGAGAGAGGGGTTGCGCAGCACAGACGCGGAAGGGGTTTGCTAGGTTCTTCCGGGACGGGAGGCTGATTACCTCTTCCCTACCTACATGTAGTGCTATACTGTACTGTACTGTATCTATGTACCTAACAGGCCTGCATATAGTGTAGCTTACCTACGGAGTAAGTGTACTCCGTACTATAGAGTGAGGGGCAAAGGTCATATAATTCCGTACGATACGGTGACCTGCACACCAGACACGAGATTAAAGTCTCAGTCTCCCTACCTACCTCCGAGTAGTACTCGGTGAAAAGAAAAAGGGTTAAACTTTTATAACCATTTGAAGATTAAAGAGTATAGAGAAAAAATACCACCACTCACATTTAGTACTAGTGTAGATGCTCACTTTTTTTTTTTTTTTTTTAGAAGGCATTCAGTATATAGTACTATATATTATTTGCAATATTTATACTTTTATAGATGTCATCTACACTAGCACCCGCCAAAGGTGCTTGTACAAGCACGAGCTGGGAGGAAAACTGTCAAGTTACGTACCTAACGTATTAGATACCTACTGAGTAGCAGGTAGAAGACGGCACAGTAGCTACATGTAGGTACCTGTATAAGTAGATGATCCATGATTAGAATCTTATATGCCCCCTACCCCTTATTGCACTTTGAACTACACTACACTACTACACTACACTACACAAGTGGATGCGGGCTAGAAAACACGAACGTTGGTGTACGCTGTGTTTGGTAACTACTAAGTACAATACGCTCTATTCATACAGTACCGACTACCTAACAGTAGCACATGCAGGTACGTTCATGAATATATGTAGTCACAGGTGCATCACAGAACCTGCAGTACAGATACTAATACACCCAAGCTTACAAGACGAGTTAAAGTAATTGGTTACAGGCTCTAATGGCACTTACTTATATGTCGGGTACAGTGGGTATCATGCCAGAGCTTTCTACTGTACGACAGCTTCAGCACTTCAATAGTGCAAGTATAATCTAATACTTCTCTCAGTTAGCAGCCAGTGAGAGGCGACCAGGCTGCCTCTAGCAGTACCCTTTCCAGTGTAGTCGGATACCAAGCCCCAAGTGGTTTAAGGCGCTTTGGCCTCTCTGGGGGCCAGCCAAAAAAAATATAGTCAGGAAGACCCCTTGCTCAGAACCCTCCCAGCTAACACACACTACTACAGTAGCACCAAGTACCTAATCTGTAGTGTACACGGTACCTAGGTACAACCACTGAGCAAGCAGCTTCGACCTCCCCCCCTTCTTGAGCGCCCCCCCAAATAGCAGGCCCCCAGTCAGTATCGCATTCATCCTTTACCTTTACCTCACTGCCTACACCACAAGTCGCCCACCGAGAGGTAGCCAGGGCGCTTCTTCCACCACTCAAACCTCTCCAAGCCAGCGCTCAATCGTCGACTCGAGATCATAGGCCGGCCCCTCTCGCGTATATGTTCGTCTAGTCTATTCACATCACAGCGCTTGCGAGCACATTCGACCACCAAGGCACACACAAGGCCAATAAGAGCAGACCGGCATCGACGGGGACTTTTGGTCTGGTTGGCGCCGTCGCACTCTGCCTTTTTTCCCTCGCCTTTCATTCATCAGCCTATCGCGCGCCAATACCGCTTCTCCTTTGATCGAAGGCCGGCACGCACACTCGTTCGTTGCTCTTCCACCTGGGATAATCAATCACGTCGGCTCCTGCATCTGAATAGGAGTAACTCGCTATCTGTTTCCGTCGCACCACAGCTGACAGCCTGTTTGCCTTCACCCTGACCTAGCCGGCCCGGCTTCGGTTTCTCGCCTCGGACGATCCAGTCGATTGATTGATTGCTTTGCTTGTTTTTGGTCCCGGCAGACTATGACTTGATTGATTCCGCCCGCATTCTCCATTCCAATCTCGCCACGGTCGGACAGCTCTTGATATCACGATGCTCATGACACAGTCCCCGGTAACTGCATTAGTCACTGCACAAGACTCCAACACGTACAACACACGCAGCCGTTCGCGTTCCAACACGTACGACACCAACCCCGATTCTGCCATCGATCTTGCCCCCTCGGCGTCATCGTTGGGTCGTTCCAGCGGTGATCGCAATTATTATAACTACAGTCTCAAGATGAATGGACTAATAGGGGCCTCGCCCCCGGGCACCCTTTATGTGCGGGCACTCTACGACTATGAAGCCGATGACCGAACAAGTCTAAGCTTCCACGAAGGTGATGTCATCCAGGTTATCACACAGCTAGAGAGCGGATGGTGGGATGGTGTGATAAACGGCGTCCGTGGGTGGTTCCCCAGCAACTATTGTCAGATCATCACAAGTCCGGACGAAATACCCGACCCAGCCCAGAATGATGCCTATCAAGGCGATGATCCATTTGGGGAAATTGGTGATCAAGAGTACGAACCAGACACTGAAAATGATTCGGACTTGGAAGACTTCAACGCGTTGCCCCTAGAGCGAAACACAAGCAGCAGATCTGGCGCAGATTACTGGATTCCGCAGGCAACAAATGATGGTAGGCTATTCTATTTTAATACAATGACAGGCGAGAGGAGCTCGGAACTACCGCTCGAATCGCCCACTTCGCTTAATGAGAGCGGCCCTCGCGATAGAATGCATGTCAACATCCCGGAGAAGACGCGGCCGCCTCCCGAGTTGATGGCACGAGGCTTGACACAGGAGGAAGAAGAAGATTCCGAAGCTACTTCAGCATCCGAACTCGATGGCGAATCTCTGCTGATAAATTCGATAAGCTCACTAGTAAGTATCATCATACACCGCGCGACTGACTTGGTATAGCTGCTTACCTAGCTTAGCCCTCACGACAACGCCGCGCATTTGCCCACGACAATATAGGTATATCACCTTCGCCTTCCATGGACTCGATCAATGGCGCTTCAACTGGGACAAGGTCTCGGGCAGACACCGGGTTGACTAATAGCACGATTCCAACGTCTGCAGGATTGGGTCCCGCGCCAGTGTTAGGGTCTGCAACATCCTTCACCGGGACTGGCTTCAACCTACCACAGGCCGCGACTATACCCCACTCCTTCTTTGACGATGGTAATGTGCAAGCCTTGACGTGGCCGCTGCTCGTAACAAATATGAAAAAGGCCATAGATAGATACCGCGAGGCAATTACCAATGGAAACCGTTCTGAATATGTCAGTCGGGCTGAGGATATCTCGGATCATCTGCGACTACTTCTTGCTGCCGGCTCTGGCACCACCGATAATCATTCCGGACAGCCTTCCATCATATCCACAAACAAAGCGCTTTACCCCCACTTCCGCGATATGATGTCCAAATTTTCAAAACTAGTGATCTCATCACATATCGCAGCCGCTGACTGGCCAAATGCCGAATCCGTGCAGAAATGCCTGCAAGAAGCCGAAGGTGTCCTTTTGGGGGTATATAGCTTTGTCGATGTTGCCAGGCAGCAAAGAGGCGAGGAAATTCCCCGACTATTCCCAGGTTTCGTCATTGGAAGCGCCACCGGAGGAAGTTGGCAGAATAATGCGCTCGGCCCACGTGACCCTTTCATGTCAAACTTCTTGGATGATGACGAAGGCATGCTTGAGCCAACAAATCTCCTAGACGGCAAACTTCTCGAACGACTAGACGAACTCAGGCGAATGCTAGTCTCAAGTATTAGAGAATTGGAGAAGAGTCTTATTATTTCGGACAAAATCGTTACACCTTACAGGCATGAGCTCATTGCGAATAATGTCTGCTCGGCAGGCGGCAAGGTTTTGGAAATGTTCAAGCCTTGGTTTGCCATGATTGAGTCAATCGACCTTTCGTCTTTAGAAAACAACTTCCGAACACCCCAGCTCGTTGATTTCGCCATTAACAAACAGAGTCTGTATGACAACATTTCTGATATACTCCTGGCTTGTCAAGCCGTAGCTGGGCCATTGGGAGATGAGTGGGCCGAGGTCCGTGGGGAGCCTCTAGACCTCAGGTTAGAGATTACTCGACAGTGCGCAAGAGCTTTGGAAACGAATTCTTCTCACGTCACATTTGCACTGCAACTTCTCTCTGAGCAGGTGCAAGTCAGCCTGCAACAGCAGCAACAGCAAGAACCACAGCAACACAGTGCCCGTACACGCGAAGATTTCACTCGAGACTTCCGTAGAGGTGAATCGATGTCGTATGGCGCGACTCATGCTCGATCCGAATCTCGCAATGTATTAACGCGGCCGCAATTGCTTAGTTCGCAGTCGTTTACCGAGGGAGATATCATTACACCTAACAACAATTTTAGGAAGGGCGACTTATCAAAAGTTAGGAAAATTTTGGGAGATGACCCCACCCCGCAAAGTGCACTTCAGCAGGCTGATGAGCCATACTTACGTCTCGACTTGGAACATGACCTGTCATGGGATATGAAGACGTCGCCACCCTCGGTTAAAGGTGGCTCCCTGCTGGCTCTGGTAGAGCAACTCACCCGTCACGATAAGCTTGAACCCAACTTTAACAACACTTTCCTCTTGACCTATCGGTCATTCACTACCTCACGAGAGCTGTTCGAATTGCTCGTGAAACGTTTTAACATACAACCCCCCGAGGGTCTGAGCAACAGTGATTATGAGGCGTGGAGGGATCGGAAACTAAAATTCATTAGATTCCGTATCGTCAACATTCTGAAGAGCTGGTTTGAGAATTTCTGGATGGAAGAGCCTAGTGAAGAGTCCATGCAATTAATCCGCGATGTCCACGCATTCGCGGAACACACTCTCCCGTCAACAGAAACACCAGGAGCTAAAGGTCTGAGCAGTGTCTTGGAAGCACATCTTACTGGCCAAGAGGTCTCCAAAAAGCGCCTGGTACAAACATTCACTAACAACATCCCCACGCCAATTATGCCAAAGAATATGAAGAAGCTCAAATTCCTGGATATCGACGTGACAGAATTTGCGCGTCAATTAACCATCGTCGAGTCGAAGCTCTATGCCAAGATTAAGCCGTCTGAATGTCTTAACAAGACATGGCAGAAGAAGGTTACCGACGGAGAGCCGGAACCTGCGCCTAACGTGAAAGCCCTCATTCTGCATTCGAACCAGATGACAAACTGGGTTGCCGAAATGATATTAGCTCAGATGGACGTTAAGAAGCGAGTTGTTGTTATTAAGCATTTCGTGTCTGTTGCAGATGTAAGCCACTTATTTATACTCGTGCCACAACCGAAGATTACTAACAATCACAGAAATGCCGTGGCATGAACAACTTCTCTACCTTGACATCTATCATTTCTGCTCTCACCACAGCCCCTATCGCTCGCCTGAAACGAACATGGGACCAAGTACCTGCTCGTACCAATACAGTTTTAGAGAGTATGCGACGGCTCATGGCGAGCACAAAGAACTTCGCCGAATATAGGGAGGCCTTACATACCACCAACCCTCCATGTATTCCCTTCTTCGGTGAGCCTTATTTCTCAGCCAGCTAGGATCAAATGTGCACTGACAATTCTCCCGCTTTAGGAGTATATCTTACGGATTTGACCTTCATAGAGGACGGCATTCCTTCGATCTTGAAGAAGACAAATATGATAAATTTTGCCAAGCGTGCAAAGACAGCCGAGGTCATTCGTGACATCCAGCAATATCAGAATGCACCATACTCACTACAACCAGTTCCAGAGTTACAAGATTATATATTGAGTAACATGGCAGCTGCATGCGACGTGCACGAGATGTACGACAAGAGCTTGCAGGTCGAGCCACGTGAGCGTGAGGACGAGAAGATTGTGAGGTGCGTAGCTTGTCACTGCAGAAATGAAGTTCACTGTAGACCCTGCTCCTTTGCTATCTGGTCATCATCACTAACGAAACCGGATATTTAGGGTTCTGGCTGAATCTGGCTTCTTATAAGCGAGTTCATATATCTCAGTATGCCCATCGCCACAAGTATCGATACTCATTCCAAAAGTAAATGTTCGAAGCGCGCAATGAAGTTTCCATCCTGAGCTATGGGTGTTACAGTTCACTGTGACCATGAGCAAATCTCATTTCCCTATAGTTTCGAGCAGGAAATGCATAGTCCAGAACCGGAAATCCCGCGTCGAGACTTAAACCTGTTGTTAAGCATAGTGCGCAGCATATTTCAAATATGTCCAACGGGATTTCAAAGTTTTGGCAATACTCAAGCTGATTTATGTACAACCCAAAATTGCATCGGACGGTATGGCGAAGAGAACGACTCAATCAACTAGCTCAACTTGTTTGGATGTACCTTGGCCTCCAAGTCTACATTAGCTAAAAACGCTACACGGGCTCCCAGTAACATCACCAGCCAGAATGCACGAGATTTAGCCACGCGAATGGGCTCATAATATATATTTGCAAAAATTAGGATTTCACACGGCATGTAGGTCATGGGGTGGGATATGTAATATCCCCAAATCTTGTTCGAATGGACTGGAAATCGGTGCGGACAGCTGTTAACAAACATTAAAAACCCCTTATTCATGATGATGACGGAAGAAAATGCAATTAGGTCAACGAGGCATGACAGATAATCTCAGCATAGCACAGGATTTGTTGAATCTCGATATCAGACACTCCAGGAGTTCGGATGTTGTACGGTGTAAGAAAGGGAGATTCTATTGGTGCTACCCCGTTTTCTCTACACAATATAGACGAAGGCTAGAATGGCCTTTACAATTGATATCTTCTACAAGCTAGTTGGTCTTGTTAAGCGTTGAATGTGCCTTTTGTGCGATTGATGATGATATCTCGTTTGGCGGCTATTTACAGAGGATCTATTTGATACTCGTGGAAAGGTTGTCGCGTGCCCTGATATTACTACCACTCGCTCACGATTGGCGAATCTGGAAATAACGCAGTAGGGTACCAGTTCATATCGAACTCTGGTACAGCCTAACGTGAACGCTTAGACATATTTTACTCTTAAAATATGCTGACCCCTTTTGTTATTCTATCTTACTTGCACTAGTAGTTGAATGGGGACAAGAAGGAAAAAACAGATCAAGGGGGTAAGGGGGTAAGAGGGGTAGTTTAGCTACTGGGAAGATCGATGGCTCACGATTGGGTCGTTGGAGCGGATGGCGGAACGCACCGATGCGGCGCGGAGTTTATTTAGGGTAGAGACAAGAGCTGTAAGTACGTAGTAAGCTTGAAGTTTTGGTTATTTCCCCAGACACACACGCTCGCTTAGGTTGTTCTATGTTTAGATATGTACATACATACCATGATACTAACTCACCTTAGATATTGGGTGTTCCTGTGCATACACCTACGTACGTACGTAATACATGAATACCACCCACCTATTCACCCTATTTAGTATTTCTACATCATAACGTTATGTCAGTGTTGCTTCTTGGTGGAGGGATTGCGGGGTTGGGGAAGGGGGATTATTTTCGGCGTGTGTTTTGTTGAGGGTGTGTGGGTTTATTCTTGCGTATACAGTGATCTTCATTGTTGGCGATACAGTGCAGAGAGTGTGTTAGGTTGTGTGTGTGTGTGTGTGTGTGTGTGTGTGTGTGCCTTATCTACACCACTCGGTCTCCGGATGAGACGTGAGCTGAGAGCGAGGGGTGAAACAAGAGAGAGAGAATGTTGTGTGTCTACTACGTATGTGTTTGACAAATAGGAGACGGGGGAGAGAGGAAAAGGGAAATCATGTGATCTCTGTAGATAGATACGCATTTACCCATTAATTCTCTCCTTCCTACTGTGATGGATCGTCGAGACGATCCGCGAGACGTAGAGGTAACTGAAATCATGTGATCCTTAGTTATACTACCTGTACATATGTGATGCGAAGATGGCCGTATAAAGACGAATGGGAAGTGCAGCGTGTTTTGCAAATTCGAGATAGAACGTGGTCTCCAGGTCGCATCAGCCACCGGTTCCGGCTAGACAATCCGGTGTCTGGCCCGAACGATCCTCTTCCGCCTGATGTGGGATGCCGTCAGCGGAATTCTTCATGTTTTCCCTGACTGAAACGAAACAAAGTATACTACACCTATTGTAAGAAGAGGGAAAAAGGAATGGAGGGGAAAGAGATAAGGCTGTGGAGAACGAGAAGGCAGACATTCCATAGAAACGAAAGCATCGGGAGGAGAGATCCTTTGAAGGATGTGTATCCCGGCAAAGCTCCGTGCAGGAGGAAGGACCATGCATGAAACGTCGCTTGGCTACGCTACCGAGTGTAGGTGGTCTGCTGGCTTTACTGAGTAGTATGATGACTCAGTAATGACGATTGGGCTTCTTGAAGTAGATACGTGTGTCGTCTTTTGGAGGATGTAAATAGATGAGTAGCAGTGTTAGTGCAAGTGAGCAGGATGCGCGCGCGCACGCGGATGTGTCAGAATCCTTCCTGCGGACCCGAGCCTTGGCGTGTCGCTATCGCTATACGGTGGGTTACTTTTGGCGTGGAGATGTAATGGAGCAGGTGTATCGATGAGGAAAAGCTTTTGAATAAATGGTGATCAGCTAAGATGTAGTGCAGATGCATTCTAGAAGGGGCGGAGAAGGATGATGATGCTGTGAGAAGTGGTGGATGTATAACTGACGGGAGGTAACTTACTACATGAGTTGAATCCGTTAGGTTTCCGTTTCTAATCTCAACAGTATTGTGGCAGTTGTGACTGACTGCCTAGCCAACTTTATATCAAATATTGAATCATAGGGTGAGATATGAGGCTCTCACATCAAGTCTATAGGTCCTTGGTAGGTTCATTGTCGGTCTGAGATAAGAATATGTGTAGCATCTTACTAGTACAACCTGTTAGTCTATCGCACTTCTACACATAGAATATAAAATGAGGCCTCACTACTTAGCAAACTCTTTACTCGCTATTTACAAGTGAATAGTGTCTTGATTGCTTGCGAGATGAGACATACCTCCAGTACCAATAATGGTGGTCAAGATGAGATGGCAAATTATCCTTGATAGGTTGTCAATAGGAGGAGAGTTGCCATTTCTTCATCCTAACCCCGTATATAGATCTCCAATTTCATGTCCCTTGCCGTATAGTAGTTAGCAGCTTGCATATAGTCATATTAGTCATATGTTGTTTTGGACCTAAGGGAAGGTGACAACTCACTGCCTCACTTGTACCGTCCTAAAGCCTTAAACACTCAACAAGATGAGTATGTATCATCCTTCATTTACACCAGAGGTGCATTCTAGGTTGCGATACTCACAACTTACAGCACAACATATCAGAGCTTAGCATGACAACCATGTCAAACTTATTTCATAAACAGTGTAGAGATGACGGCTAAAGGTTGGTGTAAGGGTGTACTATATATCAGGTTTCGAGACAGGAGTTACATACGGTCTATACCTCATTAAATGTAGTCAAGACTTATTTCCTCGATTTGATAAGGACATGGCTGAATATCTGTGTTCCCAGGAGGGTGATGATAACGATAATATCTGCTTATCATGAAACTAACTGTTCAGTGTATCGCGATGCGGTTGGCTTCTACGCAACAAGGTGAATATATCGCCCTACGAGGCCTCGCTGTAGCTGCGATCCTCATTACCCTGCCAAAGGTAATGTCGGTGCGCCTCGATAATGGCAACGATATACGCACACACTCGCCCCCGCGGCCTCTAAATTAGAGCAATACTTTCAAGAGAACATTACACGTCTTATGCATACACCCCCTTAAAAGACCAATAATAATAAGGCAATGGGAAAGCATGTGCTTAGATTCACACATAAATTACATAGGTGTTTTTAGTACCCGCCATTGCAACACATTCAAATAAAGACTTCCGCGAATTCTATCACTCGCGGTCTTTTCTCTGTTCGCAGCCTACCAATCCATTACCGACCAGGTACACTCAAACCCAACACAACATGACAGCATAGACTATGGAATATTACTATTAGAGTAGGATAAAAAAGAAAAAGAACGGGAAAAAGATTATTGTTGACCACTGAGAGAATTGAACCCCCAAAGCCCAGCAATGCAGAGTAAGGATATAGACACTGTCGCCGACTGACAATACTGTGTAGAGATGCTTTGCTGAGCCTTTACCAAACTGGTCACTGGTTGAGTTGCTGTCATTATCTATACTCGGCATTGAAGTTAAATATTAATATATGCCCTGTTCTGGATACCTTGGAGGGCACTTCCCTGGGCGTTAGATTCACCATCCACCCACCCATCTATCCTTGGAATGCATGTATTTTGTTGTTGGATTGAACTTTATGCTAGTGTGGCGCTTTCTTGACCATTATATCTAGGTTATGTATATAAAAGGAGGCTTTCAGGCTACTCTTGCGCAAAATAAGTAGGGCTTAAACAAAATACTGACTACATTATTCAATGCATAGTTCATGATATTGTACTATAGTGTGCATTTATATATGTCCTACAATCATTTGATCCCCAAAACCGACCCTCGCCAGCACTGAATGACAAGGCTTACCGTCATGAAGCAATACAACATCGCACAACACACTCACTCGTGACATATATCATGAAACTAAACCTAGCCTACACTAGATTTTAAGTCTCAATGACGGAGGTAGTGTATGCCTATTTAAAGGGAGACATTTCGAAAAGTGAAGCATTTCTATGGCATCTCAAGCCTCTGAACAGCCCTTATAGCAAAAGAATCTGGAGGTAGCAGTGTCGTAGAAGGCAGGACGCGGCTTATAGTCAGTCACCCTGTTCATACCGTGGCGGGATTAAGACAACTATGAACTTCTCATATTCATTAGTTTTATATTCAAATACCGTAAGTAGCACTTGAAGCTACGTTCTGGGAAGACAAGACTATTCGACAGACAGAATATATCTAATTGGTGGTAGATTCCTATTAAACACTTCACCCAGAAGACAATTCAACCCGTGCACTCGCCAATTTCCCACAAAAGCTGGCCACTTTTACCAGCTAATAAACCCTCAGCCAAAAGCTTAAAAAATATAGTAACCAAGCTGCTAATTTTTTATTTTTATTTTTTTCAATTTTATTTCACTTAGTATTGTCGTTTTTCTTCCGTACATATACCGTGAGTTTTGGCGGGAAACTGAGTAATGCATGGTTATAAGAGTTAGCATAGATGTAGATGCGAGAGAGAAATAATTTAGAATGCTGTCAATACGGTGCCTCTCAGCTTTTTACTTTTGTTTAAACGTCCATCTCATCCCGTCCCGAGCAAGAAAGTACATATCTTACGTGTATTTCTTAGTGGCCTAGATGACGAGACACTCCTCGAAGTATGCGCATAGTCCAACATCACCTAATTATCACATCACAGCAGAGACAAAGGTGCATGAGTTCCTTGAAGATGGACGATTTGATTTTACACTGCTCTAAACCATACTATACAAGCGACTGTGTACAGTAGGACTAGCGAGGAAGGGTGTTGCCGTGGGATAGCTCAAACGTAACAATCGTAACCAACCAGGCTCATTAATAAGGGGTCCAGAAAAAGGCAAGAAAGATTATGGGAATAATACAACGACGCCTCGATCCTAGCTAGTCACCCATCTAGTGTCGGTGGAGCTTGTCCTTGATCTTCTGACCAAAGCTCTTCTTTGACCTCGGGCTGCTACCACCGTCTCCTGCGCCATCGGAGTCGGCGGCTGTGTGCATACCCTTCTGTTCCATTAACCCTGTTGTAGAGGCACCACGTTAGATAACTGATAGGCTTGTTTAAAAGTGATGGGGAAAATAACTTACGATCGGCCTCTTTACCGGCGCCAGGGTTCGTCGCATCGAAGTCTCCGCCATCTGCTTGTAGACCACTGCTCTTGACATACTGCTCCCCAGTACCACCGCTCTTGTGTGCATCTTCTTCGGTCTCCTTGTCTTCCTTCTCATTGGACTTGGGCTTATCTACTGACGATGTGCTATCATTGCCAGCGTCACCGCCGTTCTCCCTGGCTACCTCCGCGAGAGGCTTGGGGCCGGGACCCTCCAGTTTCTGGGCCTCGTTCACTCCCTCCTCGGGGGCATCGTTGACATCTGTGGGAGCGGACTTGGGGTTTGTCTTGGGATCCTCCGGGGGTCTTGTGTCTCCCTGTCCCTTGCTAGTATCATCGGGACCGGACTGTGCCTTGAGGTTGGATGATGGGTTGTCGGGGGTATCTTCGCTCTCAACGGCGGTACCAGTCGTTTTAGCAAACTTGGCGTCCTCAGCGGGTTCTTTGTCGACATTGCCCTTAGCCGTACCATTGGAAGATGCTACGTTTCCCGTATCTGAGCTTATGGGTTCTGTGGGGTAGGTGGTCAGTAACAAGAGACTACATGTAGTAGTAATCGAGTCTGGGAATGACGTCACAAAGAAACGGCAACGGAATTCAACATACCCATGTTTCCGGCGTCGTATGGCTCGCCTTTCGAGGTGTCCCCAGTGCGGCCGGAGACGGGCTCTTCGGTGCTCGGTTGGTTCTCGCCCCAGACCGCCCTTGCAGCAGAGGCGGCCATGTTGTTGATTGTCTCCATATTGGGAATTCTAGGTTTATGATAGGACCGTAAGGATAGGTTTGATACAAAGTGGTTAGGTGTGTTATGTGACTAGCGCAGGTGGTCACAGCTATTCCAAGAGGTTAACCAGGTAATTATAGTGTGTGAACGAGGCTTAGAGATATAATTGAGAAAGAGCTAAGAGCTAGGGTCCACGAAGGAGAGCTTCTAGTTATATAATTCTAAGGAGGGGGGAATAGAGAGGTTCTTCCATGACACGGAAAAATCCTTGGGCATCTCTGACGTCTTCCCTTTGTTAAGGATCGATCGGCTGCAATTATCCGAGCGGGCTACGGGTGCCGGATATTGCTTATTACATAGTAAAGTACGAAAGGTATCAGAGTGGGCTGAGCTAGCTGTTCGGGAGAGGCAACATAATGAATGTTGATAAGGAAACAGGTATTTCCTTTTCCTCTTCTCCTAAGGCGAATGAACTCCCCGGGCAGTACCCGGGATACTGTCCAACACGAAGCCGGTTGACGCAATGCTCTTTGCTGTTTACAGATGTGATGCGGGCTTGTGGCACCTCAGCAGCCCTAGCCACAAGCTCCAATTCGTACAACCTTCTGTTAGGCAGCTTGGTAGCTTGGTCAAAGTTGTGACAGTCGAGAGTTGGTGTAAGAGCTTCACCGTGGCTTGACGACAGAAAAAGTGGGTTGCTTAAGAAGCAACTCGGCAATGACGTCGGTGGGGTCTAGAATCAACCGTCACCGACGTCATCCTAGAATTTATTGATTGACTCTTTGAACATAACGCACCCGATAGGTAGGTACCTATCTATTATCGCATTAGCTCGTGGCACCCACTTCCAGCTCGCTATTGCCAGATGTCTAGCATGAAGTTGCCATGAACCCTGATTAGTGGTTAGTGTACCGCTCTCCCGGTCCTGAGAACTATTACGAACTATGGGTACAGGGAGTTTTTACAAGGGGTGTCCGATACAGAACGCCCTTGATTTCATACTTGTAACAATCAAGTATACAGCAACTTAACTCTAGTTTGAATTTGAATATTACTCTGTACTTGTTCCGAAATCGATTTGTTTTGTTCACTTGCTGATAAGTTACCATTGGCAATTGTGTGCCAAGAATCGCATGACAGCGACGATAATAGCAATATATAGTCCAAACGGAGGTTACTAGCCATTCCTATTATCTAGATTCCGTTCTGTCATCTCCTAGGCCGGGCATATGTTGTGCCTTAGACAGCCAGATTTACAAGCGACAAGATAAGAGAGTCCAATCTAGTGTTGCGTCGTACAGTCATAGAATATCCCGTCGCAAAGCGGTAGTGTTCTTGGTGCATTAGTCATCTAGCGCCGTAGCATTCGCATAGACATGGGATAATCATCTTGTCTTTAGAATACAACAAGACGTATATCCGCGATCTACATTTGCTCGTTGCGGAAGGCTTCCCGTGGGTTAGGTTAGGGGGCATACAAGAATCGTCATTTTCACCATACTGTAATTCAAAGACCATCATTAAAATTTTACTCCTACCCATAGATAGGCAGACTCTAGTGGTACTTGAATTAGGTATACTGACGTACTCTTTAATGTTATGTGCCTTGTTAACGATGGACTCGTTTTATTTGAGGTGGTTTTGATTCATTGCAAACACTGCGTCGATATAAAGCTGATATCTCAACATAATGCCTCGATAACATATTGTCTTAGGTCAACCGTACTATCGTCTCGAAGTGGTAGAGAGAGCACGAGAATCGGGAAATATTAGATGCTACTTGACCACCCTTGGTGTTCGGTTAGAGATATCTACTATCCTATTTGAGCTGTTTCATGTTGGCAACGGGAAAAGGGAAACTGACCATAACTGGCCTGGGCCGAGGTTTAGCAATGCTGCTCTTAATTATTTATTTTGCTTCCTTCCTGGACTCTACGAATTAGAGCTGGTAAATAGTGGAGGGATTATGCTATATTTGGTAATAGCACTAAGGATGTGTCCCGCGCTCCGTAACCAAGTGCGGGCCTCAGCCATACCAGTTGCCGCAAGCTAAACGCGCTCCTGCTCACAAGATAATGTGTGTCAAGGGGTAATGGCGCTGCTTAGTGAGCACAAAAGAGAATGCGAGTACATAGTAGGGGTAAGATATAGGCGCCATCGTTGGAGGATTTCGATTCTAGGAGTCTGACGTGATACTCTAGGTAGTGCAAGCGATTCTCTTAAACTTATCGAGAATGTGCCGATTATGTAGTGTATATCGAGGTTACATTATTTATCCATACCTAGTAGATTCGATTGAGCCGCATGAAGAAAGTGCTGATTTAAAATGTGCTTAGCTATATACCCGTTTATCTGCATGCATTCCGAGTTAAGATTGAGGTCTTGAGTCTACCGAAGTAGATATGCAATTTCAGGAACGGAGATAGCATGACGTCAAATGATCGACTCTGACAGTCCCCATTTCTGGCAGTTACTTCTCACGGTAGGGCCGAATTACTTGACGCCAGCGTCTCTGCCACCTGCCGTCTACATACATCGCCCAACCTAGTGCGACATCGTCTTCGCCAATTCAAGGGGACTTCTGGGATTCACTTGCAGCATCAAACGGTCGCTTGGCCGAAGTCACCTACCTATGAAAGCGATACGCTTAGACTGCGCTGTCCTCGACCTGCCTCTCTGAGAGTATGGGGAGGACCAGCTTTATCTAAGCTTTGGTGCAGCTGTGCTGTAACCTCGAATGCCGCCCGTCTATGGATCGGGGTTTAAACCATAACACGAGCTAGAGGATTAATCATGATGACAATGCAATGTAAAGAGGAAGGTGAAGCTTCATCGGGTGGTTCTTGATAAATAACCCAAGGGTATAGTGAATCCCACTGATGATTTGAGGCCAAGAAGCGGGGCGTATGTTCATTTTAGGAACCTAATGGCTACACAGCCCTGTATCTATGCTGAATATTTAGGCTGTGAGACGGAATGTAATACCTACCGAGTAGTACACGATGAATTCATACCACTTGATGTGGATACGGGGCTTGCATTGCCATCCTTCCTTCGTGCAAGGTCACGTTACAGGTCCTGACTAATTTAGGCGATGTTCATCGACTAATACAGCCAGGGGATAGAGCCATGAGCGGAAACATCAAGCAAATCCCCAAATAAACTGGCCCGATGATCGTGTCAGATCCCGGCGCCGGCCCCGGCTTTCACAAGCGCGCATTTGGATGACCTTTCCCATATAAGACACCGCGTAGACCCCGCGTGGTCAAGACATATATCTGACATGTCAGGCTTATCCATCTGATCGGTGCGGTGCCTGTTGTCTCTACTTAGTAGACATTATACAAAGATTCGAGCTACGAAAGCTCAGTTGATCAAGATGGTGGCCTTCAACCTTACGAGCTGGTTGACCGCAAGCGTCGCTCTTTTAGCTCCATTTGTTGGGACTGTTGCTGCCGCCCCTCCGGACGACCACCGTGTGGTAATCTACTACCAGACCGGACTCGGAACTGATACTACTCATGTCTCTTTGCTGCCTTTGATCCAGCAAGGCACAATCTCGGTCACCCACGTTCTGATTGCTGCCCTCCATATCATCGACGACGATGGCGGCCTCCATCTTAACGATCAACCCCCCGATAGTTCCGTCTTCGACACGATGTGGAGTGAAGCTGCACAGCTTCAAGCAGCAGGTGTTAGGGTGATGGTCATGGTTGGTGGAGCCGCGGCAGGCTCTTACCAGCGTCTTGATGGCGACGACGCTTCGTTCGAGAAATACTATGGCCCGCTGCACGACATGATCGGTGCCCATAACATCCAAGGCTTGGATCTCGACGTAGAGGAGTCCTTCTCCCTGAACGGTGTCATCCGCCTGATCGACCGCCTAAAGGCTGATTTCGGTGATGACTTCAGTACGTATTCTTACGTGCTCCCGCGTTTTGTTATTTCCCCTATTGACAAGACCTTTTCTGCGACACACTCTTATCATGCCATTGAAGACCCCAGATATGGTTCAATCTTGCTATCAGCGGTGGTTTCTAACAAGTAATTTCGTATAGCAATTACGCTCGCACCCGTTGCAGCAGCTCTCACAGAGGGTGGTGGCAATCTCAGCGGTTTCAGCTATTTCGACCTCGAGGCACAGCGTGGCAGCTCGATCGCCTTCTACAATGCTCGTAAGTTATTCCCAATTACCATCCCTCTTACCCTTTGCAATTGTAGGACGTGATACTCACCAATAACAATGCCCGTGCCACTATTCGCTTTTATAACTAGTTCCTAATTTTAGATACCTAGAATTCTACTTCGGTTGGGGCAACGCTGGAAGCGCGAGCGATTATGAGAGCATCATTGACGATGGTTTCGCTGCTAACCGGGTTGTTATGGGTCGTAAGTATTCACATAGGCGTGGATTGCGTAGGAGTTGCTAACCGCAATTGTTACAGTGTTGAGCAGCCCTGACAACGGTAGCGGCTTCGTCGCTCTGGACTCGGAGGCTCCCGTGCTGCAGGAGCTTATCACGGAGAACGGAGCCTTTGGTGGTGTCGCCAACTGGGAATACTACAACTCGCTGCCCGGCGGCACAGCTGCTCCTTGGGAGTGGGCTTCGTGGATGGCGGAGCACATGGTCGCTGCTAAGAAGATGGCAAGAAAAGAAGTGTCATCTTCAGAGGCCCTCTGGCGCGGTGTGAGGAAACTGGGCCGTCGCGTCCGTCGCGAGGCCAAGAAATCTTACCATAACTACATCGCTTAAATAAGGTACGAACTTGGTCGACTACAACGGATAACCCCCTATTTGTGCCGAGGGGTATTTGAACGAGACCGAATGGTGATACCCGCAAATGCCCAAAAGACGTTGTATATGCCTCAAATATTCAGTTTATTTCGGCTTAAGCTCAGACATCTTGCGCGTAGGCTCTGAAGTTGCATATTACATGTCCCATCGGTGTCCGTGTGATTGCTGACTTCTTGGGGCTGCTTAAACTAAAGAAATACATGCTTGAATTTCATTTATGGTGCATGTGGTTCTACTCACCATCTAAGCACTTGAAGGAGCCCCTGCTATCCATGTTGGCCTCCCATCTTTTTTTTATTTATTTTTATTTTTTTATAAATTCAATTATCTTTTTTCTCTGCTTCTACGCAGAATATCAAACTAGGGATCTAACGTCCCGCCATGGTCCCCGCGGAAGATCAGGACGTTGACAAGGTTCACCCTGTTGGAAGTGCGGGTGTGGCATCGCCGGGGTTGCTGCTTATACTGGGACGTGCATCAGCCACAGTGATACAGATGCCGTTGGCCAATAGAGGGCGATTAGCTCGGTCAGATTTTAATGGCATTCCCCAGCTTTACGAACTGCGGCAGCGGCCTTGTTGTGTAGCGCAGCACTGCGCATAGGTACTTTTCTTTTATGTTAGGTATTTACAATACCTACCTGGTAGTGTATAATAAGGTAGAGATTACTCAGAGGTAGGCTCTCTAGGGGTCCTAATCAGGACACATTCCCTCCTCTGTCTGGTTAGCGTATCAGTACTTAGGTACCTGGGCAATTAATTTCGCCCTGGGTTGTTTCACGCCAGGCCGGACCCACCATTTCATTCCCATTTGAATTTTACATTTGTTGGTTCGTAGGCCCCTGGTTTTTTGGTCTTGGTCTCGGTCTCAGTCTTCGGCTGGGAATGGGACATTTTTTGTATTTTTATTTACCACTGTGCCTACGCAGAGCCAATAATACAATAGTACTCCACCCCCATAAGAACTAGACCCTCAGGACTGGATTATTGATTGACTGCCACATGTTAATATGTGCATCGTGAGGTAACGGCTTGTTTCAATATTTTTTTTTTCTTTAGGTTGACAAACATAGCGGCCGACCACTAATTGTGCCATGTCCTTGCAATGCGCCCAGAGAGTTTAACTACACTACCTTACTACATACTTACCTAGGTAGGTACTACCTACTTGTACACTAGCCATCCAAGACCTGCCGAGATCTGCACCAAACCAATCTCAATATTGGGGCCGTGCCTTCGATACCACCCTCTTGCACTGCTAACTTAGGTGCACTAGCCTATCTAGTTCTGCTAGCATTGAATTTGCACGGGGATTCCTCGAATCCCTGGTCCAGAAGTTATTAATATTTCCTTGCGCAGGAAAGTGCCCACTATCTACTTGTACACAGGCACTCCCTCCCATACAGATCACTACCGGACTGGGTGTACTACACTAGTAGAGAAGAAAGAAGAAGAAAGAGAGAAAAGAGAGAAAGACAGAAAGAATCTATTTCTATTACCTACATTACACTACTAGTGTGTATACTAAGGACCCGGATCGCAATCCCATCCACATTCCGCCGCCTCAACCCCCCCAACCCCTTGCAAGCGACAACCCGACATCCTAACTCCCCAACCCAGCACCAGTACCAGCCAAGCACCAGCCAACGACAGGGGGCTTGTTGGTTGACATTATCGTGCAAGCCCAAGGGAAAGAAATTTCACTCGCGCTGCCGATTAATGAGCCGATCCATTCATTCAACATCGTTTTCCCTGAGCCTCTCCGCTCTAGTCTAGGTTCATGCTACTGGTTCGCTCTACTGCTTGCTGGCCAAGATGACGAGACCCCAGATTATTCGTGCCGGTGCGTCTGTCTCCTTTGGTAGTTGATCTACCTGTCGCCGTTTCAAGAAGGGGGAATTAAATTGGTCGAGCCTGGAACTGCTGCTGCTGCTGCTGCTCCTCCTCCTCCTGCCCACCCGCCTGCCCACATAACCTGCCTGCTACGTAGATGCAACTGGCTGGCCTTGGCTCGTCTCGTGCTTGCTAACACTCCTGCCTCCTGAAACAGATTCCATTGATCTTCAAGATCACGACGCTCCTTCTGCCCAAGACCACAAACATCCCGCTTTGAAATCCACCCCCAACACCGGTACGAACGGCTCGCTCGCACCACACCAGGCTGGGACGATACGCGAGGTAGAAGAAGAACGAGCTGAGGAAGAGGCACGAAGTCCGAGGGTCTCGTGGGTCAATGGTGATGGTGGCAACGATCGCGATCTGCAACTATACGCAGAGGAACTTGCTTCGGGTATCGTCAATTCCTTGAATGGCAACAAGATGCAGCAACAGGATGCGCTGGCCATTGCGCAGAATGGAGGAGTCGGGGGGCATGCAGACGACGATGGTGATATCGATGTTAACACGGACGACGACGACGACTTAGACGATGACATGATGGACAAGATTTCGAGTTCACCTTCAATTGAGGATGGTGGGTGCACCCTTCCGCCTATATGGCCTGTGCGCAGTGATTCTCTGCGAAATTCCCTCTCGAGCCACGAAGTCTCTGGCTCTCCGGTTGTCTTTGAGGCGAGATCCTCTTCACCATATCTCGATCTCTCTGAACACATTCCCCTCCAGCTTTCAAACCAACAGTTAAGCAAGGCTTCTGTTAACACACTGGATCCTGATCATCTTCTTCCTGGTGGGTATACCGGAGCGAACGAGCACGACAACCACGACAATGTTCCCAACTGCGAGGTACTATCCGATTCCGAGTCGAAACCACAAGGTTCAGTCTCGGAAGAGACCACTCCAGAAAATCTCGAACGTTCTGATGAGCAGAATTACTTAACTCGAGATCGAGATTCTGGGATTGAGCTTAAGGCCCAAAATTTCTCGCTAAGCCGACCAACTGGTGCCGACAACGAACCCGTCGAAGATGAGATTATCTCTCCTTATGAGTTCCTGATACCTTATGTGCCCTCCGATGACGATGACGAAGAGGAAGAAGAAGATTTTTCTTTCATTGATGATTGCAGATTCATTGATTCTGGCTGGGGTGGCGAGTGCTTACAAGATGCAGAGGATATCGATTTCGAGTTCGTTTACGCCTTACACACCTTTGTCGCTACGGTTGAAGGTCAAGCCAATGCTACGAAAGGCGACACAATGGTCCTTCTCGACGACAGTAATAGCTACTGGTGGTTGGTTCGAGTTGTCAAAGATAGTAGCATCGGTACGATCTCCTCTCACTTTGCAAAAGACATGAGTTTATGATTTCACCTAGGATATTTACCGGCCGAGCACATTGAGACGCCTACTGAAAGGCTGGCGAGACTTAATAAACATAGGAATATCGACGTAAGTGTGTATGGTATGGACTAATTAATAAGACATTCTGACTTTCAAGTAGTTATCTGCAACAATGCTTGGTGATCAGTCTGACAAGGCTAGAAACCCAATCATGACAGCCATGAAGAGGCGCAAGACAAAGACTGTTTCTTTCGCGCCACCTACTGTCGTGAATTATCCTGATATAGATTATTCCGACGAGGAAGATGAAGAGGATGACGGTCAAGATCCACAGCAGGCCGCACAACAAGAAGATCAGCAACAACAAGCTGCCTCTCAGCAAGTCACGACTGATGTAATAGAAGATGAGTCTGCTAAGGTCGAGCCACTGAAACCTCGAAGTCAGAAACAAGTGAAGATAGATACCACTAAACCAGAGGAGTCTGAAAAGGGCGACGCATCAGCCAAAGAACCAACACCCAGGAATAGTGACGAATTTTTTGACGGCAAGACAGAGAGAACCACGAGGAACGGGACTGTCAGAAATACGGATTCCTTTTTCAGAGACGAGACCATCGAGACCAAGAAAATCACCCTTACTCCTGGTTTACTACGAGATGATAATGAGCCTCGAGCCTCAAGTGATTCTAAGGATTTACGTCAACGGCCTAGTCTCGAAAAAGATCTGGTGCCTGATAAGAGCAAAGATGATAAGAAGAAGAAGGATAAGGAAAAGAAAGACAATAAGAAACCGAGCGCTATTCGAAGTTTCTTCTCGCGGAAGGATAAGAAGAAGTCCCTTGATGATGACGACGAATCGTTCGGCAAGCGGTCTATGGACGCCGGAGCTGGGTTTGGGGATACGGACATGGTCGAAGAGCCGGAGGAAATCGAATCTTCGCCACACAAAGGTCCGCAGCGAAATCCAAGCAAGCTTCAGAAACAGCAGCCCCGAACTGAATCATCGCCCACGCGTAAATCGGGTACTATTTCAATGGTCGCAGCAGATTCAGACCGCGTAACTCCATTGGCTGCGGAAGTTAAGACAAATAACGTGGCTAACGTCCCTCCCGTGACTGTGAGAATGGTGGAGTCCGACCAATCCGTAAATCAAGGTCCACAAGGACAAAAGAATGAGAACAACACTTCCGAAGCATCCAAAATAATAGCGGCAGATGCAGAGCTGAACCCCCCCAAGGTCACGAAAGCGACGGAAAGAGTTGAACTTGATGATTTCGATTCCTCAGAGGAAGAGACAGTACCGGAGCCAACCAGAGCTCCTCCTACTGAACCGAAAAGAGATCCTTCTGATGAAAAATTGCTGCGGCCTAGTCTCCCAGGTTCGTTTCCGGATAGCTCTTCCAGCATACCGCAGAGCGGAGCAACAGAGATTCGACCACCTACAGAAGACTCGTCGGAGTCTCCTATTCAAGTATCACCTCTAACGCCTTCGATCCCTCCTGCTCTCATGGGTGATACTTCAAGCCAGGAAGACCGCTCTTCACCTGTATCCTCACCATCACCAGAACTTGCAGACGCGGACAGCAGTGCATATAAAAACCAGGATCCCGCGATTCCCCCAGCATCAGCAACGACCACTGCAACGTGGAATGACGCCAACCTTCGTGCCTTCTTTGATTCCGGGTCTGAAATTCGTGACTTATTGGTGGTGGTATATGACGATAAGACCGATGCAACACCTGTTGGCCCCAATCATCCCATTGCAAGCTCCTTATTCCGCGAGCAAAACGCAAAACTAGCAGAGATAACAACTGTAAGTCTCAAATCATGGCATTCCTCTTTTAGATCTAAAAGTTGACTAAAACCATTGTAGCAATTGGACAATATGTTGGGAGATTGGCTGGCTCGAAAACAACGCCTACGAGGTACAGTTTAGTGCGAACTCACCACGTGCTATTCAACATCGGTCCACCATATTTGGGCTATAGCCGGTCATAGCCTGTGTGAAATCATCTTCGATTCATCTATATCACTTTTCTCGGGGCATATTAGTTTTTTTCTCTTCGTGAGCGGCGCAATGGGGAAGCGAAACGGGCTTTATATCACATAGGGCGGTTTGCGGGACGCAGCCGAAATCACAGGGTCAAGTACTCGCACGCATTTTTTCCATCTACTTTGTTCTAGAACGATCTATGAGCACGATAGCTAACGCATGGTGCGTTTTTGTCTTGATGGCACTTCGAAGCCTAGAGCTATCGCCATCTTTCGCAGCTGGGAGGATGACTAGGAAAGTCTAGTCTGCTGGGATATGTAACTCTAACGCGTATATACGACCCAGCTGTATATAGCGGGCTGCTTTTTGAGCCCAAACCACTGTATATGCTCCCACTGTGTGTTGAACCTGATGACTGTAATTCCTCTCAGTCCTGATAAGAGTAATTTGGCATTTTGTGTTGATGAGATGCAGTTGTTGACCTAGTTGCGGTACGAGACCTAACCATGATCATTTGACGTCGATAGGTTCTGATACTATTCGTATTGGCTCGGTTGACTAACCTAGAAATCCTTTTAAACGTCGGGCAGGGGGCGGGAACTACCTAGGTAGTCTATCTATTAGGGGAGCCTAATAGCTATGACGCTCGCTACCACTACTTCAGCTGAGCTGTAATATGTTTACAGGAAATTAGCTATGAGTCATCAAAGTACTTCTCAGTATGCCTCATGTGAGATGGAACTCGGAACTCCATGAGTTTGATACCACAGACAACGGTGTATGAGTAACTGTGGATTCAGCATCAATTAACTATGCCACAAATGGTGAGAACTGCCCTGTCTTGGATAAGTATATTCTGATTTACACTGTCGTAGGTGCATTGAATCAAAATATTGATTTACAATGTGGATGATAACGCGGCAATAATGGACACACGCGATGAGATTCTTCTCTCATGTACCCCTCACGGAAACTGTCCAAGTTGACTGCCTCTATTCATTCCACCTGATAATAATATTAATATCCGTCCACCTACCATCCAAGATTATAACAATCTCTTTTCCTCATCAGCATCCTCTTGAAATATTCGGTTCTCATCTTAGAGAGCAGTTCTTCGCCTCAAACTTGACGAGCTCACCTTTTCATCGCTGTTATTTTTTTATTTTATTTTTTTCTCTATCTGTCTTCCTCTCCCTAAAGCCTATATATACCAACAACAACAACAAGAACAACCATGCCTGTCTCCCACATCTCTCTGGCCACGGGCGCCGCCCACTTCGCACGGATGCGAGCCTTCTACCTCGAGGCCCTCGCGCCGCTCAACTACGTCACCTACTTCGACCAGGCCAACTTCATGCTGGGGCTGAAGCCGGCCGGGAAATTCCCCGACTTCTGGATCCACGTCGGCAACGGCGAGCAGGAGGCCTTCCCCGCCGCCGACGGCGACGGCGACGTGAGCAGACGGCCCGGGCGCACGCATGTTGCGTTCGATGCCGAGTCGCAGGATGTGGTGGATAAGTGGTATGCTGCGGCTATGTAAGCTTGATATTCATTTCTGTTTTTGAATTCTTTTCTTTTCTACTGTGATCCTTTTTTTTTTTTTTTTTTTTTTTTACCTCCCCTGGCTCGATCCATGATGGGTGGATGCATGGATCTATGGCTATCCTGGCATCATAGATTGGTCATCGATCCATCCATGTCTACTATGTACAGTTCACCGTATAGGTCGATCACAAAGATTCGATCGGTACTTTTCTATGGATTGGTCGATTTGGTTTGGTTTAGTTCGTTTTACTTTACTTTACTTTATTTTATTTTGCTCTACTCAATAGGGAGACTACGTGACGTCTTGCTGACGAAACACTCTTCTTTTCCCTGCCATAGAAAGGCTGGCGGCGTCTGCAATGGGAAGCCGGGTCTTCGAACCGAGTTCTCCGAGTCGTATTACGCTGCCTTCGTCCTCGATCCGCTAGGCAATAATATCGAGGCCGTTCACTATAAGCCCACAAAACCGTGGTGAAGAGAAACAAGATTTGTACCAATTGAGTTTTTGACTTTGGCTAGCTTAGGCGATTCCGCGGGCGGTCTTTTTTTCATCGCAATGGTTAGCCTTGCCATTGAGGGATGTAGATGCTAGGGCGAGGGGAATTCCGGCATGATGTGAAGATTGGATCATAGATGAGAATATACTAGGCGTTGGGCTGACCTTGCTGTCGAGCCCCTCAGACTACTTTTGCTATTGGGAAGTATTGGTGACGTTGATGCGACGCTCTATGACTCGATCCTCTGAGGGGTCTGGGTAGACAAGTAGAAATATAAATATCGTCGCACTACCGATGAAAATTCCCAACTGGCGAAATACCTTCATTCATACCACATATTTGGCTAATATATCCGACGATCACACAAACACTCTTACCGCTTTATCCAACGTATTCACGCTCGATCATGGCTGGACCAAAGTTCACGAACGGCCAAAACGTCCGATACAAGCCTGTGGGAGGTGAGCTTCCATCCGCATCATTTAGTCTATGCACTCGGCTTGATTTCACGATTTATACCTGCCACACATTGAATATCCTCCTCCCGCTGACGTAGTACTGCTGCGCTTTAGGACCGGACTCTAACACCTCGGAGAGCACGGGCACAATCACGGACGTCCTTACCGAGCCTGGCGTTCAGGCTGACCGCAACGTGCAGGCTTCTGTTCACGAGCCACGTTATGAGGTTTGTGAAACCTTTTATAAACTCCCTTCTATGTAGACACATCCGTGGAGATAAAACATTGTTGTTGGAGACCGAACTGACATGACTGAGTACAGATCAGAAACGATAACACTGGAAAGCTGACTACTGTCTACGAGGCCAACATCCTCGGCCGCGCCTAGATTATTTGAATACCGGCTGCAACGCTAGTATGTGGGCATGGTTAAGGCTGTGGTGTTGAAGGTTGTGGAATTGGGTTATGGCTGTAACATAGGAAACTAAAAGGAAAATACAAATTTCTTAATGTATGTGTACAGTCCAATTATTTTATCGTTCTATGCTTTTCAAGATGATATCTAGCCTGAGTTGTCAACTGGACATCGTGCATGGCACTTGATCCTTGGCTATTGGGCGTCGTTGTCGAACGGTCTTGGCCACTTGTTCGCGAAGTTCAAATGTCCTTATATCATCTAAATAGATGAGGGCTAGTGAAGTTGGGGTTGCATATAGAAGTACTACGTGGATTTTTTATTCTTTAATTTATATCGTAACAAAGTTGCAGGATTATTAGAAGACCTAATCAACCAGCTGTCTTGAATTTAGATCGAGAATGAGCTCTGAGTGTCACCTTTCATACATACAAGAGTGATAGCTAGATACGGCACTAGTCTAAGAATAGCTTAGATTAGGTACTTAATTATACTAGCTTACTTAAGCGGATGCGGATATTCCGACAACTGGAAGCAGGCATAGGACATTGCCGACATAGCCGAAGGCTTACGGAGCTACCGAAATTTCGGCGGAATCGCCTTGTCGACAAGTTTATGTTGAGCACCGCACAGTAAAGGCTTCGTATAAATCGGATGTCCGTCGCAGTGATCCTGTCTCGCAGGCCCCTGAAGTGCAGCGGTTCCTTTTTATTAGCTTATTAGCTCGTCTGCCATCATATCATGTCCGCACCCTCTTCATGTCTGTCGCCTGTTGCTTCTGCTACCGCCGATACTAAGGGGACCTACAATCCGCGGAAAAGGGGACGGACTGCTTGTACGCGATGCAAACATAGAAAACAGAAGGTCGGTGTTTTCCATGTCTACAAATAATTTCTCACTGTGCTGATATGACGCCGGTGAATATATAGTGTGATGATCGATGGCCAACGTGCTCCAACTGTAGCAAGGCAGGGACGGAATGTGACAAATCTGCCGTATCTGAAGACGAGCCCCCGGCGGCGTACACTCGTGCGCTCGAGCAGCGGGTCGCTCTCTTAGAAGCTCGTCTTTCGGAGCAGGTTCGCCAAGAAGTGTCCGAGGCGGCTCAGCCGCCGACCAGCGGCATCCGAACCCAATCTAGGAATAATGTTCTCGCCGAGGCCGTCGAGCTACTTGCCCTCGGGAACATCGAAGCTCCTGCCTATGTGGGTGCCTCCTCAGGCCTGAATTTGGCATTAACCCTAGGTGAGATGGTTCAAGCCACTGTCTGGAACAAGGCATTGCCTCTCGATACCGATGGGTCTCGACCCGGCACTACTGACGGCTCGGGAATTTCTAGAGGAGCTCGTGCTATCAATAGACAAGAAATGGTTGCTCGAAGTGCTGAGCCGCCGGCCGATGAACATGGCACTGCCCTTTTGAATGCATATTTAAATCAACCACAGTATGTATCTGCGAGTTCCTTATTAGTTAGGATGACTATCCTGTCTGTTCAAACATATCCCGTGCTCTCCTTGAAATGCAAGAGCCTCAACCGCCTTAATTCATTTCCCATCCGACTTCTTATAACTCCTTGATCGAATCATCTTCCTAACAGTATATAATAAATAGGACTCGGTATCCCTTCCTCGAAGAAAAAGAGATCTGGGACCTACACGCAAAGCGCATGACGCTGAATACAACTCCAGTGCAGCAGCTTACTAAACCTGAACGCTTTGGTCTATTTAAATTGTACATGGTTTATGCTATTGGTGCAATGTTGATACAACTCACAGAAAGAAATACACCAACCCCACCAGAGGTACGACGGCTACACCGAAACGACTTGCTACGGGAGACTAATACGTGAAGCAAGAATTACTATATGACCGCATTACAGCATTTATTTACTGCCCGAGAATCCAAGACAACCCAGAACGTAGAAGCTATGCTGCTCTTAGTCTTATACCACATCCGAAGCTCCAGCTACGGCATATGGTATATGATTGGTCTGGCTATGCGGACTTGTATTGATTTAGGATTACATACAAAGCGACACGAGAGTAATTTAGACCGTTACACGATTCAGATGCGCCGGCGGCTATTCTGGAGCGTCTATTCATTAGAACGGACTATTGCGATCTGCCTAGGGCGACCGCTGAGTATACCGGATAGACAAATCGACGTGGATTTACCACTGGACCCTGAAGATGAAGCCTGGACCGAGATAGCAGCCGCACAAACGGCAAGCCCAACTAGAAAGCATTCTCTCTCAATGGCGATCTGGCTATTCAAAATGAGGAGGATTGAGTCGCGCATACAATTCTCGATATACCGAGCAGATAAGCCCCTATCTGCACTTACGCCCAAAATGAACCAGCTTTATCAGGACCTGGAGTCTTGGAAAACATCTCTTATGGAACGCTTTGGTGATATTGATTTAAATTACCCAATGCTGCATTATCATCGTGCTGTTCGCTTGCTAATACAGCCATTCCTACCATTGCTGCCGCCTTCTGATCCTTACTATCTAATATGCATTCGAGCGGCCGGGGGTGTTTGTCAAGCACATAAGAAATTACATCAATCGCTGGAATACGGGCACTCGTTCATTGCTGTCCAGCACGTGTTCGTCGCGGGAATTACGTTACTTTACGGCCTTTGGACACAGCAACACGCCATCTGGTCTTACAGCCTGTCCAACGACATCCGGGCTTGCTCGTTGGTGCTCTTCGTCATGGGCGAGAGGGCGCCATGGGTGAAGAAGTACCGCGATGCCTTCGAAGTTCTCGTGAACGCGACCATGGAGAAGCTAGAAAATGGCGTCAACAACCTGGCCGAGACAGCGGCGGTTCAGATGAGGAACGTGACGAATAGCAACACCGATTTCACAAACGAGCAGTTTGATAACTTGGCCGATGGTGATGAGGGAGGAGATGCCTGGAAAGTTGTTGCTGAGCTTGCTAATTGGATTGATCAGCCGGAGGGCTCATTGGTGTGGATGCCCGACTTTGAATTACTGCAAAATTTATCTCCCATGTAGAGATAGAGGTCATCATTAGACAATACATAAATAATAAGTACAGTGTAGCGCCAGGCAAGCTGTCACTAAAATGGAAAGCTTTACCATTGAAGGTGCAGCTTGCCATTTTAATACAGTGAAAATGAAAATGCCTCGCATTTTCATTTTAGGTTAGCGTATTCGCAGCCCTTGTAAGTGGCTTAAGCCACCTGCACTCTCTGTTAGCCCCGTTGGCCTTGTTGGCGTTATGACCTCGACTGTCTGCTTCGTTTCGGTGTTATGTAAGCATGGTCAGTATAAGCCTGTCATAGAAGCCTTGTATTTGTATTTAGATATAGTACCTGTGCGGACTCCACTTTTGTCCACCTGTTAGCAGTGACTTCGTCGACCTTAACGTGCGGGTCTTTGACCTGAGAATGACCAGTTGACTTAATAAAAAATCTATATACCTTTATTTTGGTAGAGCTGTTACCAAAAGAAAAGTACTTTTTTTAACTGCAATATATGGTTAGCATACTACTTAGGTAGTTTTTTCCTTTGCTCTAGCTAAAAAATGTAACACTAAAAAATCTGCTAAGTCAGCTAATTTTATGTTTATTATTATACCTAATTTATATAAGAAAGTAGCTCTTAACTAAAATAGTTAATTTAGTTAATTTATTTAAGTTAAAGGCTATTAAAAGTAGTAGGTAAATTAGTAAGGTTTAGCTATAAAATTTAAATATTTTGCTATAATTATATTAAAGGAAGTTCTTAGTATTACTATCTTAAGTATAACTTATTTAAGCATATATATTTTTAATTTAGTATAATTTATATAGGAAAATAAGTACTAAAGTTTTATCAAGTCAACTGGTCATTCTCAGGTCAAAGACCTGCATGTTAGGGTCGACGAAGTTACTGCTAACGGGTGGACAAAAGTGGAGTCCGCACGGGTAGCTGTTAGTGACTATGTTCACTATTGCAGTACGCAAGCCACACAGTCAACTTAAGTGCAAATATGTTGTGGTTGGTGCCTCAAATAGACTCTGACCAATCACAGCGTTCCAGAGAAATTTATATATAGGTACTCAAGCTACACTTTCCCTTACACTTGATTCGCAACTGCAAAATATGTGTTTGGGAAAGCTAAAGCTTTCCAAAAATTACATAGTGTTCTAATGGTGGTCTTCGACTACTAAGTAGACCACCGAAACTCTACTTGTTGCGTTGAGGTCTATGTCAACTAAAGTAAGCCCTTGCCTTGCTCACCTGGAAGCATTGGCAGAAGTACAGAACTCAAAGATAGGCTGCGCTAAGTTGAAAGCTCTTTCGAGTTTTTTACAAATAGCACAATAAATAAATTCACGAGAGTGTTATGATTCTGTAATATGAAGGCCCTCCTCGGCTATCTTACATAAGCAATTGATTCACTAGGTACATTCACTCCTTTGATAAGATAAGCATTGACTGCTGATACCTAGGTAGATAAGTGGAGTATGCACCACCACAGAAAACCCTTAGCGCGATCCCCAGTCCCCAGCCATCGCACCAACAAACCGCCATATCACGTTATCCCTTGACTTTTGCGTGTAAGTAAGTTCCCGCAGCTGCAACCAGCTGCGCTCATCGCCATCTACCAAATCCCCTCATCGACCTGACGACCAACTGTCAGCCAGCAGGCCAGCAGGCGACATCAAATCCAATCCTCGCTAGGTAGTAGTTATGAAAGGCATCATCACACCTGCGCGAGGCCGTCCGGCCAAGGTCACCAAACCAACCGCCAATCCTCGTGGCCGTTTGGTGCGTCGGGGTGACACCGTCCCCAACCAAGACCCAGATCTCGAGGGCCCTATTGTAGAAGATGAAGACGTAAACGAAGACGAAGACGTCGACGTCGACGTCGACGCCGAGAACGATCAAGACCAGACGCAGGAAGAACACCAACAACAGCAGCACCAGCAGCACCAGCATCAGCATGCTCAGCCTCAACATCAACAACACCTGCAACCACAGCACCATGCTGACTTCGGCTCCGAGGCCTCTGCCGCTGCTGCTGCCGCTGCCGCTGCCGTGCAGCACCAACAGCAGCAGCAGCAACAACAACAACAGCAGCAGCAGCAGCAGCATCATCATCACCAGCACCAGCACCAGCAGCATCACCAACCGCTCGACTTGACCGCTGCTAGCATTCTTGCGAGCAGCGTCAACAACCCCCACGACCAACCACACCATCCGGATCTTGGCGGACCACACGGCCCCCCGATGGACGGGCCTCCAAGCGATGTGAACACCACCGAGAACCTAGCTCGAGAGTCTGGCTATAACAATGTGGTCGTCGAGAGCGCTCTTGCCAAGCGTCTAGCGCGAGAACCTGGCATGCGGCTTGCTCAGCAACGCCGTCCAGAACAGGCACTCAACCTGCAACGACGTAGCAATGTTGAAGCTTTGTTTGCTCATATTGCTGGTGAAGCTGCCCCTATACCCTGTAAGAATTGCCACAAGGGCCACGGACCGTGGACTACATGTGTCGTCGTAGATGGCCAAATGTGTGGTAGCTGTGCCAATTGTTGGTTCAACGCCTCAGGAGCCAGATGTTCTTTCCATGGTAAGCGCCTCCAATCCAGTTGTTAGCTTGGCATCAGAGAACTAACTGGTTGCTTAGAAACTCGGAATCCTGCTACGCACGCTGGTCAGGTCATGGCCGGTGATGCTATGGGCTTTCAATTGCCTCCCGCTCCGCCTCAAGCTATGGCCCCCTTCAATTTCGCATCGATTCCGGCTTCATCTGACCCAGTCGTCCGCTATACGGTCGAGCAAGCTATGGCGCAAGTTCGAGGCGCTGACAAGAAGACACGGTGTATGCTTATGATCGAGGCGGCGGCGCGTCAACTTGCTTTTCAAATTGCCTTGTACGAAGATACGGTCCAAGAGGAACAACAACAGCAAGGACCGCCCCCTGCTGTTATGAGTGATCCAGATGCGCCTTAGGAAGGCGAGGAGTATGGCATCTAGCAGTGAATAGCATGCTCCCATTCAATTGTACATCTGGACCTTGTTGATTCTTCGTCGCCATCCACATTGAAATCTATTCCTTTTCTTGAGGACAAGTTTAACGGCTTGATGCACTATAGGTTTCCTATAGCGCTTTCGAAACTCAAATAATTGACCTCGAATCCGATTTTCACGTGAAATCGTGGTACGGAACTAGGTCTACACATCTCAGACTCTCATCCTGCATCCACTGAAAACTTGACGGAGCTTCATATTCGCCGGATGTGGACTCGTAATGGTATTCCTACCAACTATCATGTCGCCGCAACTCGCGTTAGTGAGGCAGCAGTTTTCACATGTTATCATATACCTCTCTCATCCCGGTCAACTGTGTTGTCTGCGCGCCTGGTAAAGGGTTATGGTCATTTCTTTCGATAAGATCACCATGAGATTAGAAAAGGTCGTCTCTGATCTGCTTCTCACTGTGTTATTGTTGGGGGCGTTGATGTTGCATGATTCCCGTCCTGCGCTAAACAAGGATTATAATGTAACCATGGTGGTATCCTGGCCAGCACTTTTCATAGGGAGTTACAGGAAGTGAATTGATTATGCTTCACCAACCTAGTAGGCGTTTTTATTTTACTTTTCGTTCGTACCTTAAGTGACGTGATTGACTAAGAAGAGACACCGCTCAAGAGGTAACCGTCAGCCACACAGCCACACAACCAATCTAGTTAAGGTATAACCCAATGCGGTCGGTCAATACCTCCATGCATGTGCTTGAGTGATTGGTCCAAGCTTATCCGAATAAATGCTGCCTGCTCAACTACGTAGCTAGTGATCACCACCAGGTCATGTGCATACCACACCCGTCTTCGCCTTTGACGGATATGTCGAAAGCTTACCAAATAGCTCTGCTTGGTCCTGCTCAAGAGTCTCATTATAGCCATGAATACCAAGTCAAATTTCATATAAGTGCGAATACCGCCAGCCGAGCTCAGACTCATCATGTATGCCCAGGCCATGCTTGTTCTTATGGTCTTTTCTTGTCTAGTGGCCATACATGCCTTCGAGCAGCAGGTTCTGATAGTCCCTCAGAGCCAGCATGCTCTCGAGAATCCTGATTCAGACAGTAAACGAGTATCTACACCGCCCGCGTTTCAGCAGCTCCATTATGATGACCCAAACCCCAGTACTGGCTTCGTTGCATTGGGGGACTCGTATAGTGCAGGTATCGGAACTAGTGAGGGAGGCCAAGAGGATGATTGTCGACGAGGCGATAAAGGACATGCGTACCCCCAGCTTATAGCTGCCGACCGTGATCCGACGGCCTTCCAATTCCTGTCGTGTACGGGCGCCACGACGAGTAATGTCATGGTTGGCGGCGAGGACAGTCAAATCGACCTCTTCAACGCTTCGCTTCCCGCCGACTTTGCGCTCCTGTCGATCGGGGGTAATGATCTGGGATTCTTCGAGGTGATGAATGCATGTGTCTTCCGCTTTTACAACTTCTACTCGGGAACCTGTGAAACCGCCCTCAACCACTCGCGCGTCCAGCTCGAGAGCGACGACTTCGAGATCCGACTGCGGATCCTCATCATGGAAATCCTCGATAAGATCCGCTGGGAGAAGAAGCCGCAGTTCACTATCACCGTGACGGGGTACGCGCGGTTCTTCAACGAGCTCACCGATGGCTGTGACGATATGAGCTTCGGCGTCTGGTGGAATGGGCCGAAGCTGACCAAGAAATTGCGAGCCGAGATGAATGCTCTCGTGCTTACCGTCAACGCGAAGCTGCGCAAGACGATCAATGCCATCAACAATGGCTTTACGGAGGACAAGGTCATATTCGTCGACTACGACGCTGCGTTCGACGGACACCGCTTCTGCGAGCGGAATGTCACGGAACCGGATTACGAGCGCACCGATACCTGGTTTTTCCTCGTGGGCGGACCGGATAATGCTAGGAACGGAACAAAGCCTCAGAGAATCGCTCACGCTGAATCTCTGTCCCCGGTCTCTCCTCTAGTCGATCCGCATTCATGCCTGGGGCCGGCGAAGAGGTCTGGTGACTGGGGGATGCTCGCTCTATGTTACATGGCCATGGCAAAATACCGCGACCCGAGCCTCCGTCCTGCCCATCGGGATGCCGAGGCGCTGAACTCGATGTGGTATGTCCCTACGTACTACGGTAAAACATTCCACCCGAGAACGCGAGGCCACGAGGCGATACGGAACAAGATATACGAAATATGGCACACGCTCAATAAGCGACCGCATAGCTCACCGTGAGCGTGTCAATAGTTCTTTTATATTGTCCTGGTACTGGAGCCCTCGGCACGCCTGCCTATGATAAAATTCAGCTATACTGCGAGCATGGCTAGGAAGAAGCCTTGATAGTTAATCTTTTTTATTTTATTTTATTCATGATTATACCCTAGATGTCATGAAAACAAGATGGTGTGGGAATAGAGGTTGGGAGATGAGGCACCCTCTAATAAAGAATCTAGAAATTTCATAGCCTGGCATTGCACCTACCTAGTTGCTTGTGTTCTCAAGCTTAATGTCTATCTTGTTGCTCTAAATTAATCCAAAGACAGTACCCTATCACTGCTGACTACCGAGTAGCAATAGAGAATTATCTCCGAAGGATATGCACCTATTGGACGCAGGCTGTACTTAACATGTGGCGGGGCCATAGCATTGCTGCCTGCAGTTGTACAGTAGCGTATCTGCGGGTCACCCTGCATCGCCTCCTTTGGACTTGAGACAAGGATCATCAACCCACTAACTTAGCTAATCGATAAGGACTTCGCATGGGTTGTATGCGTCATTCGCCTTC
Organism: Xylaria sp. FL1042; assembly: GCA_022495085.1. Classification (NCBI taxonomy): domain Eukaryota; kingdom Fungi; phylum Ascomycota; class Sordariomycetes; order Xylariales; family Xylariaceae; genus Xylaria; species Xylaria sp. FL1042. The sequence goes on from MU380135.1 coordinate 422,482, forward strand.
TAATGCACCTTCTCTCCCTATCGCCTGTGTTTTCTAAGCAGCTTTTTGCACCTTTCCATGCACATCTAGGGTGCTGGAAGGTGCACTACTCAGCACCTACTTGCTTTCCTCGGGCTGGGACAGCCTTTTTAATCGGGGTCGCGCCGCTTACAACAGACTTTCACTTTCACCTATCTCCCTTCGCCATACTAATCGCCCTACATTCCACGCATTTTAGGTAGTGCCTATCTTTTCATTATAGACATATTGGAAGGCGCTTACAGTTAGGTAATACACTGTAATTATGCTTTTATAGGGTACCTATTTTGCAAGCCTGGTAGAACCTTCCTTTTGTGATACATCATTCGACTTGCCGATCCTACCTTTCTATATCCAGTCACCGATTTCCGCAATTGCGAGTCCAGCCTATCTTGATACATCGCTTCCGATATCTCGTTATCTAAAATGGAGGGAGATGATGAGCAAAAAAATGGTGGCAATGCCCCAGAATCGAAGGACAATGCTGGCGTAGAGGAGCCTTTTGTAATAGACCAACCTACAACAGCGGCAGGATCTGCTCCTCCCGGGCACAATGGAGAACAAGTTATCGAGAACAAGAATAACGAAGATGACGACAACAATGGCGAACCAGTCAATACACTAGACGAAGCCACTGCCCTCAAAGACCTTGCTACCGATGTGCGAGACCAAGACGATCTAGAACGGGATATTACATATCAGGCCAGCTTGGCATTTAATAGTGCAGAGGATAAAAGAGATGAGAAACGTATCGAGAAGGCCCGGAATAATATCATAAAACTAGAGATGCAGAAGAAAACTCAAGAAGAGCGCTTCCGCAAGGCTATTGGTAAACCGGAACTAAAGCAGAAGATTCGAGAGGAAATTGCTCGGATTGACTCGGAACTGGACCTAACTAGGGACGATATCGCCCAATTCGAGAATCGCATCGAGAAGAGGCATCAAGAAACCCAGGAGACAGACCAGGTTGCAGGGGGCAATAGGAAATTACCTGGAGAAACCCACCGCGAATTCCTAATTCGAACAGGAAAGATCACGCCGTTTGACATCAAAGCACGTGCGCAAGGCGTTGGAGGAGAGCTAGCCGACGTCTTGGCCGATGCTGAAGAGGAAGCTGCAGCAGATGAGCTGGAAGAGGAGGCTGGGTATGAACCGCGCTCTCATCAAAATTTACGTGCACCCGGGTTTGCCGAAGACGCCGACACAGCGACCACAGCAGTAGAGAGTGAGTTCTCACTAAGGCCACGGAAACGGCAAAGGATTGTGCAAGATGAGGCATCATCAGATGAATACACCCCGCGGGCAACCGAAGAGCCAGAGGCAGCGTTTTCTGAAAGTCAGGAGTCAGAAGATTATGATCTTACAGAGCGCCCGGCAAAGAAAGTAAAAAAGACTGTTAAAGACGATGGAAAAGTGGATCTGAGCAAGCTTGATGACGGTATCGAAGCTAATTACCAAAGACGACTTACAGACTGGGTAGACAGACGGAGCCGTGCAAGATTACGGCGGCAACATGCTGGTCATGAAGGTGAACTTGCTGAAGAGCAGCCCCAAACACAAGATGACGAGGAATGGTTCAAGCCATCACCTGATGAGCCAGATCATCACCTAAAGCATGGGTTAAAGCTGCCAGGCGACATTTATCCTGCCCTCTTTGACTACCAGAAAACTGGAGTTCAATGGCTCGCTGAATTGTATTCTCAACGAGTAGGAGGGATCATCGGGGATGAAATGGGGCTCGGCAAGACTGTACAAGCCATCTCATTCATTGCAGCACTTCACTATAGCAAGCAATTGGATAAACCCGTCTTGGTAGTCGCGCCGGCTACTGTTTTGCAGCAATGGGTCAACGAATTTCATCGTTGGTGGCCGCCGTTACGCGTCTCAATGCTACATTCGTCAGGATCTGGTATGCTAAACATGAGTAGAGAAAATGAGATTGAAGAGGAAGACAGAGGTTGGGATAGAAGAGACAAGCCTCGAGTTGTGAACAAGGCGGCAAAAAGAATTATTGATCGCGTCGCACGGCATGGTCACGTTCTCGTCACCACCTATGCTAGCGTCCAAATTTATGGCGATACATTGGCTACCATGGATTGGGGCTATGTAGTACTCGATGAAGGACACAAGATTCGAAACCCCAATGCCGCAGTAACTATTGCGTGTAAGGAATTATGCACACCAAACCGAGTTATTCTTTCAGGGACGCCAATACAGAATAACTTAGTAGAGTTATGGTCGCTGTTCGATTTTATCTATCCCATGCGACTGGGGACGCTCGTCGACTTCCGAAAGCAGATTGAAATCCCCATCAAAATTGGCGGATACGCTAATGCTTCAAACCTACAAATTATGACTGCGGAGAAAACGGCCCAAGCGCTGAAAGAAAATATTAGCCCATACCTTTTACAGCGTCTCAAGGTTGACGTTGCCACAGACCTACCTAAGAAGAGAGAACAGGTCCTTTTCTGCAAGCTTACCAAATTACAGTATGAGAATTACAGGCTCTTCCTCGACTCCAAAGAGATGGATGGTGTTCTTAAGGGGACCACGCAGTCTTTCTTTGGAATCGACAGGCTCCGCAAGATTTGTAACCACCCTGATTTGGTTGACCCCAATATCAAAGCTAGACATCCTCAAGATTGGGGAGCGCCTAGCAAATCTGGAAAGATGCAGGTCCTTAAGGCGCTTCTTGGGATGTGGAAAAAACTCGGTCATAAGACACTACTATTCTCCCAGACCGTACAAATGCTTGACATTCTCGACCAATTCATTCGAAATCTTGGCAATATCCAGTACCTGCGCATGGATGGTAAAACACCGATAAAAATGAGACAAGTGCTCGTCGATAAGTTCAATAAGGACCCGGAGATAGATCTTTTTTTGCTAACCACGAAAGTGGGCGGGTTGGGAGTGAACTTGACTGGAGCCAACCGCGTCATTATATATGATCCTGACTGGAATCCATCTACAGATGTGCAAGCTCGCGAGAGGGCGTGGCGCTTGGGACAAAAGAAAGACGTGACAATTTACCGATTGATGACCGCCGGCACGATCGAGGAGAAGATATATCATAGACAGATTTTCAAGCAGTTCTTGAGTAACAAAGTGCTGAAGGACCCTAAACATCGCACTACTTTCAATCTCAACGATTTGCACGATCTCTTTACATTGGGTTCGTCAGACGACGTAGGGACAGAAACATCAAGGCTGTTTAAGGACTCTGAGGTGGACATTCACGCAACAGCAGGACCACCCAGAAGTACTAATTCAAACCGTAAAGATCTAGCTAAAAGCGAGCAAAACATGTTATCAGGTGGCGATGACCATACCGGATTACAGCGCATTGACGGTATTGCTAGCCTAGAGGATTACGAGACCGGTGAGGAGGCAAAGACCGCCACGAAAGAAGAGGATAGGATTATGGAAGGTCTGTTTGCTCGATCCGGTGTCCAATCAGCACACGAACACGACGCAATTGTCGGTGGTAAACAAAAACCCCGCGCAGACCGCGCCATACTCCAGCACGAAGCGGCACGGGTTGCAAATGAAGCAGCTTCGGTGCTCCGCCGAGCGAAAGAGCAAGCCCGCCACGTTCCCATTGGCACTGTGACGTGGACAGGCGAAGTTGGCGAGGGCGGTCGGCCCTCAAACATCCGTCGCGGACGCGGCGGTCCCGGCTCTGCCTCGGTGCTATCCAATCTATCAGAACGACAGGGTCTTTCATCCTCCGGATCGGAAAGTCCACGTCCAGGACGGCCCACAATGCGCTTGAATGACTTCATGAAGGCCATCCCGGAATTCATCAAGCGTCACGGCGGCAAGGTCCCCACGAAATCCATCGTCGACCACTTCAATCCGCACTGCAAGACGCGGGAGCAGACGGCTGAGTTCAAGGAGGCGCTCAACCGCGTCGCTAGGATGGAGTCGCGCGGCTCTTCTATGCGTGGTATCTGGGTTCTACGGGAGGGCTAGCTTACTCTCATGAGATTCCGATGATGACAATTAGACCCCTAACTCGGAATGCAAATAGAAGAAAACATCAAGGGATAGTCCCACTGATCGAGCAAGCAATCATGAGACCTAAACCATCGAATTAGATGAGTACCAGTCTATCTCTCCATCGATATATAGGTCCCAGAAACCCAGGGAAACTAGAATACTTATGCGTAATCCCACCATCCTATGGAGACAGACGTATATGATATTGATATCAACGGGCTGGATTATTGGGATTATTATATGTCTGCGGTACTTTGATATCGGTCGATAGGCGTTGGCTTGAGCTGTATATATGTTGGGGGCATTGGCGAGAATAAGGGGCTCTAGCATGATCGGCGTTCACTTCTCCAGATTAGATATAACTACTGCTGCGCTTGGGTTTAATGAAATGCATAGTTCAATTTTCTACCTTCACTGTGTTACAGCCAAGTGCGGCTAACTCACCTAGCAGATGGATGCTTATATGATTGAGCCACATACGAGCCTTACACTCTTAGTCCACTCTTAATCTCAAGCATTTTAACACTGATCAAGTATTGGACATAGACTGTTGCATGTTATTGGTCAAAGGCGTGTCTTGGTGTTTCTCGTAGTTCGACGTTTCTTTTCATACTATCTACTGTAGCCGTGCCAGAAGCATCATGTGACATTTTAGCAAAGCCATACCCTAAAGGGAAATAGAGACCAGGCATGCTTTCTCTTCATAGAGACGCACGCCGTTCTCCTCGTAAGTGTCAACGCCACAGAGACGAGGACTAATTCAAGCCCAAATGTGCCAGAAACCGCGTGATCCTCTCGAGAACGCCTGAAGAACTGCCCAAGCCACAGCCAAACCCAACCCATACGAACGGTATGTTGATAGGTGAAAAAGGGTTGGATTTGGTGCGATCACAGACGACGACCACGACGACCACCCTTTCTGCGAGTGCTGTCGGAGGGGGTAGGAGTAACGTCCTATTAAAAAAAATCAAGTTAGTATTACCATGGCGGTTTGAGGGAGAGAAAGGGTTCTAAACTACTAACCTCGATACGGCCAATTCTCATACCGCTACGAGCCAGGGCACGGAGAGCAGACTGAGCACCAGGACCAGGGGTCTTGGTACCGTTACCACCCTATCACCGATATTAGTTGCATTGAAGACTATTATTCGTTTACGTTTGACATACGGTGGCACGGATCTTGACGTGGAGGGCGTTGATGCCCAGGTCCTTGCAGCGCTGAGCAACCTGTAGAGTGGAGATTTAGTCATCTACCCCATGAAAGCCAGCAAGCTATCGAATGGAAATCGCGTAACTTACGTCCTGGGCCGCAAGCATGGCAGCGTAAGGGGAAGACTCGTCGCGATCAGCCTTGACCTTCCTATTGACGACTTAGTCAGTACATGCGCTCGAGAAAAGCGCGCAAGTCGCCAAGTATCTGGTGCGAAGAGGGTCTTGCAGAGCCTCCCATCCCCATCTACTAGCGACAACGCAGTGGAATTTTAATCAACTCACATTCCACCAGTGACACGGGTAATGGTTTCGCGACCTGACAGATCTGTCACGTGAATGAAGGTGTCGTCTAGCTGCCCGGTTAGTCTAACCTATCAAGCCTTGCGTGAAGAGAACTTCGACTGTGAATCGGCCGGCACGAGGATGGAATCGAGAGTCGAACGGTCGTATACCAAATTGAGTCGTAGAGGAGGGGTTGAACCACGGGAAATCGCAAGGGGTGGGATACTAACTGAAGCTGGCAAAGATGCGGCAGCAACCGAAGACAAGCTCGCCTGGGAGGAAAAAGTTAGTAATTCCCGGCCGAAATACCTGAGGCTTTCTGAGACTCCCAACTCACCTTCTCTGGCATTCTAAGAACCGAAACAACCATTAGATTTCTTATCCGTTTTACCTAGGTTAGATTATCGAACGGGGGCACATACAGGGCCAATGGAGATGTTCTCCTAGAATTCATTGTCAATATCTAGATCTCGCAGTTGAATGCAGCGATTACGTACCTTGGGCGCGGCGGACTTGGTCTTGGGAGGCATGATGGCGGCTTCTCTGGATGATTTGTCGTTAGTACTGCGGAGGAGAGAGGACGATGAAGGTTTCACGACTACAATTGAAGATGTGCGGTGATGTTTGGTGGGGCAGCCTCCTAAGGTGGCAGGCGGTCAACGTATCTTCAAGGGCAGAAATCTGGCGGTGGGCGCGGTAGGTGAGCCCTAATTTTTTTTCTTCAGGCGTTTCGCTTGAGGGCTTAGGGCCACAGCTAAAAAAACACAAACAAGGGTGTGGTCAGTGGTCCAAGCTTTTGATCGGACCCACTCTCACACAACGCAATAACTTAATTCGCATAGACTCGAACTTTTTTCTCCCTTTCTCTTACCACATCAACGCCCAACGTCTAACACCCGAGTCGACAACCCGATCACAGCCTCCCGCCAATTCGACACAATGGCTGCCTCTACGTATGCTACCCTTCCTTAATCATGTTCTGCATTTCGATATAGCGATGGTTGAATCCGTCTCCGGCCCCTGGATTGTTGCGGATTGTCGTGGTCCTCTCGGCTGGATGGCCTGCTTCTCCCTGTGCATCTGAAATACGGTGTGGGAAGCATGCAAACCAGCTCGATCTATCCTGAGCTTCTCCCTCTGTTCTCTAAGCTTGAGACATAGCTTGCAGACCGAGAGATGTCGATTAGGGCGTTGGAGATGAAGGCTGGCCCTTCTCTCTCAAATTCAGCTGCCACGCGCACGCAAGCCTTCTAGCTAAATGGACGTCGTCTATCATGCTTCAAGGCTATATTGTGTCGTGTGCATTTAGTCTTGGACTCTGCTCCGAGGTGTTGTCGGATGAGGGAACATGCTAAGAAGAAATTTCGTCTTCGCATCTATGATGTGCAGACATAATCTGAAAGCATCTCACCGATTAAATATATTTTCTCGAGTTAGCCACCGCTGAGAATGTCGCACACATTCGGCAATTCTCCAACCGGCGCTCTTCCATACATGTCGCCATGTATGTTGTGGACTATGCACTAATCTGAATGACAGTACCGTCCCCACCAAGGACCAGGTCCTGGTCCCTGAGACTCTTCTCAAGAAGCGCAAGAGCCAGGAGAAGGCCCGCGCTGAGAGAACTGCTGAGCTTGAGCAGAAGAAGAAGGTTCGTATTGCTGTTGTATTTCCTGTCATCGTGGTGTGGAGCGTTGTGATGTATAAAACCCTTTGCGACTAGACAACGTCAATGCTGTTGCAAAATTAACCATCTTTCGGGTCTGATTGACGAGGAGAAGAGAACGCGATCTGGTTAAGTGTTGTATCAATGATGACAATACTAACATCTCGTCTTCATAGGCCAATAAGGAGAAGCGAGCTGTCATCTTCAAGCGTGCTGAGAAGTACGTGACCGAGTACCGCGATGCCGAGCGTGAGAAGGTTCGCCTCAACCGCATTGCCAAGCAGGAGGGCAACTTCCACGTCCCCGCCGAGGAGAAGTTGATCTTCGTCATCCGTATCAAGGGTATCAACAAGATTGCTCCCAAGCCCCGCAAGATCCTCCAACTCCTCCGTCTCCTTCAGATCAACAACGGCGTCTTCGTCCGTGTCACCAAGGCCACCGCCGAGATGATCAAGATTGTCGAGCCCTGGGTTGCCTACGGTTACCCCAACCTCAAGAGTGTCAAGGAGCTCATCTACAAGCGTGGATACGGAAAGGTCAACAAGCAGCGCATTCCCCTCACTGACAACGCCATCATTGAGGAGAACCTTGGCAAGTACGGTATCATCTGCATGGAGGATCTGGTTCACGAGATCATCACCGTTGGCCCCAACTTCAAGCAAGCCTCCAACTTCCTGTGGCCCTTCAAGCTCAGCAACCCCAACGGTGGTTTCCGCCCCAGGAAATTCAAGCACTTCATCGAGGGTGGTGACCTGGGTAACCGGGAGGACAAGATCAACGCTCTGATCCGACAAATGAACTAAGAAGTTTGACTTTCTCGCGGGTTATTGGGGCTTGGTATTGGCGGGTATTGTTTCTGCATGGTCGGCCGGCGTTATAAAAGACTTCGGAAGCTATCAATGAATTGAGATTTTGTCATGATTACGACCTCTCAGTCCCATCCATGATGTTCGTGCTGCACTGAGACGTTTATGCCTAGCTGCAACAATACCATGATCACTACGTCATATCATAAGTCTCGCCCTTCGTCCCAATTTGGCTGTGCTAGCTATTGAAACATTTGTAAAGTCTGATCAAGTAATACCCCGGGTTTTCTGTAGAGCTCTAAAGAGACCTAGGTAAGTATATTCGTTGTGGGTGTTATGAAGCATATGTTACATGAGTAAGCACAGAAATCTGCGCTTTTAGGCATGACAACAGACTATATACATTAAGGGGCGTGTCAATCACATCGGGTTCAGAAATGCACCACGCAAGCATAGTCTATTAACGTCTGTTCCGATTTTTTGTAACTGTATCATCCATAAGAAAAGCCTAATCCATCAAGTCACCATGTCCCCTTTATACAACTGCGCCGTGCGTGATTTAAAGAGTCGAAATCATATGGACTGGCTTATTTTCATTAACAGTTCATTCTCATCTCAGCTATCAATTCTATATATTCCTCATCGTGATGGTATTATACATAGGTAGTCAGCTAATCAGTCCACTGACTAAACGTTCGATTCCTTTTGTAGTCGAAACCTCCGGTGGACAAGATGCTGGTGTCGGTATCCCGTCTCTGATTGAGAAACTTCATGGTAGTCGATATATTAAAATGCCGTAGGAAAGATGGGACCAGCAACTTGATTTAAACACTGAGAAGTAATGGCTCGCTGTGAATCGTCTAGTAGTTTTGACCCTCCCATCTATTTGAAATGGCTCATCTATAAACAAAGCCCGCATGGTTGGAGGGTGTAATCGAAACATTGAGGGGCAGCGATGAGAAAGTCTTGGCCAGGTATGTATGTATGTATGTATATATGTATATATGGCCAGCAGTCTTTACACCTTGATATCGAAGCTCGTTCCGCAACCACAACTACTCGTCGCGAGGGGATTATCCACGATCTTGAACTGGCTACCGATCAGCTCCATCGTGTAGTCCACTTTACTGCCCTTCAAGAGCTCCAGACTAGGCAGGTCGAGTACGACCTTGGGGCTCTCGAGAGATGCGGCGGGCGACCCGGCGTCGTCACCCGAGAAGGCGAAGATGGTGTCGTCCTCGTTGAGCGCGGGCGGCGCGGGGGTGCTCGAGGTCGTCGTCGACGGCACTACGTCGTCGGCTACTTGCTTGTCTCCGAGCGGGGCGCCGGGCGTCGATGGGAGGGTGGTCAGCGACATCAGGTACTGGAACCCGTGGCACCCGCCCGACTCGACCTGGATGCGCAGGGCGAGATGCGGGTTCTTGTCTTTCGTCATGATTTGTGAGAGGCGCTGTTATATGCATCGCTTGTGGGTTAGCTTGACGGAGACCCGGCCAGATGGATAGATAGATAGATAGTACATACGTTAGCTGCACGGGGTGTGATCTCTAACATCATGTCGTTCCCATCTTCGTCCGTCCGGGGGTTGTGGATGGCGAGGGTCTTGGCCAGCGGTCCGGATGTCGTAAACGTTCTTCTGCCCAGCACGGCCTGACGTCGCGCATTCACCTTCACATTCGCACTCGCACTCGCACTCGCATCGATCCGACTCGTGACCGGCGTGGCAATGGTTCGCGGCGCATTGTTGCGCGCTGCACTAACACCAAAGGCTCGTACTTGCGTTCTTGGCGGGAGTAGAAGGTCGAGAATGGTACTTGATGAGCTCGGCGTTGCGGCGGGAGAAGAGGTATTAAAGCAGCGTCGCGCGCAGAGCTGTACAAACAGCTTTGCGGCCGAAGGCGGGTTTGCGCACGCTATGGGAGACATATTTCCCCCCTGGTGGTTAATTAAGACAACGAAATCAAAAACCCAATTCTTGAACAGACATATAGGACCGAGTAATGTTGGGCGATTATCTCCAGGCAAGCAGGCAAGCAAGCAAGCAAGCTACCTTAGCGTCAGTCGGCATTAATAATTATTTTTTGGCGGGTGGGATGATGTCAAATCCAGGCTTCGGGATTGGGACCCACCGAGGCACTATAACACTCCATTACCTAAGAATCGACTACATAACCGAACGTTACAACAGAAAGCGCGATCAGTACAACCAACAATACATCCCACTCATTAGCTTTGATATGAGCTATGGGAAGTTACTACCTAGGTACCTACTTAGGCAGGTAGGGAGAAGAAGTGCCTATCATACTAACATCTACATCCGCTGCTCAAATTATAGCTCCAAACTTGTTATTCAATAGCATCGACAGCATCGAAAAACAACATTTTCCTTCTGCATATGTGGGTAGGTACGATGACAGTGTATAAGATTACCCCTTACAGTGGACGTCTACTTACGCAGGTGGAGGGTATCCCTAGCAAGTCTAATATCCAGGTTTTTTTAGCTAGTAATATTTGCCTATCGAGGAAATTCTCGCGGAAGAATGGCTACAGATTTACCACGACGAAGTATTACAGGGAAAAGGCACGTTATAAATCGGGTAATTTATTCTGCTGCTGGTAATTCTGTACACGTCTGGTAATTGTTAGTACAGGTAGTGATCGTGATTGCCCGGCTGGGCAGTACTTGAAAGTCGATTTTGCAGCCGAAGGCGTAAGCAAAGAACCCTGTTACGTCGACCGCTCTTGTGATAGGATCATTGCATCTATCATGTCGGGACGGCAAGAGAATAACCATGATCACTAGCGATTAGTTGAATTATAGCTACAAAGTCAATTGGGAAAGGAAATCAGGAAGTTGAAAGAGTAAAAAAGAAAGGGAAAAAAAAAAAAGAGTGGCTTTGGCTCGAACTGCCAACCTTCAAAATTGTGCAAAAAGAATCCAGGGGCTAAGGACGTACCAGAATCCCAAACTGGACCGGAAAACCCTTGAATGCCTATGGCCCTGCCTCTGGCACAAGCGTTTGTCCTGCCGACTCTAACCACTGCGCCATCAGCCCTTGGATGGTGGCGTGTGCCAGTGGAACGTCTGTTGAAAGGCTGCGCACATAACGAGGTATATAACCCCCTTGACCTAATCAGCCAAATACCCCCCCTAAAATCCATACAATCAGACTTTCATAACGCTTACCAGGAGACACCATCCCCCGCCGAGGTAGTCACTAACCTCCATTACTCCTACAACATCCATATCACTTTGCAACCCAACACACACGATTTCTAGGAAGCTTTCGACGCGTTTTTAAAGATCTTCCGAATTGGTATATACCTTCGTCTAGTACCAGCAGTGATAACACTTTCGTTATTATCGACAAACTTGATCGCTGCTACTACCTATGACTACACTCTTTGGGTGCTAGATCGCGATGCATAGTGCCAGTGTCCGTCTAACAGCCCTCGACTCCTAGCTTATTGTTCCTCGCCAACTCGCACCACACCTGCCACCGATGGGTGGGGCTCTCTCTCCGGGCTGACGTTTTTAGTCATAACTATTCGGATTTGGTCCCGGGCTCGCGTATGGTAACACGAGCGAAGGTCCGGAAAAGGAGGGAGAAGGTAGAGGCATCGTGGAGACGACGTTGCAGAGCCAAGGCCAGAGAGCCACGACCCTCGTGGCTTCGTCAAATGGCTTATCTTAAGCGGTACGATAGTTTTCCCGAGCACATCTCCACCGCAGAGCCGGAAGAGAGCAATGAAGTGGGTGGCACGGTACTAGGTTGGGAGATGGAACACCCGCCGAGGCTAGACGATGACTCTGTCTTTGCCTCCATCCACTTTCGCATTATATCGCCCTTCTTCCTTGCCGGACGCCCCAGGATCTGGTACCAGAGGGGGGTACTTATCCTCTTCCATTTCGGATCCAAGGGAAAAGAGCAACCGCCTAGATTATGCCACGTCGTAAACACGGCAACCAAGCCAGTCGAACCAGGCGTCGAAATGGAAATGTTCCAGTCAGTATCACAGAACTTGCAAAATCCAAAACTGTGGCCAGGAGAGCTATCAAGATTGTTTGCGCGATTCTCACGGACATCCTCAGATATGCAATCCCCACCGAAGCGCAGCGCAGACCACCTATCAGGGATACAATGATAGCATAGTATGCTTCTTTCTTGGCGAAGCAAGTTGAGCAGGGCGCTGAATCTGGCCTTTCTATATTCCAGGCCTTCCAAAGAGATCGTGCTCGTGCGTGATAGAAAAAGCTCGCCGTCTATCCACCTGAAGGTCCGTGAGTCTTCGCTGCGCATCTGACACTGCTGTCCCGCTAAGGCCACCTTCTTTTCTTGAATCCTCTTCTCGTAAGACAGGGCTGACGGGGCGATGCCATGCCGAGGCCCGAACAGTACGTGATTTCTCATAAGCCGAGTTTGCTCATAGGTTATTGCTTCCGAGTGGTAGAAGACTTCATTACTTTGGTACCAATAATAACTTGGCATACGCTTCACGAGGTTATATATTTCGTGCGCTGGCTTGAGCCGCCTATCTACCTTACCGTCCTTATCGAACGGTGACAGTCTTCCGAGGACGGGACAATAAACGAGCCACGGGACACTTTGTTCCAGCCTGGACAGAAAGAGAGCCTTCTCCACTCTAGAGTTCCCCATTCTGGCCATTTTGGACCTGAACCACGTAAGGTCCTGCATTATGGCAAACAAGGGCTTGCAGCTTAATGCGAAGCACGCAAGATCAAGATCCGAAAGATACTCGGAGATACTGAGGATCATCTCGACTGGGAGCTGCATCAAGTGAGAAGCGTCCTGTTTCACCTTGATCGTGCCATCTTCTTGGAACATATTGACGGACGAACGTGGATGGGGTTTAAAGGTCCCTAAGGGCCTTTTGATTCTGATCATTCCGTACATTGTCACGGTTTGTTGCCACCGACTCATATCGCAGCATACGAAGACAACAAAGATGATGAAGACGGCGATAAAAAGTAAGGTGAAGACGGCGAAGAAGTTCAAGCAGGAGAAGATGAAGAAAATGAAGAATAAGAAGACTCGTTATTATGCAAGGAGAAGGAAGGAAATGGAGATAGGAAGCATGGACAGGTAAAGAGAGAAACCCTATACGACAAGCCTTTGCTCATAGGTTTGCGCACAACCTTACCTCAAGTTGGATTATGTGACTAGTCTTCTCTATAAAACTGTATTCCGATGGTGAGTAACATGCGCTTGGTAAGAATCGCCAATTCTAAATCCTACGAACTCAAATAGGGGTAGCTAATTTAGCTTTGGTCGGAAAAGGGGCGGGAAAGCATAATATGAGCGTACTATGGCTTTAGCACCAATTTAATAGCTAAGCCATTATGTCAGATGAGAACCTCAAGCTTTCTAACGCGCTGGGATACTTCAGCTGAAGACTCTCCGGCATGTGGGTTGCGGTCTGGGTTATCCGAGAGATATATTAGTGCTTGATGAGAGAGGGGCTACAACCAACCCGTTATGCGTCGCCCCGCTCCTAAGGTTAGGTGGAAGGTAAAAGTAATAGTAGCCCTCTTAATAGCTCAGCATTAGGTTCTGGTCGTATCATTCTTCGGAAAACGCTTTTGCGCTCTAGAGAGGCTAACCAGGGCACTCGATTTCACCGTCATCAGGAACAATACTGCACGTCGCGTCACGACTGAAGTGTAGACGGCCAGATACTTATAGGGGGCAAAATGCCACAAAGACACGCATTGTGACTCGCCTCGTACTGAAATAGCCACCAAGACGATCTCCTATCCAGCAAGCCCAATCTGCATAGCCTACTAGCAAGTAGGTAGCCAATAAAGTCAGTGGTGAATTTCTGCTCTACACTTTAGTAATGACGTCCGGGACCCCCAGCTCAATACTCTCTTCCAATACCGCGATTCCATCTCCAACGTCTAGAGGGTCCTGATGGAAGCAGCCGTCTTCTAACTCCTCTAGCATCATGGGCGTGATGCATCTCTGACCGTTGTTCTCGGCCGAAATTGGGAGCGCTTTCGAAGCTAGACTAGCTCCCAGGGGTTTAGATTGATCTTCTGACTTGAATGAACAGATAGACTCGAATTCTTCAATCTCATCTTCAGCTAATTCCTGGTCCATGAGGCCAACGATAGACTCGATGACTTGGCGACGGACTTGGCAGTTCGTCTTTAGAGATTCAGGACTTAAAATGATTTAGTAAATGATAGCTACATGAATTGAAATGTGACTCACACTCTACCATCACACACGAAGGGACAATGCTCGAACTCCACCGTGCCGTTGTCTTGCCGAGTTATGCCCGTCCAGCTTATCGGGGTAGAAGGAGGAGTGAAGGCCGGGCGGGTATGCTCAAAAGCGTTGACTTGGGACGGTGTTGAGATGGCGCTATCAATCGTAGAACCCTCTCCCGATTCAAGACAGGGTTCAAAATCTATATAATCTGGTTCGAGAACCTGGCCCTCGATGATATCAGACAAAGTCCAGGTCGACTGCGAAGATGCTGACGCCGGATATATGTGCGATTCGGCTCGGGGCTGTACGCAGTTAGTAGACTCCTTTTAGGTCCAGTATGTGGGTGCCATACCCATGGGACCGGTCTGAGTCCGATCTCTTTCACAACTTCAGCATTGACAACTGGTCTAGCTCCTAACTGGTGGAATCCAAAGCCGATGGCAGCAGTCGGAGGAACTTCGCCCATGGCGACTCCATCCAGACTGAGGTAAGAACGAGGCTCACAAGAGGGACGACAAGTATGGCAATACTTTTGCTGGCACTCTTCGTCCTTATGAGGGATCCAAGGCCTCATATTGGTGGGTATTGGATAACCTAAACCGGGGGGAGGCTGTAATGAGTTTCCACGATAGCTTCCTGATGGGTAGTATAGGTCCTGCGCTTTGGTCGAACTCTGGCGTTGCTTTGAGATAACGTTCAGCAGCTGTTCTAGTTAGCTTGCATTCATTCATTGGCACATATAGGTATCTATTTACATTGTCTCTCTGCCGTAGTATGGTTGCAAGTTGAGAAGGCGAATACGTCTTCATTTGTGCAGCGGTGATTTCCTCGAAGAAACTAAGCTTATTCGCTCTCCTCTCCGGACTTCGAGGACCTGGGCTGACCACATTGATAAAGACAGAACCTAGATGATCAAAGCTCACCTAAGTATAGAAAGTTTCATGTTAGCTCCTTTTTCCAGCAGCAACGGCCAAAGTAAATCAGCCTACCGCTTGTTTCTTCCCAAGAGCGTCAACAATCAGATGCTCCCGGTCTTGCGTGCATCTGTAAAGCCATCCCTACTGGCCGGGCTGACGACACAAGGAACAAGTGAGCGCCATGTCATATACGCGTGTCATTGTGAGATGTGTGCATGTTGGCTGGAAGGTCCGTGGTTTGTAAGTCGAGTAGGTTGACAGCGGCACAGGCAGAGGCACGCTCACCACGTTGGACGACGGAGGAGAGCGCTGCGGATCCATAGCGAGATGGGCAATGTGTACTACCATGTCCTCGCTTGTGGTGATTTATATAGAAAAGTTAGTGTTGCGTGATACTATAAACCCTCGACTGCGGTGCCTGTACTTTGAATCACTGGCTGAGAGTAACTAAGTACTTATATGTAGGCACTCGAAGCGAGAATCAGGCGTGCATGGTGGGCGTAGTGGGAGAAGAAGCATGTAAACTTGTGGAATGGTGATAAATGTTATTGTTATTGTAGGGTAATATTTATACTGAAAGAAAACAATGAATACCTAACCATTAGCTAGAAAGCTCACAACTACATGCGCAAGCTTTTTGGTTGGTTGCCTCTACGGCCGGGGATTTAGGCGAATACAATTAAAATTAAGCCACCTACCTCCCTATCTTAGACAAGTATTTATAAACCAATAACTAATTGTCCACGGATATCGGTGCAGGGTTGTACTTGCCATTGTTTAGAACGCAGATTGAAGCCAGGGCAACCAAGCCTTAGGTACCGGGTAACCTACATGTATTGACATCAGTACACTTGCTGAAAGACAAATACTTCAGCTTGGAGATGAGCAGATGCATATATTGCTATTCTACTTCCAAGAAGAAAGAAAAATTTTATCCTTTTATATAGCATTCGAGATGAGGCCTTATAATTGTGTATTATGGGAAGTTTGGCGTTGCGGCTCCGATGGACAACAAGCTACAGTCATAGATACTAAGTAGCTACTACCAATCAAACCACTCTTCATGCACAGGTTACATATGCCATCGAAAATCCCTACATGCGCTAGGCCTAACCCGAATGAGGAAGGGTAAATCCATTTTCTACGCTTTCAAAGGTACTACATACTTTATCATACAATTAAAGACAGGGCTTGTTCAATTATTTCATACTTTGATATATAGGATTAAGGCTTAATAGTCACTGATTATCTACCTGTAGTAGGTGTCTTCAGAGGGCTTGAAAGCTGTGATATTGGGGTGTACTATGTAGGGATTTTCAATGGCGGATTTGGGTGGGTTCCAAATCTTGGGTGCAGAAAGTACAAGGTATACTTGTGTAGGTACGAATATAGGCGTATAATTACATAGGTAACTCAAGTACTAGCTCGTATAGCAAGGTACTGCGGTAGGGAGCTGGTCGGCACGAGCCAATCAAAATGGACGATCTGAAACTGGGGAACGGTACCTGAGAGAGAAAGGGTGGGAAGCTGACAGCTTTTGGCTAGCTTTGGGGTTAGTTGTTGTTGTGCAGCAACAGATTGGCCCCTAAACATTACACGGACCCACCCAATCCACGTCGCGCGCGACAACGAGGGAGAGCTGGACCTGAACTGGCGGGCATTAGCACTGAGCAGCGCCCCCAGCCCGCCCAGGACCATCCATCATCCATCCAACCTCGTCCAGCCAGTCAGCCAGCCAACCAACCAAGCGAACCAGCCTCCCTCTTCTGTCCACCACCTGGCCCAATTCCTCCCAACGACGACGACGACGACGATATCGATGACCTTCGAGCCTCGCCACACCTGACGGCGACGCCTTCCTGTATCGCGATCGCAAGGCATCTCTGAGAATTAATTCCCTCGGGCTCTTGAGAGCGCTCAGCTCGTTGCCACGGCCATAAACAATCCTTACCGAGGCTTACCGGGACCGTGTAAACAAACCCATTGGCCCACACAGCAGCCTCTTCACGACCAAGCAACACAACCGAACTGACACGCCGACATCGCGCGAATCTCGCTGATCCTCCTCTGGGATTAGCTGGCATTGCGGGTTTCCGTGCGATCAATTGATTCATTAATTGACCACTTGATTGTTCGCGACCATGTCGGTCAAGGTCGAGCGGGACACGGTCCGCAAGGTGACCGAGTCTGTTAGTGGCGGCGCTTCTGCTGCTGCCGGTGCCGCTGCTGCCGGCGCCCCTCGCGATGGCCCTCTACCGGGAACCAGTGGCAAGCACCCTTTCGCCGAGGCTATTGGCACTGCCCTTACCGGTGGAAAGAAGAATGCCGGCACCAAGGGCTACTTGATGGTACGTTATCCCGCAGCGCCTCCTACTTTCACGCTTGGTGGCGGATGGATGGGAGGGAGGGAGGAAGGGAGAGTTGAACTAACCTTGTGTAATATAGGCATACATCAATGAGCTCGAGAAGAACCCGCTGCGCACGAAGATGCTCACGTCTGGTACTCTCGCCGGTCTTCAAGAGTTTCTCGCTTCGTGGCTTGCCAAGGATCGTAACAAGCATGGCAATTACTTCACCTCGCGGGTGCCTAAGATGGCCGCATATGGTGCCCTTGTCAGCGCGCCGCTAGGTCACTTCTTGATCTGGTTACTGCAGAAGGCCTTCAAGGGTCGCACGAGTCTGAGGGCCAAGATCCTACAGATTCTCGTCAGTAACTTGGTGGTAAGGACCCAGCTCTCTTTCTCTCTCTCTCTCTAGTCCAAGGTTAACTCACTGATACGAATCGTCTTGTAGATTGCGCCCATCCAGAACTCGGTGTATCTCGTGGCTATGGCCCTCATTGCTGGGGCTCGAACGTACCATCAAGTACGCGCCACTGTCCGTGTGGGTTTCATGAAAGTGATGAAGGTCTCTTGGATCACGTCTCCTATTTGCCTTGCTTTTGCTCAACAGTTCCTGCCCGAGTTTGCCTGGATGCCTTTCTTCAACTTTGTCGCTTTCGTTATTGGTACATATATCAACACTATCACAAAGAGGAAGAGACTTGCTGCCCTACGCAAGAAGCACTTCGGTGACGGCCGCCCGGCTTCCATGGGCCCTCCCCCTCCTCCCCAGCGACCTGAAGACTACCCTCCTATTGGACCTAACCCACCTTACTAAACGGCACTGCGACCTGGTAAAGATAGTGTATAATGAAGACAACCAGTACGGGGTAAATATTGAAAATAATCTATGACACTAAATATGATGATCGAACAATATATAGTGTTAGATTACATGGATTCTGGGCGGTTGGGGCTGGGTGTGTCAAAGGAAACGATCTATCACGCTCAGGAATCTTTAACAGTTGTATAGTTGATTTTGTCGCTTTCCACCAATGTTCAGTATTTCTTTTAAGTATATCTACGTGGGAAAAGTGTGGATACTCGGAAGAAGCCTTTTGTTCATCTTTCATCACGGCGACTAAGACTACATAAAAAAAAACCAAAGGTTACATTGCAAAACACATATAAATTTCCCACTCTCAAATGCTGACACTGCTTTAAGCCGCAGCGACAGTGAAATCTATACAAGACTCGTAGGTCTGTTTGGCCCCGGTGCCATACCACCACCACTGGATCACCTAAAAAGCGCATTCGTGTTAGTAACATTTTCATAGTCCACCCCTTCTTTCACAAGGTGGATGGATCAACCAGACTTTCAAAAATCGGGGGGGGAGGAGGGGGTCGAAACTTACACATTCACCGGCCGTGGCACACTTGCCCGCCAGCGTCGTGGGGATGGTGACGTTGAAGTCGGTCTGGTTGGCAGGGAGCGTCTTGCCGTAGAACTGCCTCTCGTCGGCGTAGCCCGAGGGCCAGGAGAGCAAGGGAGCGCCGACGATGGTATTCGTCTTGGTGTCGACGACGGAGACGTTGGCGCTGCCCGCGTGAGGGATGGTCAGGGCGATCTTGACCTCGACCGTCTGGCCCGGCGCGTACGCCTGCACGTTGGCGGCGTTGTCCCCGAACTGCACGCCGCGGCACAGCCAGAGGTTGCACTGCGCCGCGTGGTACCCCGTGTCCTTGGCCGCGAGCTCCGGGAGACCTTCCACGTGCGACGTCTTGTCGCGCACGATGTCCGCCACCACGGATTTCCCGCAGGCGGCGGTTGTGGCGTCGCCGGGCATGCGCATGGGGGGCGAGGAGATGTACCCGTGGCCCTGGACTAAGGCTGCGAGAGCCGCGAGCTCGAGGAGGAGGGTTGAGAGCATTTTGGGTGGAAGTAGGTTGGTTTTCTTCGAGAGCGTGGTTGGACGAGTGAGTCTGATTTCGATGTCGATCGCTTCGGTTTAATCCTCTCTGTCAAAAAGATCGTGACCAACGAGGGAAACGAGCTATCGATCGGGACTACCACATCTTATGTACTGACGCCCATCATCCCGCGCCTAGCCCTTCCGGCCCTATCGAGTGTAATATAAACTCTAGGGTCTGTATCTATGTCCCTGAGATTTGTAATGCCAGATATGTGTGGGAGCAATCTATTCACGATTTGCGATCGGCTACATTGTTCTTCTCCTTCTGTTATTCATATCGCCGGTAAAATGGACGGGATGGGGCATGGCAGGCGGGTAAAAGTGCCGATTACACCCTCGTTTCCCTATTCTGGAGAACGGGGAATGCTTGATAGATTGTTCTTGCAGCGGAGCCCTTTGTTTCCGAAGATTTCGTCTTCGTATCTGTTTATTAAGGGTGAAGGGTGAAGAGGGAAGAGTGGGATGGGTTATGATTATGCGAGGGGGATCTTTTGGTTTCTCCGTGAGGGTGGGAGGCTATCTTCGAAGATGAGAGGCGCTACATGATGTGTATGATCTAAGGGCCTCCTTTATATAACAATGCATCTTGTTTATTCTGGAAAACTAATTTATACATTTGTAGATTAGGAAGTACAGTAAGTTACCGGGTCGACGATGGGTCACCTTTGATTCGCATGCTTTCTGCAGTTGTGGAACTACTGTAAGCCTTCGTAGTCTTATATGTCCAATATCCTAAGAATAGGAAAACTCCATGTAGGTATTTGAGAACATAGAAGAAAAGAAAAGTAGACAATAAAAGGGGTAAAGATAAAAAGAAAAAAAGAAAAAAAAAAGACGAGACAAGCATCGCTGGAAGATCTTGTCAGTAGCTACAAGTCATATATAATTCCCCTTACATCTTGCTACGTCACCCTCCCCTTAATAACGTAGCTTCTCTGCTATCGTCCAACATTTTTCATGGACTCACCTCCGACACGTTTTCTATCTTCATGGCCTACATGGCGTATATACACTATGAATGAAGTATGCCCGAAGTTTTGCCGCTCGTAACGCGGCGCTCGAGCCTTCATGTCTCGCAGTATCGTCTCTTCTACAACTCGAGTTAATTGCACAGGAAACGGCGAAAACATACCTAGCACCACAAGGGGAGCCGAGTATCTGTCTTGTGTGGTATATATATCCAGCCAGATAGGAGCCGCTCGGGAGCTCTATGCGCGAACTCAGAAATGACGTGAACTACTGAGTAGTAGATGTCGATTCTTCAATAAGTATAATCATGCGCACCGTCAGGCTATCAACGACGCTCGCTTCAACAGCAAGGTTCCAGTCCACGGGGACGCGTGGTATCCCCACGCGTCTCATGCATTCCTCAGCTCGATTACGGAGCGTCGAGGCTCCGCGCGAGATTCCCACAGAGTGGCTACGCCGGATCATAGAGGACGACACAAGCCCGCCAAAGCTATACGCATGGAGACCAGAGAATCTACCCTCACGAAGTGAGACGGGATCCCAGTCCACCCAGGGCCTGAAGACGGGGACTGATTCCCGCCGCGATGATCACGACGACGACGACGACGAGAACCGCAGGATCTACATCCTAGGCGTCGGCAACATCGGCCGCTTGTACGCCATGTGTCTCTCCAAGCTCGTCGACGCTCCCCCCATCACCTTAGTCGTGCACCGCAAGGAGCTCCTAGCGCACTGGGTCGCGGACCCGGGCATCGAGCTCACGCGGCACGGACGCGTGCACAGGAACGCCGGCTTCGACATCGAGTGGTGGACGGACGTGGCGCCGCCACCTCCACCACAGTCATGCGGGGCTGCTGCTCGTGCACCCGAGGTGGCGGCCGGAGGCCACATTGGCAACCTCATCGTGGCGACCAAGGCGTCGGACGCCGTGCCGCAGGTCGACAGGGTGCGCAGGTACCTGGGGCGCACGTCCACGGTCGCCTTCGCGCAGAACGGCATGTGCAAGCTCTGGCCGCCCGTCGGGGACGCGTACGTGCGGGCGCGGTTCCGCCAGGGCGCGAGCCCGGATTGGATTGCCTGCGTCACGACGCACGGCGTCACCTCGCAGGGCCCGTTCAAGAGCACCCATGCCTCACCCGCGAACGCGCTCGTCGGGCCCGTGATGGCCGGAGGCGCGGGCGCGGGCGCGGGCGGGGGCACGGGGGAGCAGAAGATGGGGTATCTGATGCGGTTGATCGCGGAAGCTCCGGACTTGGATGCGCGGGCGGTGTCGAGAAAGGAGCTCTGGGTCGCGCAGCTCGAAAAACTGGTCGTCAACGCCGTCATCAACCCCTTAACGGCCGTGCTGCGGTGCAAGAACGGCGAGCTGTTCTCGGCTAGGGACGATGGGATATCGGTCGTCATTGACAAACTGCTGAGCGAGGCTAGCGAGATTCTCCGCGCGCTCGTTTTAGACTCGAGGAGCGACGAGATCCTGCTCTCTGGGTCAATAAGCGAGGGGGCGGCTTCGGAGGACTCAACTGCCAAGTCTCTGGGAAACACTCGTGAAGAACTCTTAGAGCGGTTTTGTTTTGCTCGGCTGCGGACCATGGTCCTTGACGTCGGCGCAAAGGTCGGCGCTAACACGAGCTCAATGCTCCAAGATGTGCGGGCAGGCAAGCAGACCGAGATCGATGACTTCAATGGTTGGCTAGTAGAGACGGCAAGACTTCTCGACAAGGGGCTTCATTTATCAACACACGCGAAACTCATCACATTAGTGAAGGATAAGGCTGCACTCACGAGATTCGAGCTCTGTGAAAGGCTTCTATGAGAGAACTTTTGCTGGATGTCGAGACTTTATTCTACAGTTATTCTTGTAAGCCTTACAACGTGTGTAGGGAGACAGGAAGCCGAGCTCATAGAGGCGCAAATGTCACTCGTAGAGCTTTGCGTCGCCATCTATCGTAACCTCGTGAATCAAAGAATGAGAGAAGACGTCGACACTCTGATTCTCAATATAGCTTACGCCATCGTACCATTAGACCTGCACTCTTCGATTCTATGCGGGGTTGGTTCAGTGACCTTATATCCGATATCTAACCCCTGAGGGAACGATGGTATTCTATATTCTAATAATAACAGTTTACGCACGATGCAGATGTTACTATCACGGTATAACGACAGATCATAAGGCTGCTACGGTTGATGATACATATTGGCAGGATACAGTATTATACCATAACAGCATGCGGACCGAGCCGCTGTTTAGCACATAAGCTCACAATATTTTCTACACTATACGTATAGTGTCCACTGCTAGATCCTTTCGCAGAATAGCTTCTCTGATATAATAATTAGTTTATACCTCTAATACTACTTGGTTTGTCGGAGCCAGTAAATTTCTCTCCCCTCGCTCCCCAGACATTCCCCTAAACAATGTGCATTCATAGCTGGCCGTACAGGTGTAACTAGTGCGTGCTCCTCAACAGACAGAACCAATAATTAGGAGTAACAGAGGCGACGCAAAATCTATAGGCTGTGGTATATTTGAGAGCTGTCATTTTGGCCGCACCTACCTACCTTTAGAGCCATCTCGGATTGGCTTAGGCACACTTCACTGCTACTGCCGGAAGATGTGGCCGGGAACTTGGGTAAGACTCAGTGTAACGGTTTATTGTTAGCGCTGTATACAATTCTGAATCACCTAGTCCAACACAGGTGTTCAACGCGAACCAACGAACGGTGATCTTCGATGTTGGGATGGGAGAAGGGGGGGTGGGGGGTCGGGAGGGTTAAGAGGATATCAGAACCAAGCAGTAGCCGAGTAATAGTTCACGCAGAATGACCGAGGCTGACGGTCACGGCGCTGTAGATTTTAGGGCAAATAACGCTGTAGTAGGTGTGATTAAGGCATGGGCTATAGCTGTTCGCCCTTACCGAAACCATGTCCATCGAGGATGTCATTGCGTCAAGGTTCGAAGGGGTCTTCTCCTCTCCAGCTCGTGAGAGCCGGGCAGAATCGGGGTTCGTTTGAAACATTGTCGATCGCCGGAAGATACCGTCTACGCTTTGTTTTAGTTGCTGTTACGATAGAGCCGTGATATCCATACAAGGCGGTATGTATGAGCATCATTACTGCTTGGATGATTCATAAGCAAAGCTTTTGTTTGACAATTTTAGTGTTACTGGCGAAGTATACCCCCTTACTTACTTCATCACTGGACATACTGATGAATCCTGCGCAGTTGATCTTGGCTGTAAGGTACGGTAGTCTGAAACTCAACCCCCCCTTTTCCGTGTCCGTATCACAAGCTTACCCGACAATCACGGCACAGGAATTTAATTATCACTGCTATGATCTACCGGCAGGTAAAGCTTAGGGCTAAGCCAGGGCCATATACTACGTACGGTGTAGGTATGTATAGATAGGTAGGTAGGTAGGTAGGTATAGGTTGGCAAACCGGATCTCGATACGCACGACTTACAAATCTGAACCAGAATATTCGCTGATCGGAGGGCGTTTATTTCCCCTCACCGCCAACTCCTCTCGCATAATGTTGCTGGCGGCATGATGGGGATGACCTGCTTTGCTTCGCATGATACGCTCTCTCTGTCTTGTTGTCGATGCGAGTCTCGAATGCGCCCAACCATTCGACCTAGCCCCTGTCAGCGGACAGGCAGGCGGGCTAACTCGGCAGGCGTGCGTGTGTACACTACTTTATGCGTACGTGTGAGTGCGTGTGCGTGTGTGCAGAGGTTCGTCACAATCACCAACGTCGGGGTGGATGCTTATCCGACTCCTGTTAATGTTTTTTTTTTGGCCGTTCGCGGTTCCCTATTCGCGCTGTCGTGTGATTAATACCTCAACGATATAGGTAGGGGCTGGGTTTGCTGCTGACAGGGTCGGCCGACTGAACTGACTGACTTGCTTGATCATAAGAGGTCCTGTTAATCCCTACCTCCCAGTACCTACCTACCCGCCTACACTAGAAGCCCAATATCCGAGAGCGCGCGCGATCAGTGAATGAGTGGCTGGATAGGACGGATGTGATGGATGAATGAGCCTGCACCGATAAGACACGGTAGCGAAATAAGCTCTATATCGTGTAGAAATCTGCAACCCTGACCTGACCTTCTCCCGCGTTCATTGGTGTCGGACGCCATGAGGAGTATGCGACTAATAAGCACACTCGCGTAACCAACCTGGCTACAGCGCGTGTCCCGTGTCCCGTGCCTCCTTGAGGTTGAACCCTTGCTGAAATCCATCTTCAATCAACTGTAGTGGTTAGTTCAGCGGGTAGTGGGTAGCGACCCCAGGTCCGCCCTGTTGTCTCCTAGCATGTGAAACTTCTCATGTCGACTCCTCGAGTAAATAGATAGTCGATAGGAGCTTCATTGAAGCGTAGAAAAAGTGCTGTGCACTAGAAAACGAGCTATTGAAGCATCTCACGTGTGTTTCGGCCGTCTAGGGGGGTAATATCTGTGTTTTATTAAGTATATTGTAATGCGGCAGCAACGCGTATCACGCCGCAATATTTACATCGATAGAAGAGCCCAGATACCAATATATTAGAAGATGATAACATCGTGGCTTTCATGTGCGTGTCGACGGTCTTTTCCTCAGATCATGTTACAGTAAGTCGGCCTAATAAAAAGTCATCTGGTATATACTGGTGTATACATACCTACCTTGTTCGAGTCTATCTACCATGTTCGTTATAGACGTCAGGGTACTCTTGTTTCGAGCTCATCCCGTCGAGTTGAAATTAGCTATCCACCCACCGTTACCTTTTCAAGTCAATAGCGCAATCCATCCAGGCCAAAAGGACCATGGGCCATCCCATCTCGTCATTTCGCAAGGATATCTCGGTCGTTTCCAACGGTCATAAAACCCCCGATTGGTTAGGGCGATCAACTAGGGTTACGGCACGAGTCGCAAGGCAAGCGTAAAATGGGTCCAGACTCCAGCTTCGAAATATTATTATAATAACTGCTGTCATAATACTAATAGTGAGTTGATGTTCAACGATTCTGGCCCAAGCGAAGTGGCTGAGGCGGCGCGCTTGTTTGCTGTCTCTACTTATCTATACTAACAGACGAGATTGGATGGAAAAGCCAATCATCGTAAACCCAGCTGCTAACCGAGTTGTTCAATAAGGTCTGTGCGGAGAGGCAACACGTTTCGCTCCCATGGATGAATTACCTATTCTGGTAAGCGAACTCTGTCTCGGCACTCAAGAAACGAACGACGCTCATTGTAAGCTAATTTAGACATGCCGATAGTATTGCATCAAGATAGCCCAATGGCGGGAAATATAGCAATTGCTGCGGCTCGTTAGCTAGAATAAACCAGAGATATAGTCTGTATACATGTACATTCGGATGAGGTTCCGGAGATTTGGAGCCTCACGTCATCCAAAACGGTCGCGGATATCTGGCATGAACGTGGAGAAACGGTCGCATGTAAACAGACCGCTGATCGTCTTGCCTAGCCCGCTTGGGAATCCCTCCGAACGACACCTGCATCTTCGCGAGAAAGGTGCCTCGGGAGGGCTAATTATCTTGGTCGTCGAGTGTCAGGGCAGAGCCGGCAGAGACATCCCTATGTACGTACTAAGTATGTAGTGTATGTTCATATGTAGGTATACCCAGTCCGCACGCGCGTATATGTGATAGGTATGGAGGTATAACTGTCGCGTACCTGGGGTTTTGCATTCCGGTGTTCGTTTGGCTCGGCTTGGCTCTGGCTTGGAAAGCGGAGCGCTGGCGACCCGTTTTCGACGAGTAAACAAGAGTCAAGATGGAGTTACCTAGGTGTAGATGATCTACACTACACTACACTACTGTACACCTGCCTGCCACACTCCATATGCTCTCTTCTACATATCTAGTGGCCCAGAGCTCCGTGAATCGAACGAGTAAAGCGGGCGGCGACCGGGCGGCTCTCATCCCCATTCACAACGGACCAGGTATACATACAGTAGTGTAGGTAGGGAGTAGGTACCGTACGCTATCTAGATCGATCGAGGACGCATTTCGCGCATGGAAACCCAGCTAAGACCACTGAGCTTCGTAGCGGGCCAGATCCGGTCGCAGATATGCTACGGTACTGTACTATGTATGTATAATCTGTACAGTAGTCTGCACGCTCTCTCTCTCTCTCTCTCTCTCACACACACACACACATACGACCCGAGTTCGAAACGGGTCGGTTGACCTTTCCGAGATGCAGTGAAGACCAACGCAGCAGGCCTGCCGTCTCCCTTCCCCTCGTGAGGTTAGCAGTCGGCACGGGAGGTGGGAACAGATACCACCTCGGTGATGAACGCGTGCTGGTTGCAGCTTTGGTCGCAGTGGCCGACCCGCAGGGACCTTGCACCAAGGCCCTGTCCATCTGGACAGCGCTCGAGGAGGCCCTCTCTTCCCACCGTTGACCCTGCAGGGTACCTGGTCTCGGCAAGCATCATCTTACTTAGTACGCCGTAAGCGACTCCCCCATTGCGCCATCGAATTCCCCAAGACATGCTGTGCGACAGCCGTTCTGCGGGCATGACCCCTCACCGTAAGGCCGGAGGGACCAGAGAGAGAGGAAGAGAGGGAAAGGGAGCTGGTAAGCTTCAGTAGGCAATATTAGACGAAGGGGGAGAGGGGCCTTACTACTTAGTAAGGTACGTAACTGGTATCCAGGTACCGTGTTGTAGGTACTGTAGATGTCCGCCCACCCAGTCCCGAGAGGCCAAGGGAAACAAGATCAAACAACAACGTTTCTTGCTAAGGCGTACTAAGTACGTAGTATACACACTACACTAGTGTAACTGCTACTCGAAGAGCGCATGACTCGGTAACAAGGCGCTTGTCGTCGCACCGGGGAAGTTTGTCCCTGATCTCTCCGGGCAGATAAACACCAGGCGGGAAATGCTACGCGAAAGCGGACCACACTTGGAGATTCTGTAACGTACGTAGTGTAGTGACCGGGGTGAGTGTGATCTGATGCGTTGGGGTAGCATTGCAGCTCCAAACTCCCTCCATTTACTTACCGGTCGTCACAACTACTTAGTAGTGTAGCTGTAGCTGACATCAAAACAGTCTCGAGCTTTACCAAGAACGTAAGAAGATGCTACTAGATCGCACTAGTCGATGCTGCTACTGCTGCAAAGATCTGGTCATTTGACATAGCGGTGAAAGCCGAATGTAGGTACCGGTAGTAGAGATGTTGTGCGCGTATCAGTATTCCTCCCATCCAACGTTCCTATTCTTCTTGTTTATCAGCCGAGATACACACACGGCCGTAGGTAGCATCAAGGTCGTGGTCGCGCTGGAGAACGGTACGGCCCTCACCATATAGACCCCAGTTGATTGGACCGCCTCGTCGGTCTTCGTTACCAATACCGGTTGTGTGACTTCTTACCTGGACAACCGTTTACCTTTTCGCGAAGTGAAAACATTCTGTTGGCTCGGCAGCTATGCCGCGCCCAACAGAGTATGCCGTACCTATGCTATACTATGGTACGTATATGAACAAATACAAGGGACAAGATCCAGCAATTTGCCACTTTAGGGAAGGAGACCGACCTTGAATCGGTAGTTAGGTCGATCGAAAATTCTCCGGGCGAGGCTAAGGTTGCCGGGCAAAAAGAGCGATGCCCCCCCAATTGTCCACTACACTGCACAGAAATGCCTGTCCCTGAGCTTATTACAAGGTTGCGATGCCCACACTACCTACTTCCCGTGCCTGAACTGCCCGAACCGTGGTAAGTAGTCCCTCGGCTCTCTCATCTTGATATATATCTGTTCTGCTTTACGGCCCGTTTGACCCAACTGGGGAAGGGGTTGCTCTTAGAGGGAAATCGAGTGACAAAAGAAAGTCCCAACCAACTTGGTTACCATGGCTGCTCGAGGAACCGGGGGATTCAGGCTATAGTACAACGGTATTAAGCGTGTGACGATGACAGCGCATACACGCATTTTTACGCGGCACTGACCAAGCCCGCTCTCGAGCATGTGCGGTACAGACCTTGGTGTGGTGTCCAGCACCTACTGCGTATACTAGATACAGTAGCAAGATCTGCTCAACAAACCACAGGTTCTCGTTGTATCTACTCTGCAGCCAAGGGATCTAAACTATGGCCAGGTTAGAGAACAGCTTACCCCGGTCCCACCTCCACGTTTTTGTGCGTTGTTTCTAGTACCCTGCGTCGTCTAGCGAGTTGAAGCGGAAGCTCATTTCGGCCAATCGAACTCTTCGCTTGCCATCGCATAGACAGGTTTGTAACATGCGGTCATTGATCCCTTGGCCCTCCAGGCTTCAAGGGCCTTCGCCTGGTGAGGAGAAAGTCGAGTGGCTGGTGGTTAATAATACCCCTACTATAACTACCTAAAGGTGAGGGATCAAGTCTGTTCGACGTACTTAGTATACGTAGGTATCTGACGAGCAATATCGGCACAATGGGAAAATACATAATACAGGGGCTTGGCACTTGAATGAGGCTGGGGCTGGGCCAACGTTATGCTCGGCACTCTTGCCATCTACCTAATATGGCGGGTAATCGTGTCTTTTTCCTAGGTGAAGGAGGACAACATGATTACCTAAGGCGCCTATTCGTCCAGTCAGAATACCATAGTGTTGCCTTGGAAAACTCACCCTTTGATATATATATCAGAATCAGTGGGTCATAATAGACAACAGTGTATGTAGTGTAGGGAGATATCAATTGTGTGTGGATAGGAGCGGCACGGCAAGCGTGACAAATAAGCACCTTCAAAAGTGCCAGATCCTTCTGAGTTTTCTCATGCGAGCTTCTGGCCCAGTCGAAATTGGCTAGCGATCATCTCTTGAATTTGTCCGCAGACCTACCGACACTCTTTTCTTTGTTCTTGTCCATCGATCGACTAGGTCCAACATGAACCCTCCAAAACACATATTTTGCCTGAAACGCATTGCTGAAATTTTATCGCCTGTAATTTGATGGTACCTGCATCAGACCAAATCTTCTCCGTATGCCGTGTGCTCCGTCTTCTGCCGCCCTTGACTTGACTGCCATTAATCAGCATTTTCTTCCCTTTCGTCGTCATCATCGCTCGAGGGGTATCTTTCCTTCACGCCCAACCAGTTATTAGAGTACATAAGGTGTTTCTTTCCCAATCTACCTGCAACCGCAGTTACAATGCAATAAAAGAAAAAAAGTGAAGAATCCAAGTATCCCCTGAGAGATTTGTTAAATAGTCTGCTTCTGCTCGCCCATAACAACTGACCAATCAACGAACAATTTATGAAATAAATGAAAAAGACAAAGGAGATACTTCATGTTTATGTGACGTCCCAGACGTGTGCATTATATATACTGAAGGTTCTTGGGCCAGGAGGATAGTGAATAACGCCAATTAAAACACACCATTTTCGCATCGTCCCCATCGTTTGTCTAAAATCCGCCGTGTCATCAAGAAGAGTAATAAAGTAGAGAAGAACGTAGGCATCGTAGCGTGTTGTGGGTACCTCTAACCAAGAGTTACCGTCTTATATACCGCGAAATGTAAAGTATGCACCAAGCCATTTGCCCTTCACTGCCAGAACTGTTGTACAAAGAGTGCGGAAGTGGAAGCTCGGGAGCACGCTAGCCGACCCCGAACGCCTTATTTATAGTAATGAAAGAATAGGTAGTCTCGTAGGCAGTTGGGTTGGAACGTGGGCTTGCCGATCGAAGGTCGATATTCGTAATTAAGTTGCTCTTGAGGTCATTAAAGGTTCCGACTGCGTATCGTTGCCAACGCTCAGCCGAAGCTACAAATTAGGTTGAGTATTCTCGATAGAGTAGATCAGATAAATAGTCGTTTAATAATCGATCGGATCCACGTTGCCGCTACCTCTTCAGCTGCTGAGGATAGACGATGTCCCCAGTCGCAGGAGCTGAAGCGCCTGCGGGGGACCCTGATTGCTATAAGCCCTCTTCTGCTCCCACCTCTTCTGGCATCTCTCCGGACAACTGTGCGGCTCGCTCGCGACATGCTTGGGGAGTAAACCCCGGCCCAACCTTGTTGGAAACGTACCGCCATTTCTCGTTTTCGTAGTCTTGAAGTGCCGTTCGAAGTTTTTGATCCTGTTTGCGCCTACATTAGTATTCAACTGATCCTCGCCGGACGAAACTGCGCAGCGTTTCGTCAAAGATAACCTTACCGTTTCGTCTGTCCACTGAGTTGTCTTAGCTTTCAGTTTCGTACAGTAGCGAACCTGGAGAGTTCCGGAAGAGCGCCCTGGGAAAAAGTCCGCTATTTGCTTCCAAGTTAAGCTTTTATTCTCCTTCAAGTCGATGAGGAGCGCATCATCTTCCGGTGTAAATTTCAATTTCGGGCCCCTAGGCCGAGGTGCAGGTGCTGGCATCCCAACTTGTCCTACTACGCTTGGTGCGCCGCCTCCTACCCCGCTACCCATGTTTCCTTCTCCTTCACGCCTCATCATTTTAGACGGCGGTCCTTGATCAGGAAGTCTGTGATGATGGTGGGTCGGAGCCGTCGCGGCAGCCGCCTGTGCATACGCGGCTCCCATAGAAGACTGCTGCATGGGGTCGAGATCACCTTGCTCGAGGTCAGGGATCCCAGGAACAGAAAGGTCGAGGTCGTCCGGCCGTGGGCGCTTCGAACCTGCGCTATGAGACTGAGTCGGTGTCAAGGAAGGATACAGTGGCGCCCCGACGACGGCATGAGGTGAAGGACCTGCACCATAGTGCGGAGGTTGATGACCCATATGCCGGGCGGCCGGGTGTCCTCCAAGATGGCCCGGATCCATCAAGATCTGGTGGTGATGGTGGTGGCCGGGATGATGTTGCGACATAGTGTGGTGAGAGTGCGATGCGGGCTGCTCATGTAAGCCGCCGTGTCCTGTATGTTGCTGCATTGGATTAGCTCGATGGTGGTGGTGCGAGTCGTATGCGTGCGGAGTTTGGCTTTGCTCCCCCGGGTGCGACTCTTGTGGAGAGTATTCGACATGGTAGTCTGGTCCTACTCGATAGTTGCCCGCCAGCGTGTCCTCGAAACATGGGTCCCGCCAGAGCGAACCGCTCTGAACGGTCGCCGGACTCTGAACGGAGAGAATCTGAAGAATGGAAACCCCTCGGGGTTTCTGGTGCGCGGGTAGCTGTAACCCAGGTGGGCTTTTGTCGCTTGTCTCGAGAAGAGCAGACGTCGTGATGGTTTGCCGTCGAAGGAAAGGTCGGACGATGTAATGCGTGTCCAACAGCCCTGTACATGTGTTGGCGCGTAGCGACTTTCGTAGATGAGGCTTTCAGATGTGGGATGCTGTGGGATCTATGTTGGTGTTGGTGTTGGTGTTGGTAGTGGTGGTGGTGGTAGTGGTGTTGGTATCTTGCGAGTGATAGGTTTCTATCAACTAAAAGGAAGAATAAAAAAATGGACTAAAGTCAAGGTACGCTGTTCGTTGCCACCTAAGCACTCGAGTTTGGGGATTAGCCCTTTTTCTTGTTTTAGTTAAATGCTCTATTATATGGTGACAAAGTGTCAGAGGATGCTAGGGCACGCGGGCAACGGCGTGCATTATATCGTCTGATTTCCCTCTTGGTTACCATCCTAGACTAGGATGCGGTTGGGATTGACAAGCAAGCACCTGGACTAGGTCACTTTCATCCAAATGTCAAAGCACTTGACCGGATTTGATCTGTGCGAGACGAGTATGGTTCCTGAACGGGTGTGCAGGTTCGCGTACCTTGGCCGACAACGACGTTAGCATAATTTGGGGATCTTATGGCATGGTCTGCCTGGCCGGATATAGAAACGAGACAAGGTCCCGGCCGGAGGTGATGATGCAACTAGGGGCGGACGACCACCACGGCGGATCGTAGCTCAGGGTATAACCGGTAGGGGATTAAGAGACCAGGGGAACACGAATAGAGTCAAGCGCCGCGACCAAGGCTTGCAAGGTTGTATTCAAGCTAATCTCGGCGGGACTGATGTGGCCCGACGATACTCGAGTTTAGAAAATGGCGTGGAAGAAGACAAAGCAAGACTGCAGAAGGGAGAGAGAAAAGCTGAAACAAGCCCTAACCATGCGGTTGGGCATGCGCGTAGAGAGGGCATGACAAGCAATCATAGGTGTCCCACACCTCAGTTCATAGCAACCAGGACCCTGCTTAACATGCTGCTCAGGAAAGCCAAGGCGATGATAATCCCTGAAAGGTCAGACTGCCGGTGATGGGTGGCGCAACAAAGACCGGCTGCTAGGAAGCAAATGAGAAACAAGTACTTAGTATCGGGGAGTTGGGCCGTTCACACACCTCCACTAGGAGGGATATAGTTGAGACTGGGGTGGTATAATAAGGAAGCAGATAGCTATGATGCTGACATGCCATAGGGCAGTGGGAACAGCAAGGTTGCAAAATAGCCCCAGGTTATGCTAGGTAGATTGCCGAAGAAAAGACGCAAGGCCAGGAAATCCGTCTTCGAGCCACTAACGAGGTAAATTTGCCCTCTGTGCGCAGATGCGCGGAGCGTTGCAAGGCTACTAGTAGAGCCGATTGATTTTCCTAGTACACTTGAAGTCTGGTTCTAGTGTGAGCCAGAATCTCAAATGCAATCGAGATGGGTCTATACTAGACTAGGTAGCACACAGAGGCGCCGGGATAATGCGGCGGAGGAAAGGATACGGTAGGAGAACCGGCCAAGACAGGCAACAACGCCTTTCTGCCACGAGATTAAGACGTACATTTCCCCAGGCGTGGGGGAAGAGGAAGCCCACAAATGGCCGAGAGCCCCTTATGCTTCGCCTCTATGCGCAGCTTCGAAGAGGCCACGATTGCAGATGAGGCTTGGGCGGCGCGCGTCGACGAAGAGAGGCAGGTATCGTGACAATCGGCCAATTGGCCCCTCTCGCATCATCATCGGAGATGGCGATCCCAGCCACGACTACTTGTGACTGTAGTGGAGTGTACTTGGACTTCGAGCATCTCTGGCCTTGACTCATCACTCATCATCATCAAAGGCGTCGAACCGGCGTCGAACACCAGACCGGGACGTGGGAGGAGCCGTGATCCATGTCTCTTTGGTGCGTTCTGTTATTGCGCAATCCAATGCGATGGAGCCTCGAGGCCAATTGCAGCATGGCGGCAGACGCTTCTGGCATCTGCGATGCCAAGCTGAGAGTAGAGCATCCCAAGACGAGTTGTTGCATGAATCAGACGCGTCTCAGCAATTCAAGCAATTAAATGATGTATTATGCTGAACGGCCAGGGGAAATTTGCGGGTGGGTTCGGGCTTCTAGAAGGGCTCAAGAACTTCTAGGTTAGGGCGCGAGCAGGGATGGCGAGCCTCTCACACACACGTACCTCAGCCACAGCGTGCTTCGAGAATCATGTGAACCGAGCACGTTGTTCGCCCGGTGTCTCCTTCTCCTTAATGCGAGGGTGCATTTTGTTTGGAGCCGAGGGGAAAGAGCGGGAGAGGAGAAATGAGATGTTAAAGCAGAGACGGCAGGAGCGAATGAACATCGAGCAGGCAGGCAAATTCAGCTATGGAGCTCGTTGTTGATACATGTTTCCTGCGTGTAAGTGTAAGTCCAAGTATACATAACCTACCCTACTTGCGCTTGGTACCTACCTATGCTCTGGTACGCAGATACAGCGAATCTATACATGGGTCGAAAGCGTCAACTACCTAGACTAGCCAGGTACCTTACATTTGCACTACTCGGCAGGCTACTGACTTGACTTATAATTAGCCTAACGGGTTGCATGGATGAATTGTCTAACCCATCTAAGTTCTTTTCTACACAATGTACCAACGGCCAACCATGTTGACCAGAGGACATGGCAAGGTAGCAATCCCAGGCGCCACCAACTCACATTGGTATTGGTATGCCACTAGTCAGGTGGTATAGTATAAAAATGTTTAAAGAGGTAATAATATCTGGCATCTTACATTATACTTAGTAGTAGTCCTAGGTACAGTGCCGCATGCATGCAATGTTAAATGTAGGTTAGGTAGTTTAGGTACCTAAGTTGCTAATCATCTTCTGTGGCGCACCATTCGTTCGTCCCAAGGTGAAGGAAATGATTTAGTCTTCTTCTTCTACACCAGAACTAGAACCGTGCCAGACCGTGGCTAGAACTGTGGTCCTGTGCACACCCTACCAGTCCCCGTCAGCTAACATGATGGCCGTTCCCGCCATGCCTCCATCCAGCCAACTCATTGGATGCCTCGGGCGAGCTACAGATCTCCTTGTAGAGTTGGCAACGGCTCATTACAACCCCAACAACACATAAAGCCCAATAATAACTGCTGAGCAGATCATATATATGCACGTTTGTGGGACGACGGGGTACGGCCGCGACTGGCTGCCCACGGCATGGGATACTACACTAGGTTAGGTAGGTAGGTGAAGGATCTCTATCAAAGGCTGACCAAGCACTCCAGCGACCAATGAAGCTCTGCTCCTCACTTACAAGTAGGAACTCAGTCTGACACCAGACAGCGCCCATTCGTTCACCTTACCGCCCGTGAGAAGTGAGGCCACGACCACGACAACATCGAGTCCAATAGTGCCTCGCATGTTCTGGGAATCCAGCGGGTTTGTGACGTTGCAAACCGTTCCGGCCGAGTTCCGAGTCCCTGATCTACGGAGCCGGCACCGAAGAGCATCGTATTGCGTTTGTGCACGTTCGTTGATCAAGGTCGATATAGTTTGAGCTGCATACGTCGACCAAACTGCGCTCCGAATCATACGATTGATTCGTGCATCCTAAGAGTGATTGGGGGGTGTTCTTTTCTTTTCTTTTTCCCTTTTCCGTATAATCTTTTCCTTGGTAATTCCTGACATCATCCACACTCATCCTCCTACACGTTTCGGATCAAATGGTGACAAAAAAAATAAAAAATACACCGGGCGGCTATCTCTCGTCACAATGCAGCTCATCTAGATACTAACCAAACGCATCTTGAGACCTGTCTCGTGTACGTGCATAAACTTTATTATCGACAGCGAAGTTCGATTTGACTTGTGTAGCTGACCTGACTAGTTCTAAGATTAACTTCGTTCCCGAGTTCTTGGGCCAGCGCAACAATGCAAGATTGATATTGGCTGATACAGTAAAACGTTTTGAGGAGCCCCCTGTCTATAATGCACACCCTGGACACCAGTAATGAGAGGGAAAGTTTTTTGACAGGTGGAGTCGCAGGCATTTAGAGAGCTTGCAGGCCCATGATTGAAATGACGACTTGTATACTAACTGGACTTACGGAGTACTGGCGCTGAATTTGTGTGCACTATGTATACGGGGCTTATTTAGCCAATTATAACTCGGGCCACGGTTCGTCTTTCCTTGGAGATCTGCCCTGATGAAATCACAGATGCGACGCACGCACTGTTGTACACTTACTTGCATACTACTGTAAGTCATAGAGAAGAAATAATCTGCGATAGGAGGCTAATACGCTAACTTTTCAAACTACCCAATGTATCTCTGTAGGTCAACTGTGGGCACTGCAGTAGCGCATTAGTGCATTGACGAGGGTAATTTGCTGGTCCTATTATGCTCTTCGCTAAATGCTCTTAGCGCGGTATAGCGCCGTGGCTCGTGCATCACCTCTAACGCCAGCGCATTATCGAGGCGATGCCGAAAAATGGTTGAACCTGGCTATGCGCCTGAGAATGAGATGTCAACCGCACACTATGCCTACCATCAACCCCAGCGAAAGAGAAGGGGGTATGGAGGAGGGGAGAAACGTAAGAAAGCTTAAAATAAAACTTTTTTTTCTCCTTACACTACACGAAACCCCTGTCTCCTGTCCGTTTATTGTTCCTCCCCTCGCGGATCCTCCGTCCAACTCACCGGTACGTACTCGGTCCAGTTCAGCTCAACCCAGCCGGAGGAACCGAAATACGTCCGTTATGCTCTCTGCCCGCGCGCGTGAAGAGTCTTCCAGGATCCCAGTGACATCTAAGTTTTCAAGGTTCAGCCATTGTTGCTAGCATGATCCAATCCCACGGCACACCACCCAACGATCCGACAAGGCGGTAGCAGGCAGGGGGCCAGGGACGAGTTTTCCAGAAGGTCGCCGAACTACTGGACCTCGACGTTCAACCTTGACCTTGTTGATATGATAGCTGATAGACATGTGGCGTCATGTCGACTAATAATAACCAGCTATGCGACTGCCACCTCACATGTCATGGATCTGCGTTGTCGTGTTTTGTATACTACATATGCATCCCGCTGTGTAGTGGATAACTCTTACACTACGCTACACGTACTCATGGTACGTATTCTTCAGCGGCCCATTCTCACACAGAGCTGTGAGCACGGGGGTCTTTCCGCCATCGTCCGTTCTTAGCCTCGCTACGGATGGGTTATCATGCAGAACCAACCCACGTCTCTTCTGACGAGATCGATATACGCCATATCCTCGTATTTTCCGCATAACCGGGATGACATGTAATCTCCTTAAACATGACTAGTTGGTTTGTCATCGTAGGCTTGTGGTACCTATCCTCACGTTGGGCCGCCCATGGGTATTCAGACAGCATCTATCTAGGGTGCTAATTATACCACTTCACGGTCTCACGCGTATAGTCTTTGACGCGATAATTTATCGTCATAATACGCTTACACTTACACTAGCACTAGTAGGCAACTGTGTCGATCATAGTACTCTGTATAGGATTTCCCGGGAGCAAGGTAACGCTACTAGCAAGAGTGCTGCTAGCCCAGTGAATTTGCTTTTTTCTTGAGTTACTTATGACGTAGGTAAAGCAGCGCTATGCGTGAAAGAATACTGGTCTAGGGAATATAGCATTAGAGAGATGGTGGGAAAGAAAATCGACATGATAAAAGCATATGATTATGTGATTCGCTTCAAGTATAACTTAGGTAGTTACCAACAACCCAAACACAAAGCCGCCACTGTAATCCTCGAATTGTCAGTTGGTATGCGTGTTAATGTCATGGAAACAACACAAGAGTCGTATTTGCTCACAGTGTAATTACAGAATGAACCATGCCAGCCACCCTATGCTACTAGAAAACTCTAGAGACAGATTGCACAGATGGCCCAACTCATGAGATAGCATAATTACAAGGTTTAATAGAACGGTTACCTAATTTCTAACACTCGAGGAAGATAAACACAGATCTCTATATTATAGGCGTGGTAGAAGAGATGATCAAGAAGTATCCGAGGCTACTATTACTGCCAGTACAATAACGCAAACACACGGGACAGCCGTAATAGTCAACCGCAACTAACTGTCAACCCAGAACGAGCGAGATCAT
This sequence comes from Xylaria sp. FL1042, assembly GCA_022495085.1. Lineage (NCBI taxonomy): Eukaryota > Fungi > Ascomycota > Sordariomycetes > Xylariales > Xylariaceae > Xylaria > Xylaria sp. FL1042. The sequence goes on from MU380135.1 coordinate 460,136, forward strand.
TCTAATTTACAGCATCCTCAACAACATATCCTGATCTTCAAGTAACTATAATAGTATGACGGAGCAACTAGCGTTCTCCACCGCCATTATTTCTGAAGCGCGGTAGGCACACCTGATATCCCAGCAAACATAAGTAATGCTTGCAGCCTGAGACCCCGGAAGCCAAGCAGTGTACATGCACACCGGGTTCAGAGCTTTACCCTCGATAAGTGCCACAATACTACTATACAATACGGCTTATGGTATCTGAGATTTGGGAGCTGTTGCCGCAAGCGCGATATCCGCCCGAAAGCATTATATCTATATATGGCACGCCCAAGAATAGATATACAAGCGAAGGGTAAAAAGGAAGCGAGAACAAACCAAGAAAATTCTATCCTGGGAACTGTTGCCAAACACCCTATATCTCCCAAGAAGGTTGCGGCCTTATATGAGAATCCTTGTGAAGTTGGGATATAGTCGTGGGGGGCCAATTGCCCATAGCAATGCCGCTCTCTTTTCCTTCGACACCCTTTCTTTCCTTCATGGATTTGTAGAGAACCTCATGTTAATTTTCCATTATATCCTTGATCATAGCAGATAATTTAATAGCTCCGAGGCAAATGCAGAACCTTCTCGCTGATATAATTCATGATCATCTCCCTACTAACGGGCGCAATCCTAGGCACCAGACAATCCCGCAGCCACCTCTCGACATCGTATTCCATCGCGTAGCCCATCCCCCCGTGCGTCATGACAGCCCTCTCACAGGCCGTGAACGCGGCTTCGGCCGCCAGGTACTTAGCGCTGTTCGCCGCGATACCAACGGCGTCCTGCCGCACCGACTCATCGGTCTTGCTCTGGTCGTAGAGCCGCGCCGCGTGGTATGTCGCCAGCTTCGCCGCCTCGAGCTTCATGTACGCGTCCGCGAGGGGGTGCGCGATGCCCTGGTTCGCGCCGATGGGCCGCTGGAAGACGACGCGATCGCGCGCGTACTCGGCGGCCCTCTTCATCGCCGCGTACCCGAGCCCCAGCGCCTCGCCCGCGAGCAGGCAGCGTTCGGCGTTCATGCCGTGCAGGATGATCCTGAAGCCGTGGTTTTCGTCCCCGATGAGTGTGTCGGCGGGGATCTTGTAGTTGTCGAAGAACACCTCGTTGGCGTCGATGGCGCGGCCCCCCATCTTCTTGATCTTGCGCATGGCGAGCCCCGGGGCGTTTCTGTCTAGGTTGATGCAGAACATGGAGAGGCCTTCGCTCGGCTTCCTCACTTCTTCTAGTGGCGTCGTCCGAGCTAGCAGGATCATCTTCTGAGCTACCTGTGCACACGTGATCCATATCTTCTGCCCTGTGACGCTGTACGAGCCGTCATCCTGCTTTTTTGCGAAAGTTCGCAGCCTCAAGGTATCTAGTCCCGTGTTGGGCTCTGTTACTCCGAAACAGGACCGCCACTTGCCTGATATAATGTTGGGTATCGTGCTCTCTAACTGCTCCTGAGTGCCAAACTTAGCTAGGGGCTGTGTCGCATACTGCAACACCAGAGTTAGTTATCTATCATCTTTTTGAGAATCACTGATGAGTATGTCGGAAGTGTGGAAAACTACTCAATTATAATCCTGAGCCGAGGAATCTACGCACTATTAAAGTGGCTAAGACAGGGAAATCCCCTCCTCAGATTGTTCTACTTACCACATTTGCGTGGATAGCCTGTGCACCAGCCATACCCGCACCCGACTCGGTGATGGTGTGCATCATCATCGTGGCCTCGGATATGCCAAGGCCGGAGCCGCCTAGCGACTCTGGAAGTGCAATTCCAAGCCAACCATCCTTGGCCAGCGCGGCATGGAAGTCCTTGGGGTCCTCCTCAGTCTGATCGCGTTCTTGCCAGTACGTATTGGGGAATTGCGAGCACACGGCGCCCACGGCCTCTCTAACCGCCAGTTGGTTCTCGCTGAACCCCGACATCTCCATGATACCCCGACAAGCTGTTGAGGAGAATGCATGGCAGCCACCCGAAGTTAATAGTGTATGGGCTCTTTTGCTGACAATTAGCGAGTTGCCGCTTGTTGTCCTCGTATAGAGTTGACGCACAAGAATTCTAGACATGGCTTGTGATGCTGCCTTGATAGACTGAAGGAAGAAAAGACATACAACACCGATTACGTCTCTAGTATCTCCTTGAATATCATTCTAAGCAAGTACAGGCTTTAATTAGGGAAGTTCATGACTTAAAACTTAATATCGATTCAGTGATGTTGTCTCATAGCAGAGTGTTTAAAGCCGGGAATAGAGCGGATATATCTTTTCTCCAACAACCCCATGGGTTTCCCGCTCTTCTAGACTTACGCATAAGTACAGTGGACACGATATTAGTCTCGGGGTATACATATTTACCTATGTCAACGTAGTTTTCCGGAAACGCGGCGGAAATACCAGGTTAGCTCTTTACTACCTATAACGCCTAGTAAATATTCTACAGGTGGTCCTTATACGCAGAATCGTGGGGGTAAATTGCTTAGGATACAGGTCTAATCATGAAGTTACTACGGAAATAGAGCGGGTATACTACTTCTTTACTGCTAAAAGGAGCCTCTATGTAGCCTCGCCGGTATCATCGTGGGGTTACCGTTCGTGCTGTATTATTTAATATAAATAAACTATCCGGAAATGCAGCGGGCATGCTATTTCTCCACAACTAAGAGCTGGCTGTCGGATATAGCTTTGTGGAGCAGCTCCTCACGCTTGAGCAAGTGTAATACCTTTGTAATTTGTTCCACTCAACATGTACAAGCTTCCAGTCTACTCGGTGCCTTGGATGATAATAGAGGGTGACCGGAGGCAAACAGATCCCGAGTATGTTAACCGATACCGGAATTGGTGTGTCTAACAGAATATAGATGAGCCCCAGCCAAACAAAAAAGGGGGGAAATAGGTAAGTATATATCGTGGGTAACGCCGTCTGCAACGAGCTTCAGCCACATGTCTCGAGATTTTACGGGTATATAAAGTTATCGAGCCACTGCTTCGGTTCACTGATTTAACTCATCTTTCAGTTAAAACTGATAATGGCTCTTCGGGTTCCCAACCACCTAACAGCAACTACTTATAAGACGTTTCAGTCCTTCGGAGTTTCAACCCATCCCTTATCATTAAGTCGACGGACATGTCTCGAGGCAAGACGAAATCCCGTCAAACTAAGAGCCTATGTCTCAACCGGAAGCAGGGAACACCTGCCCCTTGACGGTATAACCGTTGTGAGCTTAGAGCAAGCTATTGCCGCGCCATTTTGTACTCGCCAACTCGCTGATCTGGGTGCCCGTGTAATCAAGGTAGAGAGGCCGGTGGTGGGAGATTTTGCACGCGCATATGACACAAGAGTCAACGGATTGGCCTCGCATTTCGTCTGGACGAGCCGTTCAAAGGAGAGTTTAGCTCTCGATTTGAAACGAGAGAAGGACTTAAACATTTTGAAGAGGCTACTTAAGAAAGCCGACGTCCTAGTGCAGAACCTTGCACCGGGCGCCACCGATCGATTAGGTGTCTCATACGCGAAACTAAAAGATGAGCATCCGTCGTTAATTGTTTGCGACATATCAGGCTACGGAGACAGTGGCCCCTACCGCGACAAGAAGGCTTACGATCTCCTTGTTCAAAGCGAGGCCGGTATGCTCTCCATCACGGGCACCGAGACAGAATATGCTAAAGTCGGCGTCTCGATCGCGGATATTGCATCTGGCATGTATGCCTATTCGAGCATTTTGGCCGCACTAATGAAACGAAGCAAGACCGGTCAGGGTTCTAGGGTAGATATCTCCATGCTGGAAGCCATGACGGAATGGATGAGTTTTCCCATGTACTACGCGTACAATGGACAGCCAGCGCCCAAACGAAGTGGCGCTTCTCACGCATCGATATACCCCTATGGCCCGTTTGAAACAGGCGGAGGAGGCTCAGTGATGCTTGGAGTCCAGAATGAGAGGGAATGGGCTAGATTTTGTGCGGAGGTCCTGGAGTTACCGGACCTAGCTACGGACGCTCGATTCGTCAACAACTCGCTCCGCACGAAAAACCGCGACGAGCTCAAGAAGGTTATATGTGATTGTTTCGCCAGCCTATCAGCTGAGGAAGTTTTGCGTCGGCTTGATGAAGCCCAGATTGCCAACGCACAGGTCAAGGATATGCAGGGCTTATGGAACCACCAACAACTGCGAGCACGCGGGAGGTGGACTGAAGTTGAGACGCCGAAGGGTAGGATACCGGCATTACTACCTCCCGGTGTTGCGAGTGTGGAAGACACGCGAATGGACAAAGTTCCCGAGGTTGGAGAGCATAATGCGGCGATTCTAGCTGAGCTAGGTATAGAACCCTGAAGGGTGACACTTAGGCTCGCTGAGACAATTCGTGTACGATGCAGTATAACCCCTATCTGACGTATCATAGAGTTCTTATTCCCCAAGAATACAATACAACCTTTAAGATAACTCATGCCTTGTATGAGGTAAATTGGGGGCTTTTCTATGCTTTAGATATTACTAAGGAGCATTTTGGTTTGAATTGCAATTGGCCAAAATGAAAAGATACCCTAGGGGAAAGATCTCATTGTTCAACTCCAACACACGATAGGAAACCTAGATAATTTCTTTCCAATAGCAGACTTCTACTCCGTATGGAACCAAAGATACCAAGTTTCATTCTGGATTTGTTGCCGTATGATATTGTTTTTACGCGTTTAAATCTGATTATTTGACCTAGTTCTTTAAATACTAGCACTATACATTTTGTCCTCACAAAGGCCTCGTGGAATGATCTTGACATGATGACATTGTTGGGAAATCATGCAGTGCTGCTACAACTTGGAGAAATTGTTCAGGGCTAGAATGCCTCAATTCCGCTAGTGACGGAAAAATAAACTAGGTGGCATGCGGCGTCTATTTGCCGCGTACCTAAAAATACATTACAATATCACAACATCATAGATCTCATCGAACCCGTTCACGAATAGTATCCCCCATCTTCCCCCGCATCCGCCGTCATTACCTACACCGAGCAGTACTGACCGAGACAAAGAACACACGGGTTCCCCACACCCCTTTAAGTCCTGGTAGACAACGTTAGTTATCCAACCTAGGCGCATGATGACAGCATCCCCGCACGGGCAACCCCGGACTGGGTGAATGTAGCCGCCTCCACATCGAGGAGGCTACGGCAGTGAACGGACGGATGAGGCGGGTCGTATGAATATGTCAGCAATATCTTCATTTTAAACCGTGAGTTTCCAATAACAGCCTAACACCTCGGCGCGAACGAAGAACCTCATAATTGCCGTCTGATAACTTTGTTAAGTTCTTGCTTGTCGTTTAAAAGGGGCCACGTTGTTGAGCCTGTAAGGAAATCCCTTAAATATGACCGACGAGAAAGACCTTTGCGGCACTTCGGGCGATCTACCCAAGCCTGAAGTGACCCAGATCGAGGACCAACTCGGCGCTGAAGCTCTAGGTGTCGAACTCGACACGCAACTTTCTAGGAAGTTGGATCATAAGTTCGACCGCCACATCATACCCTGGGTGTTTGGAATATGGTAAGAGCTTCTTTTCAATTCATTGCCAGCTAACGACTACTTGGAGGATGTTGAGCGTTTTCCTAGCCCCTGGACCGTTCACTTACACAGCGCTCCATCTAGGCTTTTCGCCTTCATCGACCGCAGTAATATCGGCAACGCCAAGATCGTTGGACTGCCTGAGGACCTCGGCATCTCGACGGGCACTACCTTCAACGTGGCGCTGCTAGTCTTCTACATCCCGTACATCCTCGTCGACGTACCTAGCAACTGGATCGTGAAGCACGTCAAAGCGGGCATCTACCTGCCGGCCCTTATCACGGCCTGGGGGCTCGTCAGTACGTTTCTTGGGTTCACGCGCTCGCTTGCGGGACTTATCATTGCTCGCCTACTACTCGGATTATTCGAGGGCGGCCTGCTCGGCGGCATCGTAGTGTATCTAGCCATGTTCTACCCTAGACACCAGATGCTGCGACGCATTGGATACTTCTACTGCGCTGCGCCGTTGTCAGGAGCATTTGGTGGCCTTCTGGCGACGGGGTTATCCAAGATCCGGCACGGAGGCTACGATCGTTGGCCGTGGATTTTCTTCGGTATGTTCATGACCCATCTGCTTTTCTTTCCTCTCTCCATTGCTTTGATTTCGAACTTACACGGCACCCACAGTCGAGGGTATCGTGACGACTCTTTTTGGCGTATTGTGCTTTTTTGTCATGCCTCACACACCTGGCGATTCTAGATTTCTAAACGAAGAAGAGCGTGCCGCTGCGTTATGGCGGATGAAGATTGACAGCCATGGAGCGACCACGGAAGAAGACGTGAACAACGAAAAGTTCGATTGGCACTGGGTTCGGATGGCCTTCGCAGCACCTCAATTGTGGTTTTGTTCCTTGATCTGGTTCTTTCTCCTCGTCCCACTCTATGTTGGTCACCCACCCATCCACGTCTTAATGGCGTTAATAAAGGTTAACCCGGATGTTTAGAGCTATTCCCTCTTCTTACCGACTATTATCAGCGGCTTAGGATATGAATCTACCCGGGCGCAGTTATTTACGGTTCCTCCAAATGTGGCGGCTGTTTTCGCAGTTTTGATTGTAACAAGACTGTCTGACTATGTGAAGGCACGAGGCCCCTTTATGGCTCTACACTGCCTAATCACGGCAGCGGGTTATATCATGATGCTAGCGACGGATAATAATGCGGTCCGGTACGCGGGCACTTTTATAATAGCTATAGGAGTCTACCCGAACTCGGCATTAATCATGGTGAGATCCCTCATCGAATGGTCGAAATGTCCGAACTAATGAGTGCGTAAAGGGTTGGCTTTCGAATAATATGGCGCCTCACTTTGTCCGTGCTACAGGCATCGGGTTCCTGATCGCGTTTGCGAACACATCGGCTTTTATCTCGACGTTTATTTATCTGCCTAAAGACAAGCCAGACTACACCCTAGGACACTCAGTGAGTCTTGGGGCGATCGTTCTATGCCTCATTTTGGTGTGTACTCAGGCCCTGTATCTCGGGTGTGAAAATAAGAAGCGGGCGCGAGGAGATCGTGATGATAGGTTGGCACAAGGTAATGAGGACAGACTTGGGCACCGCCATCCAGAGTTCAGATATACTATATAAAGATTCGAATTAGACGGCACGAACCGGAATTGGGGTTAAAAGCTGGCTATAAGCTAGGTTTACGTACGGTAGTCGAGCATATCTAGATGGTAGATCATATCAATATTAGATATTCATCTGCTTACTCGGTACCGTGTGAAGGAAGACGCGAGTTTCTTTATGTCTCATTCTTCAGAAATTAGGAGTGTAATAGTTTACCACAGTCACTCTCCCTAGGTCGGGGTAAAGGTGCTGAAGTGGCAGCGACCTATAAGAAGAATAGGAGACAAAGGTCATACTAGGATTCTCTTATATAGGTACTCGTATTTTGTAGAGCACAAGACTAAGGCCCAGATTGGCACATTATGATACACGCTACTAGCTGTTGATGTAATAGCTTCCTATCAAAATACAGGCACCATCTCGACCATGTCTATTTAGATAACTAATGATCGTCGCAAAAGTGGAATGGGAACATGAAAATTGACAGCATCTGATTGCGGTAAATAATTCAGGAGGGACCCATTGTGGTGTATTTCTTCGAGATCAAATTAACGGCCGACGGCTAGATATGCCATCCCAATAATTATACAGTCAATCAAGGACTGTCCAACTCGCATCTGATTTTAACGACAATGTCTATCCAAACAACAAGCTACCCGCCCATCGACCTGGCATATCCATTAATTCCACCGCTAAGACAGAGAGCAAGGCAATTATAAAGCAGATCCTGCGGAGATCCGTCTAGGTTTTCTTTCGTAGGAACCAATGAGAGGAGCATAGCTCATAGGATGACTACTCCAAGCTATTTAGTACCCAATATTCCAAACTTGAAGAAAGTTCACTTACAGTCTTGTCCCATTCACTCAGAGCAGCTTCCCAGAGCCTGACAACCTGAGTCCGAGCAGCACAGAATCTGCTGTGCTGTGCACTGACAGTACGGGATCGAGCTGTCGTAGTTCGTCTGCGGATCGTCCCGTATCAGTCTTCCCTCGATCTTCGGCGGGATAACTGCAGCAGCCACAATGGCTAAAAGGCCGGCGAAGATGCTAATGATACGCATGGCTTTTGGTTTTGATTATCTTGTGATATATTAAGACAATGGCGAAATAGCTGGATAATTCAAAATAGCCTCGTTAACGTACCCTTGCGTATTATGTTGATGACTGGTCCGGCATAATTTCAAGGACGACGTATATCTGCTGAGCCTCTTTATACTTATATGGTAGGGCCGTTGATTACGTAGAGCTAAGGAGCGTATGCGTGACCTTTGAGGTGGAGGACGCGTTGCCTGTGTACCACGACCAAAGCAACTGAATCATTGACCTTAATTGCCAGCAGCGTGTCACACAATTATTTCAATATTTACCCGGACTGTGGTTCACCACGATGCTGCTCGTGATCCTGTTTGGTGTCGCATCTCGCTTATATATACACTGAATGGGGCGATGTAGTCCTCTTCGGGTTCCCGCGAGGCTACTCAGCTCGCAACAAGTGAACAACCCGGAAATGAGACAGTAACAGGCGTCAACGGACGGGAGCGATGATTGTCAATATATGAGGCGTAGTGTATCAGGTTGCCGTTTGCATCGAAAAGTATATTGGGATTGAGGATATACGAGCGACCACGAGGATTCCTGGCCGTGAGAATGATTTACGAGGAGTTGAGTATTAGCGAAAGGTAGACGAATGGCTCATAATACTTAGGATAGCTGTAAATGGCCCCTAATGCCATTGATTTATGTCGATAGAAGAGCCTCCAAAGTGATACAAGAACGGCCGATCCCATTAATAGTCTAGATAGGGCTGAGCGCGACGAATTCTCGGTAGGACGTAAATGTGATATCATACACAAACGATTATGATGTGACGCCAGGAAGAGTAAAGCAGACCAATCGTAACCGACTGACCTCGCCCGATGAGGCAATATGATGGGGCCATGAATGAAAAACAAGGGCAAGCTTCAGTTTAGATTCGGATACGACCCGAGACAAACTACGTAGTAGGACGTGTCTAGACTAGATCCGCGGCTATTCCGATTGGCATTCATCACGATCCATTTACGGCGTAGTATCACGCAGTCACGCACCAGCCCGTGCCAACATAGATTACGACATCTATCACAGGTCGCTTAGATGCGCTTGCTCTATTCGCTATCCACCGGCTCTAGGTAATGTTTAAGTAGGGACTTGCTACGAGTCTCCATCGCCACGAGCTCGATGATCGCACTTAATGAAACCGATAATGAGCGGCATCGCCCGTGACACAAATGTGCTTATGCCCCGCGGCTAGACCGAGACGTCTCACTCGAGCTGGGAGCAGTACCAACGCCGAGCTAGATATCCGGATAGACCATCCGGATTCATTGGAAAATATGGAAAATAGGACCAAGAGAAAATTACCCGATGCGGCCAGATGAAAGGAAAAGAAACAACTTTGATTGGTCGATTGTGAAAGTTTACGAGCGACGTTCGGCTAATCAGCCGCTTGTACATGCTTGGCGCTCCGTTTAGCTCCTCAGGTAGTTTTGGTCTTGGTCTAGATAGGTGTATGTTGGATGGACCTGGATGTAGGCTTGTTACCTCTCATATGTTATCTTAAACTCGCTTGATGTCGGCGCCGAGGGAAAAACATAATTCATTTTTACGCAAACTCGTCGAGACAAGAGGTTGGTTGTCTTCGAACTTTCGCGGACTTACTAGCCACATAGCTTAGGTAAAGAAGGCCAGATTACCAACATGAGACATTGTGAAAAGAAACCAATGTATTGGTCTATTAATTCATACAGGGTAAATCTCTGCCAACGCCCTGGTCTGAATACACACGACTGGAGGCCCCGTCCTGGTCTCAGGATAGAGTAGTCATTGATAGATAAAAACAAGGCATCAACCAGGGTATTGTTTTGCCTCGCCAAACTCGATTTCTGCTTTCTGTACAAATGTAGCAAGCCATGCCCTCATGAACTATTTCCGATGAGAACCCCCCGGATTAAACGCCCCAAACAAAATTCCCAGAGAAAATGCGCCCATGCCGTTTCCCTTCGTACATGCACCTGTGGCAGCAGTCTCTTCACTTTACACTTGAAACACACCCAGCAAACGAGATAAAGTCTAGTGGACGCTGGGGAATCATTCTCCTTCGCTGTTTCCGTTACCAGTAGCACCTCCATTTAATTGATTGGTACCGTTGGTTACCAATTTTATCCTCGTAGTATTCATGGACGGTTGTGGAGTCCCTGCGCTAGTTGTAGGGGGTGCAGAACTGGAGGGATCCTCGAGGTCTACCAGCTCAGAATGTTCGTTGAGCTCTTCCTGGGCTTTGTCGTTGAAGAATTTCTATAGTAGTTAGTAAAATGAACGTAGGTTGGAAGTAAACAAAACCTACCTCCATGACGTTGGCATCCGAATAGAGAAGACTCCCATCCTCATTGTAGGTTCTACAATTGTTACACATCAATGCTATATCTTTACGCATATCGTTGATGCTATTGTATTCCTCTTTCTTGATCTTCGCCTGTATTTGGTTCATGCAAATAGGTTCGCGAATGAGGACGTAGTAGTCGCCGTAATCTCGCTTCGATGGTAGCTTGACAAAAGGCCCAATGATAAGTCGTTTTGGTGGCTCCTCATCATCGTCATCTTCAATAGGCTCATCTGGAGGGAAGTCGACTTCCAATGCCATCAGGCCTTCATACAGATTACGAAGGCTCTTTTGGAGTACAGGGCGCACTTCGGCAGGAACACGCGATTCGATAGTCGCCGCTCTTGCGCGCCCCTGGGGCCCACGACGCTTCTTGGCTGGAGGCTCACCATCATCGTCTTCTGCTTTGCGTTTCTCGTTTTTACTCCCCGGTTTGCGACCCCGTTTTTTCGGAGGTGTCTCAGCCTCCTCGGTGCTAGCACGACTCGCTGTGGGTGAGCCCACGCTAGACGCATTTGCTGCAGCAAGTCTCTTGAGTTTGTTAGACTCTCTTTTATTTTTTCTGGCTTGCTTCCTGGCAGCAGCAGCTTCTGGCGAATCGTCGTCGTCGTCAACCGCCATCAGCCATTGCTCCTCAGTTAGACCATCGTCATACTTCACACGAGTGCGCTCACGGGCACCACGGCCGAGGGTTTCTTCCTGTTCGTCCGGTTCAGGATTGCCTTCGTTGAGATAGATATCGGGAAGTTCGCTTTCCGCCATTAGACGCGGAATACGCTTTGAGGATGAAACTGATCCATAGATAGGGTCCCTTGCACGTTCTTCGTCTAATTTTTGGAATACACTAAACTCCTCGTCGTTACGAGCTAGAAGTGAGTTCAATTCTTCATCATCCATTTCATCTTGCTCCCCTGACTCCGTCATATCCGCGCTTTCCAAAAGTGTGCGCAACATAGCGTCACGATCAGTCTCTGAGGACTTATTATCAAAGCGACCAGCTTGAATAACTTTGCCGTCTAAGTCGAGCTTATACCTCGCTCGTTCAAGAATCTTTTCTTCGACCGAGTTCGAGCTGATCAGTCGCAAGATACGTACTTCATTTTTCTGTCCAATACGATGAGCACGATCTTGTGCCTGCAAATCTTGGTGCGGGTTCCAATCTGAATCGTAAATGATAACAGTATCTGCCGTTTGCAGGTTCAGACCCAGTCCACCAGCACGCGTCGAGAGAAGAAACATGAAGTAGGGTGAGTCCGGCGCATTGAAGGTTTTCAATAGGTCGGACCGATCCTCTGATTTGGTAGTACCATCTAATCGTAAATAATGGATACCTCGGAACCGGAGGAAGTCCTCCATGATATCCATGATGGCAGTCATTTGGAAGAACATGAGAACCCGATGTCCAGTTGCTTTATACTTTGGCAGGATGCGATCAAGTAGTTCAAATTTACCGGCTGTGCGCCACAACAAATCGTTACTGGTATTCATTGGGTTCATTTGATTTTCAACCTCGTCAAAAACAAATGGATGGTTGCAGAGCTTTCGGAGTTGCATGATCATGTTGCTCAGGCCACGAACGCCAGTCTTGCCACCTTTGCCATCGCTGACGGCGATCTTTTGGTGCGTGACCATTTGCTTGTAAAGACGTGTCTGCAAGGCGGAGAATTTGCACTTGATGACCTTTTCTGTCTTGTCTGGGAGATCCTTTTCCACATCCTTCTTCAAACGACGCAGAAGGAACGGCCGCAAAACCTTGTGCAAACGTCGAATGACTAGGATTTGCTCTTCTTCATTTAGCTCCATTTTATCTTGTCCGCCTGTATTTGCAAATGGAGTATTGAACCATTCATCGAATGTTTTCACAGATTTGAAGATGTTTGGCAGGACAAAATTGAGCATGGCCCAGAGCTCAGAGAGATTGTTTTGTAAAGGAGTACCTGTCAAAATGAGACGGAAACGGGTGCTGTAGTACTGTGATATAGTTGCACTTAGTTTCGAGTTCGAATTCTTCATTCTGTGGCCTTCGTCGATGATCATGTGGAACCACTTGATTTTACTTAAGATAGGACGGTCCTTGATGATATATTCGTAGGTAGTGAGGAGGACCTGGAATGTACCTTGCCGGATCTTTTCCTGTTGTTGTTTCCGTGCATTTGGTGGTCCCTTGTAGACTACTCGAGAAACCGACGGGGCCCATTTCTCAAACTCCAAGTTCCAATTTGTTAGTGTACTAAGAGGGACAATGACTAGATAAGGACCTTGCTGCATCTTGCGCTCGATGAGGTAAGTGACTAAGCTAATAGTCTGAATCGTCTTGCCGAGACCCATTTCATCAGCAAGGATACCGTTGAGGTTGTTGTTGTACAGAGACAGCATCCACTGTAGACCCTTGAGTTGGTACTCCTTCAAAGTACCACCAACAAGAATGTTAGCTTGTTCGGTAACTTCCTCCCTAACGCGATGAGCAACGGCGTAGTAATCAATCTTGCGGTCGGCTTCTTCGTCCTCTTCGTAGATATCGCTCTCTTCTTCGGGCAGTGCTTCTTCACCGTAGCGCTCCGCAGCCTGACGTTGCTGAGCCTTGACAGATGAGGCGAGCTGGTGTAGAAACCCATCGGTTTGTTTCAGTAGATGGGTAATACGAGTATCTTTAGCCTGGTCAAGGAGCTTGAGATAGGCCTCTTCATCGTTGGCCTTAAGAGCCTGCAGACGTTGCTTGGCCGTTCGCTCAATGCGTTTCTGCTCTTCTTTCTCAATGTTGAAATGGTGAGCGTACATTGCCCGTCCCATCTTGGCCATCTTACTCTTTGAAGAGGCCGCGGTATTATGAATATCAGATTTATGATGCTGAACCGATTGGAGAAAGTCTATGTGTTTCTTCTTCTCACGATGTTCCCTGGCGTCACGCTGCTGTTTCTCAAGCTTCTCTGTGATTCGAGCCTCTCTGACGCTTTGCTTCTTTGTTCGGCGGTATTGGCTCCGATTAGTCGTCATGGCCAGATTGTCGTAATGCATCATTGAGCGCCCGATCTTCTCACGTAATGCTCGCTGCTTTGAATAAAGACTGAGGGCTTTTAACTCGATTATTGCCTTACGCTTAACAGTGTCATCCGCGTCCAGAGTTTCTTTGGTCGTGTCCCAATGAGCAATATTACCGGGCATGGCCTTCAGCTCGGCATACCGGGCTGCCATGCGGTTGTACACGATAATTTCACGTTCGTGCATCAGTTGCTCAAAATCAACGCCAGTAGGGAAGATGCTAGGGATCATGATACGATGTTTGCGTTGGCCAAATTCGAAATAACTGATATCTTTTCGAACAAGTCCAGTATCATATGGTGACTTGATACTCTTCAATACCTTCGTCTTTGGAGCGGCCGGGGCTTCGCTCTCGACCTCGCCATCTGGTGAAGCAGATTCAGCTTTGCCTGCATCGGGGCCTGATACGGTAGCGTTTGTCGGTGCTGAAGAGGCTTGTGTTGAATGTTCAGCAACTGCTTGTCGCCTTTGCCGTTGTGCGTTGAGCGCCTGTTGCATCTGATATGGTACGCCAGTATTTTTACTGAGTAGTTTGAATGCAGCGATCTGTTGCCTTAGTAAGGCTAGTTGCTGAGGAGAGAAATGAGCAGCAGTGAGCGTAGTGGAAGGAGAAGAAGTAGTGTTTTGCCCAGTAGGGCCGGGGGCAGTTGATACAGCGGAGGGATTTAGGGATGAAGGCGGCTGGGTAGATTGGACCGGTTGAGCTCCATTGACATGGCCATTAGCAGTGGTGCCAGTAGTGCGCGACATATTTTGCATGTGTTGTTGTCGCATGTGTTGCTGCTGTTGGACCTTAGCGAGAAATTGACTCGTTTTAATGAATTCCGGATCATTTTGAGCGACACCCTGCTTCTTCATCTGTTGGAATTTCTAACCCGGACATCATCAGTATTGTGACGCAAAAGGGGAGATTGGCGTAGGGCCGGAGGCTTCATGGGGTTACGAACCATCAACATCTCCTGCACTTGGGTCTGGTTAAAGGGCGGTGGCCCTATGTGTTGGACAGCGGGTGCTTGTTGGACCGAAGCCATCTTGGATTATGTATTCAGAAGGTATCTATGTAGATCCGGCAAGACCTAATCTTCACCCTAAACTATGATTTAAGTAGTCATATCTCACAGCGACAGCAATAGTGAATTGCTTCGTGGAGCGCTAGGCTAGGCGGCAGTGGCAGGAAGATATTGTCTAGAGAGTGTCTTGGGTAGAGGTGCGGATGGCTCGTGGAGTTATAATCGCGTCGATGATAAAAGAGTCGCGTCGCGAATTGCAGAGATGGAAAAGCCAAGGAAAGGCACGGGGCTGCACCAAAGTTGGATCGGCTACCAGCTTTGAGGGCAACTCGTGGCAGTCAGCATCCAAGTATAAGAAAACACCTTGGGTGCAGCAGAGCAGCGTCTAGCCCGAGCAGCGGTTGTGCTGCTCCGTGGGGGATGGCACAGAGATGGCAGAGCTGGTCGCCGGTGGGGATGCGATAGCTACCGCTTTGGTTTCGCGGTTGGAGACCCGTTGGTAGGAAAATCTGGGGGGAGGACACGGAGTCAAAATTGTGGTGTGGTTGGCTGGGACGGGCGCATAAAAAAAGCCGTTAGTGAGGCGCGGCGGTGCGAAAAAATCGCGTAGAACAAAAGGTGTTGGTAGCTTCGGATGAATGTTGATGGATTTAGAGGGGGTTAGGCGATGCGGCTCGCTTTTTGGGATGCGCGATTGATGGCGTGGAAGGAGATGGTTTGATGAGAGGAATGCGCACAAGGGAGACTGTCAGACTCCTCCCCCATGAGACCCGTGCCCCGTTCTAGCTCGTGACTTGGACCACTCTGCGTTCAGTGCCTACCGGACACGCTAGGACCACGGATGAACCTTCTGCCGGAGGATAGAGGTTCTGCGGTTGACCAATAAAATCTCTCTTGACTCTATAAAAGTGGGCCTGCATCATTCTACACTACACCTAACCAGCTACTAGGTAGGTACCGGCCGGTACGTACCTAATGAAGGGTACTTAGCAGGTATGCCTGCTGCGCCGCTAATTCTAGGTATCTACGAGCAGCGAAATCACCTTTCAACCTATGGGAGGTGTATATTATTTTGGGAAAATAAAAGTGTAAAATCAAAAAAGTTAAGAATAAAATGACTATTCTCTCTTAACATCTCATACTTTTATTTGGATATGTGACATCTATGTTATAGCTATTTTTAGTCTAGATAGTACACATACCTAGCTCACCCTTGAAGCATGTACCTATTTACCTTACTTATGTTACCTAAGGCTTAGATACTGCTTGGTTTAGTCTCAGGAGCCATTCATTCTATAAGAGCTGGTCCTTGTGGTATTTATTGTCGATCACGAAAGCAGCGTTTATAAATCCTCAACTAATGGCTATCTTGCCACTATAGCTTCTCACTCTCGAGAACAGGTCTGGTTGCAATTGAGGTAATCTCTCGAGGCTTTTCATGCTTGGATATTTCCATCTTGACGAGACAACCAGTTCCTAACTACTTACCCGTCATGTGAAAGGTTGACAAGCTTGGCGCTGAGCAGTAATTGGCAACTACAGTATGAGGACCCATCGATTTTAAGAGTCCATCTCACCACGCTAGAGCGATTTTCTTTTCATTGAAGCGCTGAGAGGAGCAAAGCGTCCAGTCGGGTACTCGTACAAACTGCACTCTTATCGTTTTATTTTTTTCTTATCGGGCTCCTCGTCATCGCTCACGTCTGCATATTGAGTGACTGGTTGTGTCGTTTTCCACGCATTTGTAAACATGGGATCCTTCTTGGCAACGTCGGCGTATTTGAGAAGCGCTTCTCGAGGATCCTCATGCAACATCCGACTCAGGGGTATATTCTCGCTAATGTGCTTTTCGTCTGGCTGGCTACGCATGAACGGGGTTTGCTGGGGAATTTGTGGCCTTCTAGGGTCTTTCGACTTTCCAGAGGCCGCCACTCCAGTCCTCTTAGTCCCTGGAAGAGCACCAGGAGTCACGATAGAATCACCCGATAGCCCGAGAGACATGTCGGTGGTGAACTCGGGATTATCATCAACGTGTCGTCTTTTGGGGGCCCGCGACATCACATCTACCGCACCTTTAGTAGACATGATAGGGTTGTAAAGCACATGCGTCTCTCCATTTGCAGAGCCCGTCACGATCTGGTTGATTTTTGGATGCCAATTAACAGTAATCAATGGTACCCCAGCGGTGATTGGTGTAGTGTATTCGGGTCGCAGATTTCCCGGGTTAAGAATATGAAGATGCCCTGTTCTAGAGCCCGTAACGATGCTACTCCCATTTGGTCCGTATTTAATGTTGGTCATAGGATACTCATCAGACGTTGACGGATGCTCAACGGAGACGACCGGCTCCTTGAACTTCCGCGTATCCCACAGCTTTATAAGGCTATCGCCTCCTCTGGTGACTACCATACGCCCGTCAGAACTAACGTCGATACCTCCAGTCCAGGTATTGGGCTTGTGCGCCTCTCTAATTTCCGCTGTTGGTCTTGAAAAGGACCCGCTCCCACTCCACATGACCAGAGTCCCATCCAGTGCTGCTGAGACAAGGAGATTGTTGCCTCCTTGGGCTGGGGTACCCCAAGCAACAGCTGTCATGCGACTCCTGCCTGCGGCGCCTGCAGCTTTCGATTTGAAAACTAGAACCTCCTTTTGGCAGCGCTTGTTATTGATGTCCCAAATGCGCAATGTGCTGTCTGTACCAGCGGTCACACAGATGTTCTTATCCGTGGGGTGCCATGTTCCTGTTGTCACCTCGGAGACATGGCCCTTAGTATGATTCATGTCGCGTAGATACATATCGCCCTTCACGAATTCGGCTAGGACATCACCGTCTCGCGACATGATCTTGGCCTGAGGGTGGGCGGATACGCATAGAAAGACGCCTCCCGCTAGAGGATTGAATTCAACATGATTTATGGGGTGTGTTTCAGAGTTCGCGGACGATCGTTTGCTCTCGAAGGGATCCACGCTTTTGAAAGCACGGATAGTGGTGGGAGTCATGGAAGAAAAATCGTGAAGCTTGATGGTGCAATCGATGGACCCTGATATTAAGCGACCACCAGCAGGATCAAGCGACAAAGTGGTGACGGCACGGTCGTGCGTCTTGATGACCATTTCGTGTGAGGTAGGGTACTCGTCATCGTCATCGGAGTCATCGTCGGAGTCATCATCTGAGCCATCGTCGCTTGAACGATTAGAGCCGGAGCCTTCTAAACGACTCCGAGGTTTCGCAGCTTGCGCGGCGTGCTGGTCAACTGTTCTCCTACTTCGGTCTATTTGCGCAGCTACGTCGGGACCCCTAGTCTTTTTCCCAAAGGAAGCAGGTAAGAAGGCACGCATAGGGTCGTCTTCGGCCAGGCCAGGCGCCTCGACTTGAATGTCCTCGTCGTCGTCGCTCATTGTGATAGAAGGTGTCTAAGCTAGCTCCTCAAACGTGGAGGGTGGGTTGGAATAGATAGGGTATGTTGACGATAATAAACGTAGGCAGATAAATAAATGATGAAGATTGACCGAATACCCAAGGTACTTTCTTAGCTTGGGATTGTATTTAGCTCTGGCTACCCATCAATTGAATACATATATGAGTATGTTCCTTACCTAAGAGCCGGAGATAGGTGTGGGCCCCGCTACAGCCGCACAGGTATTGTATCCACTATTCAAGTATTGTATGTTAGGTAAGTACTTACCTAGGTAGCTAGGTACTTACTTAAGTACTTACGGGGAACTTACTTAGTAACAGGAGTTACAGGACCTACATACCTATTATTGTAGGCATGCTAAACCTAGGTATGATAAACAACTGGTAAATTTAATTCCTCATAATTATACAGCTACTGGCTTTTCCTTCTCTCCCTTGCCTAGTAGATCTTGTAGTCAAAAGGGATCCAGTAAATGAGGTGTTCTTCATCGCAAACATCGGTCCGCTTCTCTAGCGTACAAGTAGCCGAATTCACCATTCACCTGTGCTACATATAGCATTTCATTGGCTCATTAGTTTAACTATTAAGTGGTACCTTACGACAGTAGGTACATATATATTACCAGAGACCTGACGCTAGGTAGGATACCGTAATGATACAACCTTACAAGCCTAAAAGGACCCGCTACAGGTAGCAACCTCCTCCCCCGACATGAACGGCCATTAAATCCCCGGCCCTTGGAACACAGCGAGCTTCACCTCTGTCTACTTGTATTTATGTAAGTAACTATCTGTCTACATAGTGTAATCAGCAGGTATCGATTATCACGCCTCGTCATTTGTGTCCGACCTACAGGTGCAGCGTGTAACCTCCCAGCCGATTTACACCGAGCTTTCACAAGCGGCAAAGTACCTACCCTCACTAGGTAATTAGTACGGTCGGACCCATACGATAAGTCGTCGTAGCTTATCCCAACACCCAAGCACCCGAGACCCAGGCACATACGCAGTCCGATCGATCCGCCATCAAGCCAGAGCCAGTGACAGCCAGCCCATCACGCTCTCCCACCCGTCTTTGCCTTCTCGTCCAGATCGAACGACTTATAAATGACCTCGAGCGGATATCCACTACGCGTCCATGTCCAACTGGGATTGATGCGACCCACCGCGACTGTACTCGCGCATCTCGCTAGGTAGCCGCCTCAATACCACCATCTAGCCGGCGTGATGCCTGTCTTATCGACCCTCGCTGGCGACACGAGCGGCGCTGGCGGCTTGCTATCGCCTACGACGGTCAACGGCAAGCCCGACCACCATGACGGTGGCTCTGGCATGGGCGAATGGAGCTCGCTCATCGGCATTGTAACAGCCATTGCTGGAAATGTCCTAATCGCGCTGGCCTTGAATGTCCAGCGTTACAGCCATATCCAGCTACATCGAAAGCGTGTCGCGGCCTCGAAGCGTGCTCAGAACAATCATCGTAACGGTTCTGCTGTTTCCGACCATTCTCCAGACGGAGAAGAAGAAGATGACGACGATGACGACGATGACGACGACACTGTCACAGCCACCCATCCGCTCACACAGTCTTTCCAATCTGATGGGTCAAATTGGACAGAATCCTCGGGTGATACACCAAAGGTTGCGTCAACATACTTGAAGTCTCCATCCTGGTGGCTTGGTCAAGTGCTGGTGAGCGTTGGCGAGATAGGGAACTTCTTAGCTTACGGGTTCGCCCCAGCGTCGATCGTATCGACGTTGGGTGTCGTGGCTCTGATATCCAACTGCGTGATTGCACCTATCTTTTTCGGCGAGGTATTTCGTAAGCGAGATTTCTGGGGTGTGCTCATCGCCGTTGGGGGCGCCATCACCGTGGTTCTTAGTGCCAAGGGGGGGGAAACTAAGTTGGATCCCCACGACGTCTGGAACGCCATCACGACCATGGAGTTCGAGATCTATCTTGGCGTAACCGTCTTCCTCATTATCGCGTTGATGTGGGCGAGCCCAAGATATGGGCATAGAACCATTCTGATCGATTTGGGTTTAGTTGGGCTCTTCGGTTTGTCTCCTGTGTCATCTCCACTTCAACTGCTAATCGATAGTCAGGTGGTTATACTGTTTTAACAACAAAAGGCGTCTCATCCATGTTTTCGTCGTCCTTTTTCAAAATGTTCACCACCCCAGTGAGTTATGGTCTGGCTATCATTCTCGTTGGAACTGCATTGATGCAGGTTCGTTACCTGAATAAGGCCCTCCAGAGATTTGACTCAACACAAGTTATACCCATCCAATTCGTTCTATTCACGCTATCCGTGATTATTGGAAGCGCCGTTCTCTATCGAGATTTCGAGCGTACGACTGTAGAACAAGCTATTAAATTCGTCGGTGGTTGCTTACTAACCTTCTTCGGCGTATTTCTCATCAGTAGTGGACGGCTTCGTCAGAACGACGATGACCGGTTATCAGATGATGAAAACGTCGAGGAGACCATAGGTCTAAGAGACCAGGAAGGCTTTGGCTCCTATAATGGTTGCAATACAGAGCCGGCGAGAGTAGTATCCCCGACACAAGCGATATCCGCATCGACATCGAGAAGATCGTCACACACTTCGCGAGGTAGTTTCTCGCGCAGTGGTAGAAGACCCTTCCAAAGTCAACAACCTATAGGCACACCCTCAAACCGGAAAGCTAATCAGTCCATCTCCAAATCAAATATACCCACACCAACTAACACGTCACCGTTTCTACTCAGCAATCCTTGGAGGAATTCCGTGGAAGACCAACCTATTGTACATCCCGGTCTCTCCCACACAATATCAGTAGATAGTGTCCCTACAATTAATTCAGTTTTTTCTATTACCGCCTCAGAACCAACACCATCTTCGCCCAGCCTTCAACTACCAATCCCTTCCCAATCTTCTCCGGAGCGTCCGGTAACTCCTCGTCATGCTACCCTCGCGCCACGGTCTCACGGTCACCACCACTATTCTAACACTTTCATATCAACGCTGCCCTTATCGTCCACAGTCAGTGTTGCAGTTGCGGACACATTGCACAGGCGCGAAGACAGCTCGATCAAGAGAAGGTCAACAAAACGGCTGAGACCTAACGCTAGGCCTAATCTTTTCATCCCCCCAGGCATGGATGATGACGGAGGCGAGTCTGAACCACTGCTTGTTAGGAATGACGAAGGCAGTCATATTCCAGATGAATACGAGACACCTTCAACAGGGCAAGCAGCGAGTCGTGGAAGAGCACGCAGTCTTAGTAATACAATAGGGCAGTTTTTCGGTCGAAGAAAAAGGAGGAGAGGGGAGTCAAATCCTGAGGTTGAAGGAAACCATGCTAACTCACCCAGTCACGAACAACAGGTGAGCGATTAAAGGCGCTGAACCCGAAATTGTCGGGCAATGATAGAAGTCCTACGCAGGCCGGAAAGCCCGGGTGCGCTGCTTGCATTGGAAAGGAGTTTATCAGTGACATTTCCATCCCCGCTACTATTGTGTTACCTCCACCAAGGCGTTGTTTTTATACCCCATATGTTTGTGTTGAAACCCTATATAGGTTTCATGGATGATATAGATTCCAGAATAGTTACTAATACAACTCGTACTGTCTCGCCTTCTCAAGTGAACGAACAATATCTAAGGCGCTATATTTGCAGCGCCTATCTGGTAGGACCTCGGGTTGGAGCCACTCCTAAAGCTCGCCTCATTCTCCAACCAGCGAACACCAGGCTGTGACGGGTTATATGTCGCTATGATGCCTATGTACATAGAGCTAACTCGATACGTCTTTTCACCGTCAGACCTGTCAGGAACGCCACCTCCGCGAGTCCTTCGTTCTCCTCATCCGGGCCGTGTGGGAAAAGGTCCCGGTCCTATAACTCTCAGAGACGGAGCCGAAAGGGATCATCTATTCCCCTATCTTCCCAGATGCGCGGCTCTGCATCAACTATTCGAGTGGCTTTCTCTGACAAGCACTATTTATAAAATGTTTCGCCTACATAGTACACCCAAGAAAGTCTGTCACCCCTGACACATGACAGGCAGGGGTCAGGCGGAAGGATGAAAAGGCTGTGCCGCATACTACGCTACGCTACCTATTCTATGGGTTTATGCTTTGTCAGAGTGAGGTCGCATCATGTTGACTTATTCACCAATATGTATGTTTCTCTATCCTGTCATCCGTGCCGCTAGGGCCCTCTGGTGGGTGATCCCATCCACCAGGAACCAACATTGGATGGGAGATGCGTGCTGATCTTGCCCCGACGTATGCACCAAGGTCCGTGTTAGGATCCTTCCTATGCTTGGCCTCTCTGGTTCTACCGTAGGTGTCTGTATTGTGAAATTCATCAAGTCTCGTCCCTACTCTCTGTCTAGATGGTGCTAGGTCGCGCGTGCAAAGCTGAGAGAATGAACAACTCCAGTGGAAATACTCCACGCATTTAATGACGAATGGCTTCTTGGCGCTCAGAAATATACTTCCTTTTTTCTAGACTCTGCATGAGCTCGATCCGATCCGATATGCCGCGGTGGTATAGCATTTGACAGCATGCACAACCATGTAGATGTCGACACAGGATGTCACCTCACGTTACAGCACTTAGCAATAGTAATGATAGATATTAGGTAATCCCGGCTACAATGTATCCAGGGGCCACCCACTCAGATAGATGATGATGATGATGATGACGACGGCGATATTTCTTGACCGGGAACCAACCGCGAGATTGCAGGCCCGTCACGGCGCCCAATGGGAGAGGCTTGGTTCCTTTTCGAGGTGTATGAAATATACAGACTTTGTCGGGAAGGGCGCTCCCTATGCCCTGAATGGGCGCGGGAACTGACCTGCATGGGAAGGATCGCGTTTGCGGCAGGGGGGATGAGCTTAAGTCCTGACGCGGGTTCAGTCTACTCCTCTTTGCTACATGATAGGGCTGCGAGGTTGCAGTCACGCACTAGACCGTGAGGTTGGTGTTCGCGCCCGAACACGAGGGATCTATCTGATGCTTCGGTGGGATCCGGGATTCAGTTAACTGCCCGATCAATCCTGGGGTGTGACTTGGTTGACGCCGGTTAAAGAGCTAGTATGTTCTAAGCTACCGGCTGATTACGATCATGAACTCTGTCCTAGGCCAATGTTACCATCAAGCTCCTGCTTTGTTATGTTGATTGGTAGTTTACACCTCCTTACGAGGCGTATCTCGATGCAGACGTCTAGGAGAAGCTCGTGAATCAATGCCCACGTAGAGGAGACAATGTATTTGGATAATCTCCATTGGAGTCATGTTCAGTCATGTTCAGTACAGGATAGATAGAATAGCAGAAATTTACAACAGGAATCAAGCCAGCTTTGATACCAAACGCTTTCCCGAACCTATGATGGTGACGTTTATATCCCATTTTTCCTCGTGATCCGTCTTAAGTCGTACCCAGCCGTACTCCAGCGTCAAAAGTTTTAGCCCAGAAAAAAAGAACATACACACAGAATAGTCCTACATCAGAAAATAAAGAAGTAAATAGTAAACAGCCTAGAATTCAGGGCATAGACGCTGGGTCTAGGAATGCAGAGGAGCCCTCGGCGCCGCCTTCGCACCGGCCAAACAGCCAACGGAGCCTCTCCATGTTATCCCGGAGCTCGTCCCTCTCGCCCTCGAGGGCGGCGCACTCGCGTTCCAGCGCCTTGATGTGCCTCCTAGCCATCTCGAGGACCTCGGCCTTGCTGACCCGTCGGTCTCCGGAGTCCAGGTCGCCGCCCTCGTCGCCCTCGCCGCACTGCATCCTCTCGGGCAGTGCGCTGAGCAGACTCTCGAAGTGTGCGTTCAGGCGGTTGCGGTACTGCTTCTCGACGTTGTTGTGCGTCTCGCGACTCTTGCGCTCCTCGGGCGTCGCCGGCGGGTTGTGATGCGTGTTCTTGGAAGTGCGCGATGCGCTGCGCAGCTTCGACCTGCTACCCCCGCTGCTGCTCGCCGCCGCCGCCAGACTCTCCGGGGAGAAGGGCGGATACGGATGCTTTGACTTCCGCTGGCGGGAAGATATCTTGTTCTTCTTGTGCTGTTGATGGTGATGTCCTAACGTTGGTGACAGCTCAGGCGGACTCGTGACTACTCCTCCCGCTGGCCCTTGGCCGTGCGAGTACATGTAGTTGTAGGCATCGACATGCCCACCGACTCCTGACTCTGGTGTCACCGCCTGTGGAAACGACGAGTCGTAGGAACCTGCTCTAGACGCGATGAATGACGCGCTGCTTGATGACTCCGGGAGCCCATCTGTAGAACTGTACTCGTTTGCCGGGTAAACCTGGCTGGTATTGGCTCTGTAGAACGCACGTGGGTGGTTTTGGAACCCGGCAGGATCTTCCGTAGCACCGCTTGCTGATATACCGGTATGGTAATATGCTTGGGTATTGTGGTGGCCGTTCGAACTAGGCGCCCTCGTTGTGTAGAAGGGAGCTTCAGCGGCAAGCGTCGACGGTTGATAGTCTGCCGATGTCATCTAAGCCTCCGTATTAGCCAACCCTAGACATTTAGTAGTCCTTGAGTTATGTGCACGGCAGCTCCCGAAAACCCACCCCGTTTCACCAAACGCCGTTATTCACACGACACACACAACATCCTCTAGTATTACTCATGTATGGTTATAGTTGTGCGGGAAGCAAAAGTGGGTGCTCTAATTGGAAGAATGTATTCGATGTCGACGAGCTTCTATAGAGGCTCTAGGGGACAACGTACATGAAGTTGTTGGACGACAGAATCATCGTATGACCGATCTAGGTGTCCTACGTTCCACATCTTAGGCTTGAGGGTCTGTGATGCTGGTGCTGACGCGCTGCAGTAGTCGATGATTCGATGTTTAGTTGCCGAAGGCTCCGATTGAGTTGTTGTTGGTGTTGCCACTCGAGGAGCAAAAAGAGGATTATCATGACCATGTCACCTCCGAGTAACCACTGTAGGCTTACTTCTTAGGTCTTTTAAATAATCCATGACCAAAAGCAGCTGCAATAGCTAGGGCAATACTAGGTAGGGGATGTGGTTGTCCCTTGTACAGTATTGCCACAAGCGCATCCAACGCAGATTTGGACCCTGAAACAAGAAAGTTGAAAAGCCCCAGACGGTCTGATCCCAGCAGCAGGATTATTATGCTATGTGCCGGCATGTTTAAGTCAATAGGTGTGCTTGTGTGTTATCAGGCTCTTTGAGTTTCCCTTACATTTCTCCGCTTACTGCGCTGATAGGGGCACCCAAAATAACTCTCGAACGCGGAAGCTCGGTAACCCTCTGCAAGTTGCCGTCTCGATACTAGATCCGCTCTATCTAAGAAGGCCGCCGATATCCACGTGGATATTTGAAATATCGGAAGACTCTGTCGAACCAATCGAGTTGAGAGTTCAGTTTGAAACTAGCCGGGTTTGTTTAGACATTGATCTACTTTGTCGCTAATATCCCCGTAGTTGTTGGGGGCAGGTCTAAGAGAGAGGTGGAAAGAGAGGGAGACAATAGGGAGACGATAGGGCGACGAATGATCTTTCTCAGATCGCATCGTATTCCTTCGTTTACAGGGAATCGTACTAGTGATTAAATCCCGGGCCTCGAGTGACCGATCCAGACTTCACGTGGGAAACAAGTTCTTGAACGGGAAACACAGGGTGTTGTTTGATTCCCAACGTACTCTGATCAGCACTGCCCGGTATTAGGGTGTTTACGATTTCGTTGTGACCCTGAAAAATGCTCGACTTGCCGCAAGCCACGTTAAAGAAAAAAAAAATAGCTACATGCAGGTCTTGAAACTTCCTTCCTGAACTGGATCAACCCACAAACCTCGGACGAAAATCAAGAGTGATACGACAAGGTTCCAAGTAGTTTAAAGTCAGCGCGCTCGAACATTCGGTACTATATGGGGAAAATCTCTTTAGCTAGTATCGGACTGCTGTACCACTGTATAGTTATATAGTTAGTCTTCATTATACAGTCCCATCCGAAAGGTAGCTTAAAGTCACTTGATTTTAGTGTACTATGGCTTTATAGCTAGGTATATTTGCAAGCCTCTTGCTTCTGCGCCATCTGTGGTAGACAGGCTTGAATCAGTGAGTATAGCCGAGCCCGACCCTTGAAGTGGCTTGCAATTCAGGATGAGTCTCGAAGCAATCATGGGTTACAGTGCATTTCATCATGGGTTATGTTCATGGTTCTTCCTCGTTGGATTATGTGCTATATTATTCTGTCTTACACTATAGACAGAAATACATGGAATTCGTAACCAGGGGTAGTGGTCAGTGGGGAAAATCCCACTATGCCCAGCGTAGGAGAGCTTCTTTTGCTTCCTATTGAGTCTAGCAGAGATCCAGTTGACCCCAGCCGCCTTAGGATCGCCTGCACGTCTCTTTCGGTCCCGATATCCATTCCCAGATCAGAGACTCTACACGATTCGGGAAATCTTGGTATCTGAACCTCTACGCTGGATTCCTTAACGAGATCAGAGCCCACTTTAACGTTTCTCGCTGTTGTTTTTACTATTTTCTGCGCTTACACGTCAGAACAGCCACACCTAGCAGTTTGATGTCCGTCTAGCCAAGATTGGGCTTCCATGCAATGGTGTCAGCCCCTTACCCGATCTGGTTCTGTTGAAACATGCATACATATAGTGAGAAATGCAAGGTTGCTACCCGTAGTCTGAGATGAGTGGGAGAGAAAAAAAAGTTATAAAAAAAAAAAAAAAACCAGGTACAATGTAGACATCTTGCCCTAGTCCCCCCAGTCCGATCGAAGGAGAATTAATGTGCCACAAGATACTGTAGTTGACGAGCTTTCATTCAACTACCCGTGCGACAATACAACCCACCTTTTAACCGGAGTGGCCCCCCGACGAGCAGCAAGTAAACACCAAATCTCTCTACTTCACGTGAAATTTCATGCTCTACCTACCTGTGATATGCGTGTCGTGGCTGCTGACGATACTTATATGCGCTACTCCATCGTGATACGCGCGCTATACTGTACACGGACTCGCTTGGTACACTGGAAGACCCTCCGCCGATGAGCTCGAACGCCCGCCGTTCATCGATCTCACAGCGGGGAAGGAAGCCTTGACAAATCCTAGCCAGATTCGCCGCCGTCACCCGAGACGACTCGGCACTCTTGTCTCGCTGCGGGCTCGACCTTGGCTATATAAAGCATATTATACAGATGGAAGCGTCGGCGAATCAATGCCGACCCCAGGGGGAATCCGCCAGCCGGGCTCGATTGATAGGAGACGGCCTCTTGTCTCACGGGTAGTTGCAGATTACCCCGACATATCCAGTAAGACTCCGGCAGGGAACTGGCGGCGAGAGAGTCGCTGCCGGATGCGTCGAGTGCAGTCCTCATTTCCTCGCTGTCCCCTACTTTCTTGCCATAGGCACATGTCCAGGCGTTTTGGGCGGACGCGTGGCTTGCAAATCTTCGGGCCGTTTGTCACAAGCTGTGCTCTCCCTCTACGACGCAGCAGCTCTCATCTATCTGCTTGGTTAGGGTTACCGACAACAAGCTACGATACGTTCTCAACTTAAGCACACTTTGTACGTCTGCGACGATAGCCTTGCTTACTTGTTCCCCCACTTCCCAAAGATCTATACTACGGGCCTCCTATGGTTACATTCCACCGCCGCGACGGTGGAAGCCCGCATGAGAACTTGTTCCTAAGTGGCCGCGTCCTCAGCCGACAGGCGAAAGACAAATGCCCCACGTACCGGGAATTTGATTCCAGCCCAAGGCACTCGAATGGCATGGAATTAAGTTAGGTCGCACTATAGATCTGCAAAAATCGCCGTCTGACGTGTCACACACGTTGAGCCTCGCGATGACCTCTCTCGTGTTCGGTTGCTTTTTGTCCCAAGGGAAGTGGCCAACGGATTGATAGGCCAGTAAGTTACGTGGGTTGTCTGAATTGTGCAAGAGGCGTCTACTAAGCCCGGAAAGGCCGGTCCGTGTTGAATCCGTGTCTAAGTAACATTGGGCATCGTCTCGCTTGCCTACATAACACGGAATACCATCGTGTGATTAGGCTCCTAGGGCGTTTCCCATAATAAAGTTCGCTTATGCTACGAATAGATCTCGAAAGCTATCAAGTTTACCGGTGGCCCCGGACGGAGTAGAGAGATGCCGGCGCCTGAATTCGCCCCCATCTATGGCACTACGCCGAATGAAATGCCACTTTCTCTGTGAACACATGGTCACATACCGATCTCGTAACTCGGACATCGTTACCAAAACGGAACAGACAACTTCATGATGGCTGGGCGCGGCGCATCACATATATGACTAGGTTGGCGTCTCAATCGCTGACTAGGCATGTTGTCGTAGCACCTAGCTCAGCCTCGAAACTATCACCGCGTATAGCGCAACCACTGACAGCATTGAGATGGGCCAGAACGATAGTATGTGTCTTACCCAGGGCTGATGACTCACTTATATGTTTGGCAATACACTGAAGAAAGCATATGGACCCCCCACCACACATGTGGCAGTTGTTGTCGAGGGCTGGCTGGAGGGCTGAGACAGAAATAGAGAACCGATACATTCTCGAGCTTCTGAATATTCATAGCCAAGACTCATACATCGTCCTCCATATGCGTTTCTTTCGATGGTTCAGTTTATTGCAGCACGACTGCTTCCTACTCACAAGTTGTAATGGTTTGCTCTCACTCTGAGGCAGCTCATGATTGTCTCTGAATATTGTTGTGACGAGATACGCGTGAATGTAGCAAAGTCCGAATGAGCCCTAGGACATATTTTCCGAGCGCTTAAGATAGTGTTTCATAACTATGAAATACCGAGCAATTCTTACCCTATAAATGCACTTTCACTCATAGTATCAGCTTTTAAGCATCCTCCCTAACAGTGGTGCATACGAAGTATCTTGGCAAGACTATTCATGTGATTCAACTCCAGGCTATATTTACAGTTACGGTCTCAAACGATTGATCCCTTTGTTCCGCCATTGGCCTACGCGTACAAGTTACATTTTCAAAATATATCACTTTTTCGCCAGTCACACAACACCTATACTATGACACACGCACTTGTCTACTGTCATTCATTCAGCTCATTTAGCCGGTTTAACTCCTTTCGCTCATTCTTCCTTCACTATCCTAGTTGCCGTCAAGACCCAGTTAACACCTTCCTGGTATTACTGAGAAATAATAAGTGTAAGTGAAATTGAGTGTTCCTCCATGGATTATAATATAGCACAGGTTATCAATTAGGGTACGCATCAGGACTTGGGTCAAAGACAGCTCATGCAACCCATAACTTGATTACCTATCTGCTGCTCACACAATCCGCAAAGAAGGTAGAGACAAAAAGAAGCCCCGATAGTCTCTCATTAGAACGCGAATCTGGTATTCACGGCCTGGCATGACACTTATCTCCCCTCCCTATCCGATACATGGTGGTAGGATGGATATGAAAGATGAGCAATGGAATTCTCCAGATCTTTCTTCCAATAACTAGGATACCTAAAACTCTGAAGTTGAGATGGGACTATCAACTGGGGATTTAAAGTCTACTAAGCTAGGAAATTTAAGTCCTCTTTTGGGTCCGTAAGCATCAGCTACCTCATCGACGGCGTCTTTATCACTCCTACATGTGGCTCTATTTCCCTAGTACTGTGTGTTCAAATGAGTTCTTCAATACATGGAACGTGATCACAAGCTATATTCAGGCTTCTTATATAGCTGTTATGCGGTTTGGTGTTGACAAAAAGCTCATGTAGGACTCGACACGCGAATCCGGGTTACCCAGAAGTTCGATATCTCATAAAAACAGCCCGTTCGGGTCCATTGCAGATGTTCCCCTGGGTGAGCATAGATCCATTACGACTGTTACTGGGGCAGGTCACTGCTAAGGACGGGTTATATGTTCAAAACCTGTATGGCTGGGTCATTTTATACTTAAAGTGCTTACATACGTATCAAGCCATATGTTGCTTATTGAGATACTGAATGCATAATCGAGTTGGGTAAGCTATATCACTTTTCAGAACAGAAGTGTATAAGCACACTCTTCATCCGAGCCTGCGTAGATGGCTTCCCTAGAAAGTGAACGGATTTGTCTTTTTCCGTTCTATGTACCGTATTCTCAGCAACGTGGGTTATTTGCACAGTCAACTCATGTAACCTTAGGCTTTGAATGTGGTTGGCTGGAGTAGATAAGACAGGATATCAAATCTTGGAAGGCAAAACTCTCGCTCAGATGGACCGCTACCTATAAGATCTACCTCTCAAGGCACGACTAGCTAAAGGTCTCATGCCGCTAAGCAGCCTGGACTCCAGGTACCATACTTATATGTCGTGTTGTCATAGTATCAAGATGTGACCGCCACCTGTGCACAGGAGACGTTACCTTGAGCAGAATAACGAGTGCGGCCTCAAGGCAGAAATCCCGACATGCCTGCCGCTAGCTGACGTCTCTGAGTAGCATACTTAGTATAAATGCTTCATAACTATCCACCTTTCCGAGATATCCATGCAGACCGGAGACAGGTTGTTGTCCACACCGCCTCATAGAACGAGAGCCTAGGCTACTTGTTGCGAGGCAAGATGAGCCGATCCTGTGATAGAATGTGTGTGTGTGCACAGGGAGCATGTAGCAGCTCTCACTCTAGTGTAAAGACACTATAATAAGTAAAATTAATATGCTGGGAGTAATAAAACACATACATGTTGCTCAGCTGAGGTTGCCGCGTCTCTACGTTCACCGGCGAGTAAAATTATCTAGTGCCGGGCGTCTCAGACCAACCTGGCCGGGGACAATATAATTACCTAGTATCCAACGGAACGACGATGCTTGCTTGGCTCAATCGTACTTGTAATTCGAGGTGCCGTTGGGTGTCTGAGCTAGGCATGAATCGTCCGGTATGTGTGCGGGTAGCGACACGGGAGGACGCGCTCATTGGTTTTGAGGGGGGTATATGATGTCTTTTATAACTATATAGTATGACTTCTATCGTACTAGCAGGCCAATACGACCTGCCGAAGTACGAGTGTTTCATGGTCTCAAGGCGAGTTTCCGGGTTCGCTCCCACTGACCGCTCAGCTATATTGCTATATCTGCAATTACACTATATACCGAAATTCATAGCTGGATATGTTAATTACGGTGCAAGGAATTCGACAGGCTGAGATACCTCTGGCTGAACTCTGTGATGCAAAGTAAGCTCCGGGGAAATGGAGCATACTTCTTTGCATGCAAGAATAACATATCCCTGTTCATGTATGCACCGAGTCCCTCATACTATGTGTTATATATAGTACTCTAAGTTTGGGTATATACGGCAATGCAAGTAGTTATATGCCCTGGCTTACTGCATAGTCGCCGTCTTCTGAGAGTATATATTGAAGTCTACTTGATAGGCTAAGGGTGTCTTCATTTAAAGTGTCCTACACAAAACCGACACACATTGCTCGTGCTGACAACAAAGCGTTCCTCGAGTTGCGAGACTGTTTCGTGTTCAACTCTTCACACCGGATCTGTGTGGTCAACTATCCCGAAGGCTGGGGCCAGACAGAATAGTTCGACTGCTTGGACCACCAAGTAAAAAAAGTGGTGTGATACATCATCTCCTTAATTCCCCGACCGTGGACAGACAGACAGACAGAAAGACAAACAGACAGCAAGCCAGCCAGGCGGTCCCCTTGACCTTGACCAAACAGTCAACCCGACAGGTTGGAAGCGGTTGTTAGTACCTACCTATTTTGCCAGCCGAATGGCACGCAACTTTTGCAAGCGAAGCGTGCTCGTCTCCTTCTGGTAATGACCTACTGCAGGCGTGCCCGTGTCTTCGTTATTTTTGCCGGCCTGGCGCCGTTTCATCTGAACCAATCTGGTTACTCGTCCCCATCTGCTTCGACCGACTGGGCAGGTCATATCACCCAAACCCAGTGAAGAGCCACGTTCTCACCACGTTTTTGGTAGGTATATCACGTTTTTTCACTACTGTCCATTACTAGTAGTATACACTACTGTATAGTACTTACGTAGTAGTGTAGGAGAGAGATAGAGGCATATCAAATTATGGCTGGGCATACAGTCTCCGCAGGATTAATTGGTAGTGTACACTAATCGATGCTTATACACACTACGTAGCATGGCCGAGGAGGAAAGTAATCTGCATAATTTGGGATTAAAATCAAAAGGAACGCTAAAAGTTCAAGGGCTGTATGCTGATGGTATTGCTGTGTACTTACTTAGTAGTATATACACACTATATTAGGCAGACCATACCCAAAGACCAGGGCCTTTGCATGGGCTTAGATACGTAGCGTGATATATACCAGGTAGAGATGTCAAATACTAGCCAAATACCTGTATAAGTAATCGTTCAGGATTAGGCTAATAAGTGCTGTACTGTAAACACGGACCCGTTCCTTTCATCGACAGATTCGGTACCAACCGATAAACCTTTACCACATGCTGGCACGAACTGACGCATCTTATCTCTTTCCATAGGTATGGTCGGAGTAAGGTGTAGGCATGGTAGCATCACGTTGTCTGTCCTCAGAGAATTGCTTCGAAACCTTATCTTGGCGCGCTTTTCTGGGCTAGTTTGGATATCATTCACAAATTAACTTATTCTACACTAGCTATCAGAGTAGATCGCGAGCCCCTTCAATACCTCGTGTGATATGCTCAGTACTATACGGTAGTGAGCGTAGGCAGAATAAAGCGTAGTATACTATGTAGAGTAAGAGAGGCTATCGTGATAATGGAAGGCGATGAGAGGGATGCCCGTTTATAGTACGGAGACGCCGCTCACAAGGCACTGGGTCCGTCGATCACAACTTGAACTATTTCAAAGGCGCCGGATCCTGAGCGATGGAATCTCGGGAGATTCTACTACGTAGATAACTAGACACTAGTGCGGTACTGAGTAGTATACGCTAGATGGTGACGTGTGTCAACGTGTTTCGGCGGCTGGGTGTTGCTGCCGAATTGCTGACGAGAGGCCACACTAACTGGAGATGTCGGTGGTGAGATTTTCTGACAAGAGAACTACTAATGTATCGTACGTGAGGCTGTTGGGGCATACATAATCAGCAATTACAGGGCCGCACCTTGTGGACAGGGCTTACCAGAGGCACAGTCGACCTCGTAGGATTTCTTTGCGGGGCCGGTCTCTGCGATTGGCCTCCCTCTCGACTTCTCCAATTCTCTAGTAGCATCAGCCGCATGGGGTTGAAAAGAGAGAGAGGGAGAAAAAGAAGGAGGAGGGGGGACGACGACGACGACGGCAACATCCCCAGTCGCGCTCTCGTTGCTCTCCAACGCGTCCATCCTGCAGGGGATTTCACAGTTACACCAACCGTGATTGGTTCATTTCAAAACCCGGGACCTGTCTCCTTGACGCGGTGTGCAATGAATAACACACGAGTCAGCATCGCGAACGGGACATGTGGTAGCCTTGAGGAGAGAGAGAGGCACGTAATGCCACTGTACGTACAGCATACTACACGTGCACCTCGTAGGTAGCATTAGATAGGCAGAATAGTGTACAGTACTAATGCTGTAGCACAATACCTAGCACCAAGGTACGTTGGTACTTATCATCGGAATTTTCTACTCTAGGGCTGCTCTCGCTCGGGCCTAAATTTTCATTGCGATCACGGGTATTACCTGTAGTTGTGGATTCTTATTATCAACATTATTATACAGTATTTATGTAAATGTCAGGTTCTAGTGTACAGTAGGACCGGGCCTGAACGGGGAGCCCTCCGGATGATAGCCTTCTGTACACTACTGCACGGATTTTAGGGGATTTTCCTAGTGTAGCTTCATATTTCGCCATCTCATTGGCTTGATCGGTGATGGTAGCGGTTCCACAGTGCTGGAAAGCATTAATTTTCACCGCCGATGCACTCCGTGCCTTGTTCCTGCATATTGCAGATACCTACTGCTGCATACTGAGTAGTGTACGCATGTATATGCCATGTTAGGTATGTGGTCTTTGTGTAGCACTCTGCGGCGACTATGTGCGTTTGTATCTTGCGATCGATGGCCGCCAACATGGCCAGACGGGGACATTTTGCAGCTTGACAGCCTCATACTAACACCCGACACCTTCGACAACAACATTTGGTGTAGTACGCTATAAAATATGGGTACTATAGACTGGGTATTGCGGTAGTGGTCTTACACTAAGTATGCGTACAGTAGCATCATCCCAACTTATCGGGACGTATCATATAACCTTATGTCTCTAGCTACAGTGATAAGCAGGCATCTTGCTTGGTACAATCCAGGACATGGGAGTATCCAGCCTTCGCATTATCAAGATTCCCGTCACCACCTGCGCGCGGAGTAGACCCGATAATCCGACCAGTGCCCGAGAAAAGAAAAGAAAAAGGAAAGCCCAGGGCAGGGAAGACACTGCGGGGTACTCCTACAGTAGTGCGGTGTACAGGACCGCGGAACCATCACTTTGGGACGATAAACATACGGTTTACAGATATGCGCTCAGTGTCCACTGTTGGACCCAACCCTCTGCAGGGTGAGACGGAAACAGTAGATACCGCGAACATTGCCGCGAAGGAGGAGTCGGCGAAGGAATTTTCTTGATAACTGCACCACGAAACTGACCGCTGATCCGAATGCCTAGGTGCTCCCTGAAGTGTCTAGAATAAGACATCGATATCGAAGGTGCCGGGATGCTGGTGACGAATCCCTTGAAAGGGTTACGAACGACAGACACGTGTATACTACCTAGATTTGTAGTAGTACACTAGTAATGCGTGACCCAAGATGCCGGTGTTTTGTAAACCACCTCGATGGTAAATGGGCAGTCTACACTAAGAAAGATTCGGGGTTGCTTCTAGAAAACAATGTGAAACGTTCTGTACGTCGTGCTATTCCCACCAGGGGTAGCTCACGGCACTATGCGCGCAAACTGCGCAAAGAAGCGGCTAGCGCACACTAGCTGCAGCGGTAGCGCACAGTAGCCCGACGCACTACTGTGTACTACGTAGAAGGCCTGAGAATAGAAAGAAAGAAGCAGGAACACCACAGTGCTGTACGCTACACGATACACTACCTTACATGGGAGATAGATACGTAGTAGCACTATACGTACAGTATACAACACTATGGATTGAAGTCCCACGAACCTATGACAATTCGCTCACAATCTGCCCTTACTTACTAAGTAGTATGCCTCCCCTCCTTTCGTCATGCAGGTCCCATCCCACGTCGGCGAGAGAGTGGGAATGGCTGGGGCAAGCTCTGCTTGTCAATTTCCGGCCCTGATCCTTCTAGCTATGTTTGCCTCGGTCCATAGCGTATAGAGAATTGGCGTAGATGGTTCCTTCAATATACTCTTTTATAATAGTATAGTAGTATAAAATCCCATAAGATATGAATCCCGTCAGATATTAGTACATCACGTCAATGCCGATTTCCGCGAATCTATGGTTAGGTGGCTTATTTTAGTGTAGTGTAGTAGTGTAGACTAGTAGTGTAGAGAAGGTGTTTCTGGCTTGGACTAGCCATTCGAAGCTCGCGTGCACTAGTCATTTTCGCGTACCTGCATAACAATAAGCCTGACTGACGTCTTCCAACCTCCACCAAACGCTACGAGATAGGTAGCGTGCACGGAAGACCAGCCAGCAAGGTCGCCGATACGGTCCCCACATGGACAAGATCAACAGCAGGCCCGCGGCTCCGGCCATCACTGACGAAACAGATTCTATATTGCAGCGTAGGGCAGGCAGTCTACAGTACCTGCCGACGCACTTAGTATATAGGCACACAACAGCATACATCACAGCTCTGGCGTGGTACTGCATTAATTTTCTAGAACTTAAATTGGTAATGTCTGCTTTGGTCACACAAAGGGTATACAGGCATGACAGTACCTACTACCTAGTAAGAACAAAAAAAAAAAAAACAGTCGGGGCAATTGGGTCAATTCGGGTTTGAGCACAGTAAGGTAGCTGCACTGCACTGCACTACAGTCTACAATAATATTTAGCATGCAACATCTCAGTCAGCTCGGCGTTTCCTCGATTCCTCTGCAAGAGCCAAGCCAGCCAACCAACACCATCTTCGTCGACACCCCTCCTTCTCCCCAATTATTCCCAATGTCGGACAGCGGTGATAGCTGACGAGGAGCTCTCTGTTCTGTATAGTATAGTATCTGGCATAGCAAGCGTGCTTCAAAATCTTTTGACGCTACACGACAACGCTCTCTCAACCACACCTCGCTAAGACTGAGAGTTTCATGATGCTGTCGCTTATCTCAGCCTCAACGCTGGCTCGGCCCCGAAAGCCATTGTGATTCGCTCTGGGCGTAGATCTCTCTTTTTTTTGCAATCCCTCTCGTCTTCCTCTCTCCCCCCTATCTGCCCCTCTGGTTTCTGTTTTCGTTCGTGCCTGTTGCGAGAGGTTTTCCATGATCCATCATGATCATGTCATCATGTCATCTTCCCGAAGCTCGCCCTCAGCGGCACCTCAGCAGCACCTCAGCTATGCACACGCCGTATCAAACCTCTGCCACTATCCTTGCCGTTAACTAGGATCTCTGCCCAGTGGGCCGGAACCTCCCATTCCATCCACGTATACGTACACACACCAGGTCGTACACATTGTAGTGCCTACTGCTAGGTACTACACTAACCATATAGGTTAGAGTATATTCATTAGTCGGGTCTATTTGCTAATGCAAACTATGCCGTAGTAGCGTTAGGTAAGTCCTTATAGTAGTGTACGCTACCCACCTACTACGTGGTATAGGAATGACAAGTCTGACAGTTAGCGCTCGGACTGCTGCAGCACGATGACACTTTTGGTTGGTGCCTTGGTCTTCGACACTCCGTGCTATACTATGAATAACCAGCCATGCTGCATTGGCTCGTGAGTGTGCTTGTCCGTACCCGCGGGACGGGCGTCATGAGGGATTGCCTACTACGTATATGGGTGGGCGGACGGGATGGCGTGCCCAAATTCTACACCACTCATTCACGATGACCTCGGTCCTAGCCTCTCTCGGAATAAAGTTCCTATAGACCCTCCCGTCATTCCCTCCGTTGGCAGTATACTAGTACTGTATACCTTACTGAGATTACTATTCATTCCTCTTCTGCTTCTGCTTCTGCTTCTGCTTCTGTTCTATTCAATGCACGCTTGCTTTCATATGCCCTCACTGCCACCGAAGTTACCATGACATCAACAATGCTGATCTGAATTTCGCTAGGTCTACACGTACTACCTACACTGCAGTACTTTGACAATATCATAAACATTTCTTTTAGAGAAAATAAACTTTCTCACAGCAGGCTCTTAGCATCTAGGACGAGTTTGACCACCGTGTCCTAGCCAGGATTATGTGAGAAGCTGTATATGTAGATCGGATCTGCATCTGATCGTCTCTAGAAGAGCACCATCTCTTCGCGTCCCTGCTGAACATCCGGGAATTGCAACAACGCTTGGCTTCTACGCTACACTATGGTGATCCTATGATATACTTACACTCCTTAGTAGATACGCAGTAGCGTAGCGGGCGGGAGTTGAGAACACGAGGCACGTACATTACACCACTTGCACTACTGATATAGTAGACGTTAGATGCCGAGTCTTCTCCCTCTCGCATTGCGCAGCATACGCGTGCGTGCATGCAGTTGCAGTTGTTTGACTGCACTGCTCTTGGTTGCATCGGTGCTGAAGAGGAGCAGCATGGTTACGGCATAATATATTACATTCTTATATGCAGCCCGAAGAAACCCATACGCCGTTATCGTGCTTTCGGCTCGCCGAGACTCTCTCGATGTGTAGCGATCAGCTGCCTACATACATATTCGGTCTTCGCAAGCATTCGCAATTTCATCTACAAAACTTGCCGTACCTAGAATAACTTCCTTGCCCTGGCCCTTCTTGGCATTCTAATCCCGGACCCCTGTTGCTGAACCCTGTCTCCAGCTTCTCCCGCTCACAACCCCGTTGTACGCTTGCATAACGGCCAAGAGGACTGCAAGGGTACCCGACCATTCTCATCTTCTTAGTTTCAATACTAGCACCATTCCATATCCATAAATCATTTCCCGTTACATCCCCACAAGCCTACGACTGTAGACTGTACACTACCTTAATAACGGTTGATTCTTATTTGTTTCTCTCCTCTCCCTCCTGCGCAGCTTGCGACGTGCCTTCAAGCCCTCTCGCGATAATCGAAAGCCTGGACCGTAGCGCGGCCCGGGGAGCTCAGCTTGGACCCGGGTCTAACAATCAATATATTGAATCGCGATATCTGGGAAGAAACTGAATAAGATTCATGGACATGTTTTCATCACATTCCGCCTCGGGCAACCTCAAGGGGCTTCGACGGAAAGCGGCAAACGATGGTAGCTTGTCGACCTTGCATATGGCTCGCCCCTCCACAGCCACCTCGACGGATCATTCTCACAGTCACGGTATCACAGACCTGCTCCAGCCCGCTTTAGATGGTCCACCCTCACCCGAGGGGATCCGTGCCTTTAGCAGACGAATCAAACGAGGCTCTATGGCTGAGCAGCAACTGAATGAAACAGCGACGTCTTCAGGCTCATCATCACTTCGCTCTCAAACTCCAGAAACATCGTGGGAACGCGGGCCAGAAAATTCTACTTTGTCGAGGGGACCATCTCAACGCTCTTCGGTTATGGCTCATAAAGAACGACCTGAAAGTGTGCAGCTGTTTGGCAAGGCCGTCTTCAGTCGTAAGCCTAAGCTCCGCAGGGAACATAGTGACCAAGGCCACCTAAATAGTTCCTTACTTTCATTAACCGAGTTACCAACGGATGCTGCGCCTGGTTTATCAAGAGAGCAGCGTTTCATCCAATCGGTGTTCACACGACGACGGACTAGAGGGACATCTGAAGCCTCAATGAGGAAATATCAAATATCTGGGCCATACGACTTCCAGCATGTTGCACATTCGTCAAGGGAAAATTCATCTGGGTTTAATGGAGTAAATCGCAATGAGGTGCTACCCGACCTTCCAGGGACGCGACCGCGAACGACAACTGACGCTTCGAATACGTCGGGAGGATTCAACTCGCAGGTTCTCGATAAGCCACTCCCAACGCCTCCAAGCTCACAAGAAGACTTCGAGCATACGTCACCAAGAAACAGTATTCAACTCTCACCACCTCGTCTGCCTCATCCACCTCGATCTGTTCCCGATGCACAAACATCACCAGTCCCACCACCCCGGATATCAAGCCGTATGTCAGCCCGTCACGACCGAGCCGATTCATCCGGTACATTCACTTTTGAAAACCCGAGAACTAGTCCTGCCTATCATCAAACACAGCCATTCATATTGCCGTCCACTGAGGGGTTTTGGCAGCCTCCAACATCCCATCCTCAACATATACCAAGCGGTGATGAGAACTCTCCTTATTCTCTCTCTACAAGCGATGATACCGCGTGGCCCTTGACAGGTTCCATGACTTCTTTGCCTGAGGTTCCTGAAGAAGAAGAGCACCACTTGACAGCCGTTAAATCGCGCGCGAGCGCCATGAGCAACAGGACATCTCTTAGGGGTAGTATTTCCGTGCCACACCTTCGACGTATATCTTTAAGTCAAGTAACGCCAAGACCCCCAAGTAATGCTTCAGATACACTGGGTAGATTCGACCTTTTTTCAGCCCAACGCGCATTGCATGAATATGATGATGAGGAGATGAGTGAAGATGACTTAACCCGGGATAACTGGGAGGACGATATCGACTATTGTTATGATCATGCAGCTGAAGCCGATTGCGACTTTGCATGGGAACGACTTTCCTGTGACCTTGAACGTGAAGACTATAGGCCGGATAGTCCAATCATAGGTCATCATGCTCAACGCAGCTATGGTAGTTTCGGGCCAAACCTTCTGTCAGCGGATGTTCCTGGACTAAGCCCTACTAGCTATGGTTCCGGAGGGACACCACATGGAGCTTCTACCCCGTCAAGTTCAACGGTGCCTATGACTTCAAACTTCTCGCTTCCAAGGATTGACACCTCAACTCAACTTAGACGCGATCACGAAGGATCTCATTCAAGTGCCTCAAGCTTTCAAGAGACTCAAGAATTCTCTTTATCGCCCAGTTTACTGATCCCAAATGATTACCACGAGAAAATGCTGCAGTATGAAAGGGGCGAGTTAAGCTCACATGGCTCTAGCGACGAGCTCAAGCTTCCGCACGATCACTATCAGAAATTTGATAAGCTAGGAGGCTTTCGTGCCCGTTCCAGTGCTTCTACGACCGTGTCTACTCTATCGGAGCAGTCGGGGACGTCAAGCCGGTATCCATCCTCTACGTTTACTCGCTTGACCGGTAGTAGCACATCAAGCTGGCAAATCCCTATCGAGTCCCAGAAGCCTGTCACAATTACTCTGAATGACAAAGAATCTGTTGTCACGCCAACAAACGTTGTGGCTATGGCGAGTTCTGGTGAACCTTCATTAGATGCCTCGAAACAAGAAGCCGCTCGCGAAGGCCATAGTCGGGCACAGTCAGATGTGACTTGGTTCAACAAGGGTTCTCAGGATACGGTTGCTCCTCTTGAATCGAAGCTCACAAAGGAGTCGCTGAAGACTCACCGACGAGCGCGAACGGCCAGTAGAAGCCACGCCAATGCGTCCCCTCAATTCGCTCTTTTCCCACAGGTTCCTCAGCGTCCCTAGATCAGCGATTAGAGCTTCCCTTCAATAAAGGACTGGACAACGGTGGTCAATGATTGTGATATTATTTTATTTTATTGCTTATTAGGATTGCCTTATTTATTGAGCACCAAAAGCAAGTCTATTTTTTGGACAAGGCATCGCAGGGATAATCACCTTTCATGCTAGCTTCTGTCTGTGTCATCACTATGGAATACACCGAGTTAATCTCTTGGTCTATCCAACCCCCGAACTTTCTTTTGTTCAGGACGCATCGTGTCCATAATTTCACAACTGCTATTTTAGACTTCCGGGGTGGGCAACTGAGCGCAAAAGGAAAACCAAAACCAGAGGAACCTGGGATGGGCAGCATTTGCTTTTTTTTCTGGGGAAAATTGGGAACTACATTAAAATGGCCCGGCCTGTTTCTTTATCTTTGATACACACAAA
Source organism: Xylaria sp. FL1042 (assembly GCA_022495085.1). Classification (NCBI taxonomy): domain Eukaryota; kingdom Fungi; phylum Ascomycota; class Sordariomycetes; order Xylariales; family Xylariaceae; genus Xylaria; species Xylaria sp. FL1042. Next base: position 501,266 of record MU380135.1, read on the forward strand.
CACCCACGCACACAAACATTCTTTGTATTTCATCATGATGTATGACTGATATGAAGAACGAAACCGTTAAAGAGTCGGGGGGAATAGAACTTCGGTGTCGTGTATGATGGATGTGGTGGATGGGGTCTGGGGAAGGAGGAGAGTGTCAGGATGCGTGGACAATGTGGGTGATATATGCATGTACGGATTCGGGGACTGTGTACACTTATATTGGTCCTTATCATTCCGTCAGCAGATAATTCGGTGCGGATTCACATGTTCGATTATTATCATTAGCCTCGGGGAATCTAGACCCTACGATGAGAATCTATCCAGTTTCTGACACTTCATCCATTCTGTTAGCGTACCTACGTGATCGTGTGTTTAGTATAGAGTTGTTTAACTGAATACTTACTATTTAAGAAGTAAGGTTACTATTACTTGGCTTCATACTTGAAATCCCTAACTAGGTTATAAAATATGCGGTTGAGGAAGTACAGATAAATATCTGCTATGAATTCATTAGATAACATGATGTAGCGCGAATGAAAATCTCACGTGTAAATGCATTGCGATAGTGTTGTTTTGTTAGCAGCGCTTTAATCATTTATTATGTTCATTTTACATCGCGCAGTCGCTCGCGTATGCACGAGCTAATTATTTATAAATCTGGTATAACTGGGAACTTTCTCTTTGTCACTCGTTGTCATCGTCGTCCTTCTCGTCCTTTTTTGCCTCCGCCTTGAGCCTCACCCATTCGCTTGCCTTAGCTCTCACCCTCTCCTGACTTTTCACATCCCCGTTCTTCTCCTCCCAGTCAGCCCAGCGTTTGAACCATTTCTTGGCGGGCCGCGCCTTGAGACCCTTGACCTTGGTCGCTCTGTCAAAGACGTCTCTGATGACGGCCTTATCAGCGTTGGGGCCGTCTTCGTGGTCTAGGAGCTGGCTCCAGAGGTCGAATCTCTTGGGGAATGAGGCGATGAGCCCTTCAAACATGGTTCGGCCACGCTCGGCACTGCCATTCGGAGAGCTGTATTCTAGTGCGGCAAACTTGGTCATCAGAGGAAGGCGGGCGTGGTCGGGCAATGCTTGTGTGGCTCGAGACAGTAGCCCTCGTGCGCGATCAGGTTCATTTTGAACAGCGTGTAGCCAGTGAGCATAATTATGCCAGACATCCGGGGAATTTGCTCCAAATTTCTTTGTGATAGTCTGGAAGAGCGCATCTGCTTTCTAATGAATTGTCAGACATGATCTAGATATAGATGTGTTATCGTTACTTACCTCCGGCTTATTGTCTTGGACGAATATGCTAGCAAGACGCTGGTGAACTTCCTGCGGATCATTGACCTGGCATGCACGCCTGAAAACGCCGTCTACGGTCTCGTCATTCCCAAATCTCACCTCGAGATTGAGATATGCTATCCAAGCATTTAGTTTCTCAATTTCTTCGGTGCTATTGATGGTCGTTACAGCGCGCTCCGCAACTTCGCGTGCTTTAGCTAGTTCGCTGACTTGCATCTGGAATGCCATATATTGAATCCACAAGCTTGATGAGTTCGGTTGACGATTGAGAAGCTGCTCGTAGTCAACGGCCGTCTGTGGGCCAAAGGTGGTCAAATCTCCACTCCGATCTATTTCAACCTGAGGCTTCCGCCGCTTTTTCTTCTTTTCTGCTATGTCTGAGTCCGCATTGGCGCCAGCTGTGTTGGGTTCATCAAGTGCGGTTCCGGACCAATCGAATCCTCCAGCATCAAGGGCATCGACATCCCCCGCAACTCCGTCGGCCATCTCAGTATCTTCAACGTCAGAGGAGAGGTCTTCGTCGTAATCGGTACCCTCAATGAGAACTGAGCTGCTGGCATCTTCCATATCCTCATCGTCAGATTCCTCGTCTTCGCTATCTTCTGGTAAGGCACCTGCAATTTCGTCTTCATCGTCACTCCCATCTTCATCCTCATCCATATCGTCATCCTCATTCTCAAAATAAGCAGGCTTTAACCCAAAGCTGACTCTCCTTTTCTGTACGTCGACATCTAAAACCATTGCTTTGACTACATCACCTTCACTAAGAAGTTTTCTGGCATCTTGTATAGGCTTTTCAGCCATCTCGCTTCGGTGGCACAAGCCGCTCACATTTGCGGAGCCATCAATGAGAATGAAAGCACCGAACTCTTCGACTTTTCGAACCTTCCCTGTGACGACTTGGCCCGCGCGAAGGTCTTGATAGGTCGTGAGTGGCACGAAATCCTTCTCAACTATTGACGACTTCAGGCTCATTTGAAGCTGGCCTGTAGTAGAATCAATCGATATAATTCGTCCCTTCACTAATTGATCGACTTGAAATTCATCCTTCCAATTTTTTATGAATTTATCTGAAAGATCAGAGATCCGAACCATTGCTGCAATATCACCGCCTAGGCTAATGAATAACCCTTTGTCAGAAATGTTTTTGACAAAACCACGGATCACATCGCCAACGTTAAGCTGAGCGAGATTGGTGACTTCGCGATCCTTAATTGGCAAAGACGAATTTAAGACTCTGGATGGACGTAAGGAGAGCCTCAAACGTTTGTTGCTCTTGTCAACACTGACTACAGATACACGCGTAACGCTGCTCTTGTTGTATGACATGGTGCTGGCCTTGTCATAATCATCGCTGAGGTCGATCAAATGTGCGGGTGCCGAAATAAAGTCATTGAGTTGCACGATGATCTGACGTTCATTGATCTTTGTGATTTTACCCGGGAGAACCATATTCTGCTTGATAGTATCCCAAGTAAGTTGAGTAGAAGCGCCGGACGAGCGGGCTGACAAATCGAGGCGACCTTCTGTTAGATTCACAGCTAGAACACGCACTTTGAGAGCTGAGCCGACAGGAAAATTGGCCGAGAGGTCATCAAGAAGTGATACATCGTCAGATATTTCAAGCATGTTGATTCTGCCGCGTACATTTGGCGTGAGATTCACCCAGAGCGAGTTATGCTGAACGTTGTTTACAAAGCCAATGTGCGTTGAGCCAAGTTCAAGCATCTTAAGAAATAACTGGGATGTTGTGCTGCCCTTTACATCACTTGGCTTCGCAGACAGTTCGAGTACGGAGTGCGTTGACCGATGTGAGATGGGCAAATAGCGATGATTTTTGGCGTCGTGAACACCAAGAATTCGCACCTCTATGGTTTTGTTTACTTGAAACTTGCTCAAGGGTGATTTGGGTTTCGTAATTTCATCCCAAGAATCAAATACTTGGCTGACATCCACACGCCCTTGTATATTGTCAGCCAACTTTACGTTTAGCTGGGTGCTCTTGATGGAAACGATTTTAGCTTTAGTAACTTTTCCAACAGATAAGTCGTTGGTAGACTTTAGTGTTTCGTCCACCGGATTCTCTAGTTTGGATGCCGTGGATGACTGAGCATCAGTTGAAAACTTGTCTATATGCCCAGGTGAGGCAACAACAAGTCGGCCATTGTCCCTATCTATGGAGTCAATCTTCACAGCAATGGACTGGTATTTCTTGAGGCCGAAGTCTGTTTTATCTTGGTCTTCTCGGGGAAGTTTCGACTTAGGCAATAGGGCTGTGAGTTGGCCAGGGAATTGCACAAAAACGGCCGTGACAGTAATGTTCCTGACAAAGCCTTGCCGGACATCGCCAATTCGAGCTTGATCCAGGGTCGTGAGGAGTGTACCATCGCGACTTGCTTGAATTAGGCTTGACTTCTTCGATAGTGCAATGGACCGACGGCTATCGTTCTTATCCAGTACCATGAGGTCGCCGAGAGTTTGTCCAACGCGTATGCCCTTCATAGCAGATTGACTTTTGCTAGGTCGGTCAGTAAGTTGCCCAACTGAGAGAAGCGCTTTAAGCGAGCTGTCGACAAGTTCGAGGTGAATGTCGTCCTCAGTCTTCTGTACCACCTTGGCAGACACGATGTCTCCTATATTGAGACTTTTGAGCGCGTTCTGCTTCTCTATGCCAAACGCGGAAGGGTCCTTGCAAGACACGAAGAGTTTCTGTGCTTCGAGGTCAAAGTTTAGTATATGCACGCTAACCACTTGACCGACCCGAAAGTGCTCCTTGGGATCACGAATGTAAGCCTCACTCATCTCTGATATAGGCAGAAACCCTCTCAGAGACCCGTAGAACTGCACGACGGCGCCATTATCAAGCACTTTAATGATGGTAGCAGGACTTTGTGCCCCTACAACAAGCTCATCAAAAGATTGTAACGGCTTCGCCTCGGAATTTACAAGAGTCTTCTTCAGCGTAAGTCTAACTTGGCGTTTAAACGGGTCTGTTGATAATACGCGAGCTTTAACTTTGAGGCCTGCCCGAAACTTCTTTTCAGGGTGCTGGAGACGCACATCTGCTAGATGCATTTCTGGTACGTAACCGTGAATCCCCTCCGCTAGTTTGACTAAAATGCCACTAACTCCGTCTTGATTGATTATGAGTTTCTCAATTTCGCCATTGACTACAGTGCCAATAGGAACATCTTCAATTCGAAGGAAGGGTTGTTCTAGGACGCTTGACTCGAACGATAGGTTGTATACACCATCGAGAGCATTGTAAGAGATAACTCTGCCGCGATGGACTGTACCAACTTTGAAGGGTCCAGACGATTCGGAGAGTAGGTCGAGTTTACCATCCTTGAGACGGGAAATATGGACAAACCCAGGCACGCGGTCAACACCCACTTCAACAAATACACCCATATCGGGTTCAACCTTGAATATGGTGCATTGTTCGACCATTGAAGAGGGAGGAAGCGCATCGAGGGGGAGTTTAGCGGACGTAGTCCGCTGAGGCGTTAGGGTCATGACGTGATCCAATAGTGATATGCCGAGTTTTGGTTCCTTGGCTGTCGGAAAATCGCATACGACACGAGCCCTGATTTTCTTTCCGATCTTATATTTCTCTTCCAAATCTAGCGCTTTTGGCCCAAGACCAGAGTGGATGATATCAGCTGTGACATCCAAGGACCCCATAACCTTACCTACTAGACCGCGCTTAGTGATGTCTGATACCATAAGTTCAACAGCGGATCCTGGTAAAAAGGTTTGGATGGTTGTTGCTTCCGATGGGAAGTTCTGCACATTAGCTAGCTTATTTGGAAGAGCCGATAGTTGAATGATTTTCCCATTGGCACCTTTTCTTGTCACAAGGCACAAGAAGACAGCACCAGGTTGCATGCGAGTTTGGGGAAGGTCGTTGGGAACTTCTTTCCGCGGAAGGAAGCCTCTCGTGTCCGCATCAGATAGGCCAAGGTTCATGACAAAACCATGGTCTTCTGCACTGGATACTGAGGCCATTATAACAGTATTCTCGACAATTTCGTGGCTTAAAAGTCCCGTGTTAGTTTGCTCTGGCCTTAACGATAGCTCAATATGCTTCTTTGGCTTCGTTAATGCCCCAGTACCGTCCTCTGTCGTAGAAATTACATGGGCGCGAAGATATTGCCCAACTTCGAAGATTTCGTTTAGATCAACGGTATCGGTCTCATTATCGTCCTCGTCAAGGGCCTCGGCCTCGGCTGCGACCCTCTCACTCAGCGCATTCGAGACAGAAGTAATTGGAACATGGCCAGAAAGACTGTTTGGAAGGGCAAGAACGACTTCTAATGGGCGAATCTCCGTAACCTGGCCCAAGACAAGAGAGCCTTTTACCAAACGCTGCTCCTTGTTAGAACTCATTGCTCGAAAGAACTCTGATCAGTTGGACAGCTTACCTGATAATTGAGACTCTCTATTCTAATAGCATACTCGGCTGAAACACCGACCTTCGAAGACTTGTCTTTGGACGACTTTGACTTCTTTCGTTTGAGAGATTGCTCTGCCTTCTTAGCGCCCTGGCCGGACTCTTGCTCAAAGAGGACATCTTGTTTGGCCTGGATGGAAATTTGCCTATGCTCGAGGGGAGACAACACACTTCCGCCACCACGAGGAAACAACGGCTCTTCTTCTTTGAGCCGTGAAACTCCTGGAGCGCTAGTGGGTTTTTGCTGCGGCTGTTTGGAGGAATGAGAAGAATTCGCATTCTGCTTCGGCTGGGGTTTGTCGGATTTCGATCGCTTCGGCGATTTTGTAGTTGGTGCACCTCCAGGGGCGTCTTTCCTCTTGAGGGAGCTCATCATATCATATCGAAGATTTTCAAGCTCGTACTTTTTCGTATATTTGTTGAAGGATACACTGCACCCAGATCTTAAGAAGCTGCAAGACCCGTGGACCCTGTTTCTATTCCTGGGCCAATTCCATGAACTTTTTTTCCTTTGCGCTTATCGATAGCGCGCCTATACTGCAGATAAGGTGGACGGGTAGGTACGAGAGGGGCACCCTTGAGTCCCACCTGAGGAGGGATCTACAGTGGTACCCACATACCTACCTAGGTAGGTAGGTTGGTCTCAGCTAACCTTAAGTACAAATTACCTAGGTACCTACCCACCCTAACGACCTACCTAGGTTAGAGTCTGTAGGTACCTAGTAGTAATCTTGGCATCATTCCCCAACCAGGGCACGACTTAGGCATCTATTTACATCTAATCTATCGCAAGAACACTTCATTCACTGAAGTACTTTCGCACAACTCACTAATGGAGGGAGTCCATACCAGACCATGACCACCCGAAAACGTTTTCGACCCGATCCCTCTAACACAGACGGGGAAGACGCCTTGCCTTCTGCTGCGCCGGACCCCGGAGTTGCGTCATCTTCACGTGGGATGCCACCCGCCAAGCCTGACCATTCGAACACGTCCGCCAACACACCCTCTCGCAATGGAAAGAAGGCGAGTGATATATAGCTACATCTTCTCGCACTCGTAATGTAGTTCTAACCTAGCGTTTCAGGTCCGAAAGACGAACAGTTGGTATGGCTCATGGCCACGCGTTTCGAAGTCGTCTCCCTCGATCCAGATAGCCCGGGAGAACATCATGGGTGATACTCGGCGATCCGAGGCCGCGGCAGACTTCAGCCGCTTTGAGACAACTAAGAAAGACACTTCTATAGATTCGGATTGTCAGTCAACCGGGACGCTGCGCACGATAACTGAAACCGATACCAAGACTCATCAGGATGAGTCGGCCTCTTCCACAAGACCGCCAGAGATGGTGAACATGGGCGATGGCCCGGCGGATGCGGCCATGGCAAGTGAGCCAGTAACTCCAAGTCATGGTGTAGACGAGCCACATACTCCCACAGAAAACACTCCCCATGTGCCAACAAACTCCACAGGTTGGCTATCATGGCTAAGCAGGTCAGCAGCTCAGGGTCAGAGTGAACCTACAAGTAATAACGCCGAGAACCATCAAATCACCCCAGACATAACGCACCCGGTACAACCCCAAGTTGTACAAGCCCAAGCCGAGCCGTCACCAGAAACCTCAAATCCGACAAAACAAACAAGCTCTTGGTTTGTTCTCTGGTCCTCATCGGCGAACCCGCCTGCTCAGAAAGTTGCAGAGCAAGAGTTAGGAAATGAAGATATTGTAGCCAAAGAGTCTAAGGCACAAGAAAACGAGGATGTTGTTATGCAAGATGCTCCCGTGCCATCGGCGCCGGCACAAGCACCTGCAATAACACAACCATCAGCTGGCTCAACGTGGGCCTTCTGGTCTAGAGAGCCGGCATCTAGAAAAGCAGGCGAAAACACTTCTTCTACTGAACAAGGCGAGTTAGCAGTCATGGGAGATGGCTCGGAAACCAGTCCGAGGAAATCCAGCGTGGAGGTCAACGAAGAAAACAGGAACAAAAATGAGTCGCCGATCAAATCTCGTCAAGAACGGGCGGCGAAGGGCACTCGTACTAAGAAACCCAAAAGAAACCGCCCGCATTCTATGGATAGAGATGAGTCGCCCACAACCCGGCCGAGTACTCCAACTTCAGATGTCGCTAGCAAGAACATACCATCAAAATCAACCGCCCCTTCGATCCATAAATCCCTCCCCGCTAACCTACTCCTACCGTCGTTCAAGAGTACTTACCGTATGAAAGAGAACCCCTCGATTATTAGGCAGATCGCACAGTTGTTGCTTAGAACGCAGCAACCGCCCGCAAATCACGTGTTTCTTTCCAAAGAGACCCCAACTATAAAGAAAGCCGTAGCGATTGGAGTCCATGGTCTTTTTCCTGCGAGTTATCTAAGACCAATGATAGGTCAACCTACAGGAACCTCCATCAAATTCGCAAATCATTGTGCTGAGGCAATCCGCAGATGGACCGAGAGCAATGGTTCGAGCGATTGCGAAATAGAGAAAGTGGCTCTTGAGGGAGAAGGCAAAATCGCAGACCGCGTCAATAACCTGTGGAAGCTTTTGCTGAATTGGATCGAACATATAAAAAATGCAGACCTAATTATGCTGGCATGTCATTCGCAGGGTGTCCCTGTCAGTATTATGCTTTTGGCGAAATTAATAGAACTGGGAGTCATCACCAATTCTCGCATCGGAGTTTGTGCTATGGCGGGTGTGTCGCTTGGTCCCTTCCCGGACTACAAGTCTGGAATGGGGATGTTGATGGGGTCAGCGGCAGAGCTATGGCAATTTGCAGACCCTGGAAGTGAGGTTTCTCAGAGATATGAACAAGCCGTGAAAACAGTGGTCGATTACGGCGCCCGTATCACAGTAAGCTGCAGAAGGACTGCTTTTCTCTTGTCGCTCCTATTCACTCCTTGTTTAGAGGGCGAGAACACGACTAATACCTCTTAGTACGTTGGTAGCATTGATGATCAGTTAATACCCCTGGAGTCCGCTCTCTACGGGGCTGCCTGTCATCCGTACATCTATCGAGCCGTATTTATCGACGGTCGAACTCACGCCCCGGATTTCATAGCGCACCTGATAGGGTTTGTGCTCAGGCTTCGTAATCTCGGAATATCTGATCACGGATTAATTCGAGAATTGTCGGTGCCGTTAGCAGGTAGCCTGTATTCAGGCGAGGGTCATTCGAGACTCTATGATGATGAACAGGTGTATGAGTATGTACAGTCCACCAGTTTTCTCTTCTTTGCATATGCCAGCCATGCTAATTCGTACAAGCTTGGCTATATCGCATACGCTCGAGACCACAAGCGTATCTGGAGTGCCTTGCAAGATCCAAAAGCATCAAGGGCTTACCAGCCCCAACCCATATGTTCTTCCATGGATTATGCGAGGCCTTCTGGAAGAAGAGTTTGTTAAAAGAAATTTCGAAGAAACAGCCGAGCTGCTCAAGCAGTTCGATGATTGGACGCCCACCACGAAAGCACTGAAAGATGTGAAATATAGATTGGAGGCTGTTAGATCGAAACTCTAGCGCCCTTTGGGGCCCCCCATACGCATAACATAATACTTATTGAAGGGATGGTTGGCAGCCAGCATATCTAATATTGGAGTTCTGGACAAAGACTTAAGGTTAGATGGTTATTTACGGTAGACACATGTAAAGGATTAGGGCGTATGGTAACTTTTGGAGCGGTTAGGGGTAAGGATGAGTTAAGCTCCGCTGATGTGACTTAGTAAGTAAGTAGTTATAGTATATAATTAGAGTGCCCCGCACTTATTGTAAACATTTATCTTATTTCCCAGCTTTAGCAGTCAATTCCTGCCAATATTGCGTATATCTCCCAGTCTTGTCCAAGGCTGGCGCTCCACCATAACCAAAGGGGTTCACGTTGTTGCGTGCATTACCTACCTAGGTAACTAAGCTCAAAGCCTAAGCGTGAAATATTCGTAGGAAAGGGGGTCAGCTTTGGGGTTCCATGGTTTCGGATTCTACGGATGTTCGCTAAAAAGGTTATAATTTGTACTCTAACCATCTTGACTCGCCGAACATCAATATACTGAGTAAGTCGCTAATACTGTTACGCGATGGTGTACCTACCAACTTGGTACTACTCCAATGAAGCTAAGTGCCAGGGGGCGAAAGCACCAAGCCCCTGCCGACCCAGTAGACTGGCAGAGCGCCTATCAATCCAGAAACCCGGAGCCGCAAGTTTGACTGAAGAACTCTGAAAGCTTATTGACGTACCTATCTCCTATCTTAGTGGCACACCACGTTCGAAATGGGACCTGGACTAGCAGAACTTCAATACCTAACACCCTCGACACCTACCTACTCATTTCCATCAATACCACTCCTGGGTAGCTACTTCTTTAGGTAGATAGATAGATTGTTGCCGCTTGAGCTTGAGTCGTTCACTCAACCTTTTTGTCCCCACGTAAAAACTCTCTTCGATATACACTATTTAGATACCCTACTCAGACACCCTACCCACCCAATACTACTACGTAGTATTACTTCGGGTGTCTTACATAACTTCGCGCTCCACCTCGGCGCTACTGCACCATTGTCTCCGAGACCCAAGTCTGGAGATATGCATGCAGTAGCACACCTGCCAGCCCTCTTGACAGAAATCGTAAATCGCACAGTAACGTGGCATTTCGCAACATCAAACTCAGCCGCGTCCTAAGCATATGCTGAGACACTCGGGGTCCGAGCTGAGCCGTCTACGCCCACAAAGTGTCCACGGAACAAGTGACAGCCGTCTTGTTCAGCTATACATAGTATTGCGCTCGGCTGTTGATCGCGGGGCGGCCTGGCAATTGGTCGACGAGATGGATTCTTGCGAGCTCCTGAGCCCCGACTGATGCTGGAATCGCCGGCACTCTCAACGTGACCTGCATCATGTAAGACAGCCAGATTCACGATGTTGCACGTTGCACGTTGCACGTTGCATCTCGACCCCGTAGGCCTCTGCTAACCGGATGACCTCGTCTGCCCAGAACAAGCGAAGCGACGCGACACGAAGCCACACACCTCGTTCGTTCGAGGCGCCGCCGCCGTCATGGCGCTCTTGAACCCGACCTTCGTCTTCGGCATCTTCGTCCTCCTGTACCTATCGTCTTTTGTTCTATTCGCCGTTCTTCGCATCCTCACCGGCGTGTCGATACAGCGGGTCGGCTACTTCTCCCTACGACGTCTGGCATATACCCCGAGAGACGGTATCAAGTTCGAAATCCGCGGTCTAGGACTCCATGTCCACCGTCCGACTTTCTCACAACCGACTTGGCTCAGCATCGTTGTCAGCGAGCTTGTCGTCACCCTGGATATCAAGGAGTTGGAAGGCCAGAAATCGAGCGTGTCCGTAACGAGCGAGGATGAGAGTAATAGCAGTCAAGAGGGGCGTATCCCTCACCTTAAAGCTACGCCCGAGAAGCCGCTCCCGAGGCGGGCGACCTTCGATACTGCTCGTAGCGCGACTTGGAAACAGTTAACCAAAGTCAAAGAACGCCTGAAGAAGCTACACCGCAATGTTCGCTGGATACGAATGGTCGATGTTGTGGCAACTGACTCAACTGTTCACGTCGTAGACGTCGGCAAGGTACAAGTTGGTAGCTTTACCATTGCTCTAGATACGAGGCGCCGTCTTGTCGATCACGCGCGATTTTTCTTTCAGTCCAAAGCCGAGAAACGCCTTCAGAAACAACCTGCAGAATGGATCATGGTTTTGAGGAGCGTTCTCTTCACAGCCAAGGGCGGCGAGGCTATTGAGGTTCTCGATAGTGCTACTTTGAACGTCCATGGTTTTCTATACGAGAACATGGATGGGCTTCGGGATGCGGCGATCGCCCTCAAACTGGGTCGAGTGCATGTGCCCTATGACGATGTTCAGGTTTGCGTTGAGAAATCCAAAAGGTTGCGGCGACAGTATGCGAGCCTTCACAAACAGGCAGATTTGATTCAGATCCCCGTCGTGGATAAGGTCTCCGTCGATAATATCATTCGAGAGATCGATGAGCCCGGGAGTACCGATTCAGATCTGATGCAGACTGTCTCTGACTCCAAAGATTTCGTAAGCTCGATTCTTCGTGGCATCAAAGAGGTACAATTCGCCGTGAGCTTCGTCTCTCTTACGAAAAAGGTGCACGCTGTGCGATCGGCTAGCTCGCCTTTGCTACTCAATGCGTCAATGAAAGAGGTTGGCATTGACTTGCACAGGCTGGATCCTAAGTCCCCGGCGCATCGTATGTATTTTCCAGCTGATGCTATAGCACATGAGGCCTTAGCGGCAGCCCTCTCCATTTCTATTGGTCTCGATGATGGCCATGGCAAGCCAGAAAGGATAGTATATGTCCCCATGGCCACCACGACTATGAAGACGACGTTACCGTCGAAGACGGTAGAGCTGTCGGAAGTTAGGAGCGCCGAAGAAAGAAACGCCAACATTCTTTTCGCCAACTCTGTTGTTACATCGCCATGCGTTGACTTGGATCCCAAACAGCTTCCCGTCCTTCTCGCCCTCCTCCAGCCCAAACCAAAACCTCCCAAAGTGCGCTCACAACAAAGACATAGGCTTATTTCTCGGCTCCTTCCTAAGGCTAACATCAAGTTCTCAATGCACGAACCAGTCATTAGGATAGCGCTACCTCCAGTTCAAAAAACAGACGATCCCGATGACTTCGACCTTATCATCTCGTCCATTTCGTCCATTTCTATTGATCTCGAGTCGTTCCACTCTGCTGTACATGACGTGCATTATTCACTAGCCTCATCAATGCGTATACAAACCCACCATCTCTATTACCGGACGACGCAAGGTAGCCGCTTTGATCTCATCGACACCGATTCCTTTGACCTAAAGGTACAGTTATCGGCAGCACCCCATGTCCATGTTGTTGCAAATGGCCATCTACAGACCTTTGCCATCCGAATGACGCGCCCAGAAATCACCAAGGGCATACGCCAGATTATACGTCAGCTTAAGCTCAAGGTTGAGCCTGACAAGCGCGCGGGCTCGAAGACCCTGAGGCCGAAGAATATATTACGAGCTCTGCCTGACTGGATTTTCAATTTTTCTGTACAAGTCGATGAGTTCAGTGCTGAAATCACAGGGGATGACAAAGATTTCCCTGGAACCACGCGCGGTGTGGTCCTTCAAGTAGACACGTGGTCGGCTGAATACAGAGCACAGAAGATGGATCATCTGCGGCAGCGACCGATGTCTAGGAGGCGAGCAGCAAGTCGGTCATTAGTTCCTGACCCGGAAATATTAAACTCTATCTCTACACCATCGTCTCCCCGTAAAAAGCCGCAACTAGAGGGAGACGGCCGAAGAATTGCAATCCATATCAGAGGGTTGGAGGCTTTTGTGCTGGAGACGCCGGATAAATGGGAGGTCGAGCCATTTATTCACATGCCTCGCTTTGAAGTTGCACTTTCAACCCACAGCGATGCGCACAGCCCCGTTCTTCATGTCCACTCCCATCTTCGTAGTCTCCTTCTTCAATACTCCCTCTTCCGTCATTATTCAATCGGCGTTGCTATCATGGTTTTGCGGAGGGCATTTGCGAAAGATTCTAGTCACTCAACACCATCGAGCCCGGTCACACTATTATCACCAGAGTCACCATGGTCGAGCAGCACAGATGCATCATCAAAGTTTATGAAAGAGATAGTGACAGTCGACTTCAAAGCTGCCTTGATCCAGGTCAAAGCCGAAATGCCGGCAGACCCTCCACTTATGTTGCAAATATACGGCATGGAGGCCGGTCGCCAACGATGGATGGCTCCTTACTTCGCTTCGAAGTTGATACGCCTATATGCGGGTGCTCCTAGGATGGTAGGTGTTTGGGCCCGCATTGCAAGCATTAAATCTTTTCGCCTAGACTACCGAGAGTCACGAAGGAAAACATCTAGTGGGAGCTTTCAAGAAGACAAGATGGTTGATGTTGTGACAGAGGCTATCAGGCTTGCTGTTCCTCACGAGCTCATCATAAGTAAGATATCAGATAACTTCATCAATGTCGTCAAAGCGAGCCAACAACTCCATCACCGATTTAAGACTGAAACGAATGAGTATATTCTCGACAAACCACCTGAAAAACCAAAGAATGTGCCTAAAGTGTCCATAAGGACCCGCAACCTGATGCTCGAGCTAGAGGATGGTGCGTTTGAGTGGAAGCTTGGTATAATATACAGAGCCGGTCGCGTGGAACAACAGCAACGAATTGCTCGTGAGGATGCTTTCAATGTCAAGGTCAAGAAGATACAGGAGGAGGAGATGAAGAGAGACTCAACTCGGTATCGCAACCGCTCCGCAATGACTAGAGGTCGAGACACGAATGGGAGTCCTTGGGGACGCAGCAAAAGCGAGGACCGTCTGACACAGCACAACCAAAACCCACGATCCCGCAGTGAGGCTCCACGAAGTCGGAACCCTCGGTACGACCCGGAAGGTCTTCGTGATATGACCGGTAACGCGCATGTCACGATTCAAGAGGCGAGAATGAAGCTCTATGAGCACAATGCACAAAGCTGGAAAAAGCGTATAGACCGTCACCTTCTCATGGCACGGCAGGGGGTTCAAGAGTTTCGCAGCTTATTTTGGGGAAGCGACCATGTTCCTGATGATCTTGAAGACACAGAGAGAATTCTTGAAGTGCCGCAGCGGCCTGCACTTATGGCCACAACCATTCACGAACTTCATGTCTTGATCGATAAGCCATCCTTTCCCATGCAGAAACTTCCGGATTTCCTACACCAAGTCGGTAAAGGGATGCCAAAGGATATGCAGTACTCTCTCCTTATCCCAATGAATATCCAAATTACCATGGGCGAGGCAAAGGTCATGCTCCGAGACTATCCCCTCCCATTACTTCATGTTCCACCTCTCAGGCCTGGTCAGTCATCCAAATTGCCAGCACTATCTCTTAAAACGGATTTCGTCATAGCCGAAGAATTTCGCGGCCATGAGTCTTCTAGGAGGATAAGAGTTCAGATTACCCCTCCCAACAACCCAGAGCCCGGTGTACCAAATCGTAGCTTTGCCATAGACGTTCGTCGTACTACCGGACCTGTCAAGTCGTACTCAGATATGTACGTGGATCTAAACACGGCTGACCCTACTCGTATTACCTGGGGCCCTTCATATCAGCCGGCCATTCAAGACATGATGATGGTCATTGAATCGTTCACGAAGCCCCAGCTTGATCCGTCTGAGCGCGTCGGATTCTGGGACAAGATTAGGCTGAATTTCCACTCTCGGGTTAGGGTTGCGTGGAGAGCAGGTGGAGATGTGCATCTCGCTCTGAAGGGTTCCAGAGATCCATACGCAGTCATTGGCAATGGTGCCGGGTTTTTGATGTGTTGGCGGAACAACGTCAAATGGAATATCCACACAGAGGATGACCCGAAGAAATTCATGACCGTAAACAGTGGCGAATATGTCCTTGCGGTTCCCGATTTTAGTCACTATGCCCGAGAAGAGGCTCACAGGACGCACGAAAATGACAGTATAGCCAGTGATTCCAGTTACAAATCCGGTGTAGCTTTCAAAAAGGTCATCATGAAGCTATCAGGGAATGTCGAGTGGATGGCTGGACTTGTTTTTGAGCGAGCTATTGCCAATGGAAAACGAGACTTCAATTTCAAGCCACATTATGATGTGATTTTGAAAGCACCTATGCATGCTAAGTCGCAGGACGATACCATTCCTTACGATGCGTTCCGTGGCTTCAGAAGCCAACATATTCATTTGTCTATTGCTGTCAGAGCGCCAATCGACCGTGATTGGACATCCACTGAGTTACAGCCGCCAACTAGAAGTTACAACACCGTCCACTTAACTCCGAGGTTCTTCACCCATTTCTTCGCATGGTGGTCACTTTTTAGCGGACCTATGTCACTCCCTATTCGTCAAGGTTCTCTTTGGCCTGGAAGAGAAAAGAACAGTAAGAAATTCGGGAGGCACCTGGGCACAATCAAATATAACCTCCTTCTTGCGCCCCTTTTTCTCAGTCACATCTACAAGCATAAAGACGCCGAAAACTACTCTGAGAATGATGTGTCAGCGACAGGCATCAAAGTCAGGTTTGACAGCTTCATGGTCGATATTCACCAGCGTCGTGAAGAGTTTAACACACGAGATGCCGACACCAAAACTGCCAAAGCGAGCAGTAGAACAACTGGAATGAAGATACACGCTGCTCAACTCGATCTCTTATCGACAGATGTGCGTGCCGTCTCTGCTAGTATCAGGGGCACTACAACTGAGGCGGTGAAGAAGAATTCTCTCTCAACCCTGCTTGCGCAGCAAGACCTAGATGATGCTGCTGATCTTTCGCATTTCACAATTCCGGATCACGATTATAGCTGGATTGACATGGATGATTTTGTTGAACTTGACTGGATTCTTCCATCAGAAGCAAACCCGGACACTAAAATTCTACCGCTCGCTTATGCTCCACGTGTAACTTACTTTCGCCAAACTGACATCGGAGGGACAATCGATGGGGATCCCGACCGCACAAGTCCGTTTGGAGACGAACCTACGCATTTTTGCATCATGAGGCAAGATGACGATCCTAGAAGAGTGCAATCCCAGCTCATTCAATCCCGGCTAGATCAATTAGACGGTCAAATCACAAGTAACATAGCCAACGTCGCTGACGCTGAATCACGAATGAGCAAAGATCCTGATGTTCGGGCCGAATACGAAAGTTTAAACAAGCATACCGGTGTTCTTCGGGATAAACGTTCCTTCATGGAGTCTATGTTACATCAAATGGCATACAAAATCACGACCAGTGAACAACAGAAAATGTCGGGGAAAAGTGAAAATTCGGATAACAGCTCCGAACAGTTTATTGAGACCGGGGAGGGGGTGTTGAAGGTACCATCAGAAGCTGAATTCGCGAGCGATTTCAAAAACCGATTCGTTGTTCACAATATGCACTTGAAGTGGAATAATCTCTTACGAAATATTATTCTCCGATACAGTCATCAAGTCAGCCAACGAAGGGGTTTTGTTTACTATCTATCGCGGCCCGCTGTAAAGTTCATCCTCGACATTGTGGAAGAACAGGCGAAAGCGAAACAAAATAACAAGGCTAAAGCACCTGCGTCTGCTTCCAACACCTCGCGGGATAACAAATTCAATAGTCAAGCCGATGAGACCAATGATGATATAGAATACCGAATTAAGCAGATCCTCAAGGATGGTCGGAAATATGTCAACGCCGACAAGTCTGGCACATCCGAAGGCACCGTCAACGCAAATATGGAAGACATCAAGGGCGGTATTGCTGAAGAATTTGCCCCTCAAAACAGTTTCGATGTTCGCCTTATTGCGCCCCAAATCCAGCTTCAGAGTGATAAAAATAAGAAGCATGTTATCCTAGTGACGGCGAAAGGAATGGAGCTCAAGGTCGTTGAAGTTATGGAGAAAGCTAGATTATCTGATCCTGTCAGTGGTTTGGTGCAGCGGCGGTTCCTGCTTCGTATGGACAGTGCGCAGTTCTTCGTCACTCATCAAAAATGGTTTTTAGATCAGATGCTCTCGAAGTATTCTGGAAATAGATACGGAACACCATCTGGCTCTTCTTGGCCACCATGGGTCCCTATGGAGATGATGTTTGATTTTCAATCAGACCCTTTCGGTTTCAAGCGTATCGTACAGAAGACTTCAGCTATGTTGAGATACGACAAATTCAACACACTTCGACTGAAGTACAACGATGAAGTCAACAATGTCGAAGACGACGCTCCATCACCTGAGAACACAGAAAGTAGGATGGACAACCTCTGGGTAGAGTTTCCACAAGCTCGAGCTCTATGCAACTCTTCCCAGTATTATGCTATGTACGTCATAGTACTTGATCTACTTCTCTATAGCGAACCTTTGGAGAAGACCAGGAGCGAGCGATTAGAGAAAATTATGCTAGCGTCGGATTTCAGCGACCTCCGCGGAACCCCTGAAATGGTGACCAAACTGCAAGAGCGTATTCGAAACCTCGAGGAGATTAAGAGCCGCTTCCAGATTCACTCCAAGCACCTGGATAGAAAAGGTTGGGAGGATCGGCTATTGCTGGAACGAGATCTTGCTGCCAATGAGGACGAACTATTCTTCGTGATGAAAGCCATAACATCATCTCAGAGAAAGTATGATAGCTCTTTACAAAGCAACGCTCTGCTGAAATGGACTATCTCTGCCAGAGAGATTGTGTGGCATCTTATCCAGGAGAACCACGAACCTTTGGTTGAACTCCAATTAAAAGACGTCGAATATGATCGAACAGACAACTCAGACGGCTCACACATCAACTTAATACAGATCGGCAGGGTCATTGGCCTAAATCTAATGCCCAACGCAATCTACCCCGAAATGATTGGCCCTTATTTTGAAGACGAGAAAGGCCGCGTAACTGACATGAAAGATGCGAAAGATACACAGATGATTCGTGTGTACTTTCACATGCTAGAGGCTATAGCTGGTATACCTGTCATGGACCATTTCGAGGTTAATTTATTTCCGATGAAGATACAGCTGGAACGTGAAGTAGGCAAGAAACTGTTCCAGTATATTTTTCCCGAAATGGAGGTTGAAGCCGCCAATAATAGCAAACTACTCGAGGCACCATCCATTACGAGGACAAGTGAATCCAGCAACACTGTGGACACTTTGCTGGATGATTCCATGTCAGAATCTCCAAAATTTAGTTCAGCAGCCTCTGATAAAGAGTCGCCCTTCGACACGCGCGCCGGTTCATTGGAACTCCGCCTTCGTCCTACCCTCACTCTCGACTCACGCACTCCTCAAGACGACGGGAATTCAAAAGCCAAGGCTGTCAGCATACACTCTGGAGAGAGTACCCACATGTTCCGATTGTTTGGCGTCAAACAGGCGAATAAAAAGCGATCTTATGAGTCTCTGCGAGCAGGTGCAATACCAAAGCCTGGCATTGGACGCTCTTCTACATCATGGTCCTCCAACAGTGAAAGCAAGAAAGGGGCACGTTTTGCACTCCCTCGAAAAAGCGGCAACTCAGAAACAGAACCCTCAGACGACCTATCCAAGATGATAACGCGGGCCTCAAGCTATATGACTTTTGCTTACATCAAAATGCCATCCGTTGTCTTGTGTCTTAGTTACAAAGGCAAGGGTGAGCGTAATCTTGAAGACGTACACGACTTCGTATTCAGGCTTCCTGCCATTGAATATCGCAACAAGACATGGTCAAATCTTGATTTGGCAATGAACCTGAAGAACCACGTCATTAAAGCACTTATCTCGCACACTGGTGCTATCATCAGCAACAAGTTTAGCAAGCACCGGCCTAATGCGGCCCAGCAAAGCAAGCTTCGCGAGCTGGCCACAAGCAGCGTCTTGCTCGCTACGCCAGCTTTATCCAACACCGGAGACAATAGTGATGATTCGTCGAGCCTTGTTACCACAAGTCCCATCGACTATTCTCGCTCTCCACCCAGAAGTCTTAGGGACTCGCAATCAAGTAGTTTCATACTCCAGCGATCAAACAGTCAAAGCTCTTCTATTGCGTCGTCTAACTCCTACAACCGGAATGGAAGTGATCGCAATGGCAACAGCACGCCGGGGCATTCCAAGATAATACCGGGAAGTCGAGCAATGACTGGTCTCGGGATTGATCTAGGACGGCCGAAGTCGAGTAGTAGTAGCCAATACCTAGAGCCCGCGCGGCCAGCCACCAGCGGAAGCAACATGAGCAATCAAGGCCGGGTGAAGGCCGCCGGCAGTGGATTCTTTAAGGGCAAAATCAATGCTCTAGCCAATCGCATCAAGGATAAGGAAGGGAGCGAATCAAAAGAGCATGAGCTCGGAGACGAATAGAGGTGGTCGAGATGATCTTGTCTAGCTCCCCGGGTGTTACCCGCAATTGGCTGAGGTCCCCTATACATGGGACACACAGGACCCATGTCTATCTACACTTGCCGAAGAGACTCAAGGATTATTCATTTTCAGGGCGGTCATATAATGCATAGCAACCGGAGTAGAAGGGAGTCGTTAAGGCGGTCACAATCGTTTTGTTTGTTTGCTTTTTTCTTTTCGTTTCCCTTCGTAGTAGCTATACGTATCCATATGATGCATATAATTTTGCTTCTGCTTTGTTTCGATTTTTATTCGGATTCTCAGCTTTTCCTTATTAGAAACAGGCACAGCACATAGATCAAGGTCCACGGTCACTTAGAAAGAGGGGGGCAGAAATACTTGGCGCCTACCAGCATATACAACAGATTATTCATTGTCCATACAGCACGCGAGGCCTTGCTTGATAGTATATTTATAGCGCGACCGATGATGTGAAGACGGCGAATATGGATAGGCGTGCATCATATATAACAGAGCTCCCAGCCTTGTTTTAGCTCTGCGATAGGTCTCATACAGGGATATAAGCGGATTAATTAATTAACGTTGGATATATTATATATACTAAATTCTCCAATACTAGTCCTCTCTTCAGGAAACCCTCCAGTTGATTATTAGCAGAATGATGCATCCGGAAGCGCACTTCATGACTTTAGTCAATGCGAAGGCTCCATAGCACAGGCTCAAGCGGCGCTATCTATCGAAGTGCTGCTTCTATTGTTGTTGGTCCCTCCCCATATCGACTAGCTATGTCTAGTTCGCTTTCCAATGTACCTCAGATAGCGCATAGATAATAAGACGACCCCAGAGGCAGGTTTAATTAAGCATATCCCACAATGTGTTGTGTTTTCCCAATTCATAGCCGGGCTGCCGTAGTTGCCGTCTATTAGGGAAGTTCATCCGATACGGCGTTAATCATATCCTAACGAAGATATAGATAGGCCGGCATACCCCCATGGGATTGAGGGCCCAGTCAGTCATTATATAATACTGGCTTGGGACGGGTCCTCATCATCCTCGTTACGACTAGGTCTGTATAGTTTTTTGATGGGCTATATGGCTTGTAGCACCATCCTCACCCACTCGCCGCAGTTTCATCGGAAGAATCCATGATTATGAACCCAGGGCTCCAGTACTCCCATTCGGGCGCCTGTTTGTCGACCCACAGCATGCCCTCACCCAGGAGGTCTTCGACTGCGGTCTGTGCTCGCGCCCTCGTCCAGCGCAGATTGACCATCAGCATGGAGACGCTGACGTAGCCGAGCACCTGGGCGGCTTCGAGGACCGAACTCTGGTCCGTGTTGAGTTCCTTGGGCACCGAGCGTATATACGACTTATTGCCAACTTTGATGACTGAGTAGCTAGAGCCCAGGGGCTTTAGTGTGGCTACGGCCCGAAGGACGTCATCTCTGAAGCCAGCATTAGCAAAGTAGTCTATATCGATTCACACATAAATCTCTCACGGAAAAAACTTAAGAAAGAAAGAAAAAAAGGGGGGAAAAAAAACGCTGATAGGGAAGAAAGGAGAGTCACATACTCAGTAACCTCAGGCGCACCCTCCATACGACCCTTCATAACCCTATCCCTAAGCTCCAGAACACCAATCAGACCACCATTCTCGCCGCGCGTGGCGCCGCAGACCTCGACGACGCGCACGGCAAGCTCGAAGTAGAAGTCATTGACGGTGCGGCCGAGGAGCTGGGCCCAGATGCTACCTCCACTACCACTACTACTACTAGAAGATGAGGAGGAGGAGGAGGAGGCGAGGGGATCGACGCCGATGGCGGCGCACATGCGCGCGAATTGGGCGCGGAACGACGGGTTCGAGCGGATGTCGCGCGCGTGCGTCTGCGCGAACTGCTGCAGCAAGGACCGGAACACGGCCAGCTGGGTCTCGAGGGCCTGCGCGTTGGTCGAGCGAAGCGAGTTCCCGTGCGATGCGAATTGCGCCGAGGTTAGGCGTGAGCGGTCGAATGCCGCGAGGCCGACGCCCTTGCGTGACATGGGTGATTTTGTTTAGTATCTCGTCTGTTTTGTTTTTTATGTTGAGGTTGGCTGTCCTCGATTTATAGCGACAAGTCCGTATGCAAGCTGAGGTCCTCTCTTACAGTGACGTTCCTCCTTCGGGCTGCCGTGAGGTTCTCATCACACGATTTCACTCGACAAGTTAAGGGAGAAATGAGTAGTTTGACTTTTCACTCAGGTTTTTCTATTCAGTTCTTTAATATAATAAGTATGTGCATCGTAGAATGTATTATTAAAATTCATAGCTATTGCTTAAGGTGAAGAGGATGAGACATGGTTATAGGCAGGTGAGTTGCCTGACTGACCCCTCATTGGCTTGATGGCAGTGAGTGACGTTGTGTTGAGCCCCACTTATTCATCTCACTACCTACCTAGGTACAGTTAGGGGGTCCGCATGCTATCAAGCTCGGTATATCTTCGGTACCTATATGATGACTAAGTGTGGAGCAGTCCCTCTTTAAGCACCGGTCCCCATCGCGGCCTAGCTAAGCCACACCTATTAATGGTCAAGCCACATACTGGCGAGACCCAGGCCAAAATAGCCCACCAAAACGCACAAATCGCAACTCCACCACCACGACCACGAAAATTCCTGAAGCTGAAGTTCGCTCGTTGCGTTTCCACATCCGACAAGTCCAGTCTCGCCCTCAGCCCGCACAACACGACAACACTTAGAGAAACCGCCAACATGGCTTCGGTTCAATCAGTTCGTACGTACTCGATCCCTTGCCTTGGACCTCGACTTTTCAATTGTCGAATGAGAGGCCAAGACAAAATGATATAAAGGATGAATTTGCTAACCAATTGCTTCTGCAGAGTGCTTCGGCGTACGATTCCCCCTCTCCATTTCCATACCCCTAAACCACGTCGAGATTGGAACGTAAACATGAAGACGGAGGTGCTGACGAAATTGGCGATATAGAAGAAGAAGTCCGCGACCGCAGTTGCGGCTTGCAAGGCTGGCTCTGGCCTCATCAAGGTCAACGGTACATCAACCCCGTGAATGCGCCCGACTATCACAGAATCTCTAATGCTTTGCGATTCCAGGCAAACCCCTCAGTCTAGTCGAACCCGCCGTCCTGCGATTCAAGGTCTACGAGCCCCTGCTCGTCATCGGCCTCGACAAGTTCGCCAACGTCGACATCCGCGTGCGTGTAAGCGGTGGTGGTCAGACCAGCCAGGTTTACGCCGTCCGACAGGCCATCAGCAAGGTAAATACGATACTACCACCTCGTGCTCGTCGAACCGGTCTATATCAGACTAGTTGATGATGTGGGAAATACGAATCTAATCAAATGAAAACTATAGGCCCTGATCGCCTACTACCAGAAATACGTCGATGAGCACAGCAAGAACCTGTTAAAGCAGGCCCTCGTCCAGTACGACCGTACCCTTCTAGTTGCCGACAACCGACGATGTGAACCCAAGAAATTCGGTGGTCCGGGTGCCCGTGCCAGATACCAGAAGTCATACCGTTAAAGCCGACGCCACAAGCTACATTTTACTCGTGTGGTTGCGGTTCTGGTGGAGAAGAGCGGACCAGTCCTTTGGTACGAAGAAGCACGGCATGCGAACTATGGATCATATCAACCCGTGCGGGGTTGGTTTTTGTCTTGCTTGTCTCTCCTGGTTCTTCGCGGACTTGGAGTGGGTGGCGATGGTCGAGCTGAAGGAGTTATAAAAGGAAATCCGGCAAGGCTATTGGTACCAAATGCCTTTCGTATGGTCATTGCATTTACATGACAGGGAAATAAACTGTCTGGTTGTAAAGGGATTAGGCGAATGAAACGACACAAATTCTGAACAAAACGTACGATCCAGGCCTAGTGAAGAATACTCTGTTGCATGATGCGGTGTGTCCGATTGAATTCGATGTTCGAAGATAGACTACTGAACCCCGACCCAGCTTCACCTTAAAAATTTTCGCTAGTTCAGTGACCTCCTAATTCCATCAGAGAACGCAGCATATGAGTGAGATAAGCGGTTTTGATGGAGGTCTCATTCCGATGTGTGTCAAGGTGATTCAACCTAACTAGTATTAGTATATTATTTTCGTCCTAAAATTCACTCGCTCACGGAAATGAGAGTATCCAGGGATCCATATGCATACCCCCTTCCCATTGAATTTTCTTGTTTGCTCCCCATCCCTCAGTTTGCGATTCAAACTAGCTACCGGAGCGTGTCGAGAGCAAATCGAAAAGCGTTCTTTCCCATGTTAAACCTCCCTCTACAAATTAGTTACTTTCTATCCGGCTCAACTATCTCATATATGCTCGCTAATTCAAAGTAATATATCAACTCAGTTACCCCGGGACATAATCTCTGAGGTCTCCAAGGGCTACATACCCAACTCGACGAACGATAATTAGTAACCCAGAAAACAGGCAGTCATTCCATCTACGTGTATCACCGCTTCTGGGACTGGTTAACTAGTACAATAGGCCTAGCTTTCTGAGGTGTGATCGTGTAAGTCCGTATTTCTTCCAATTATGAACATATGAATAGATCACCCAGTGACTCTGTTTACATGACGGCCTTGGGGACGACAATATTGGGATTCTACCCTCGATAGACAACCCGGGTAACCCTACGGAAAAGCGTCTGTATTCCGCCTTACGCCCTGTTCAACTTTTGCATACAATTTTTCAGGATGTGTTATATTCCTTTTTTTTTTTCTAACGTCTTGGGTTCTTTCTATCTCCTCTCTGACAGCCATATCTACACGGACTATGACTCCACAGTAACCAATTTCGGCGCCAGTCCCACTCCCAGCGCAACAACGGCTGTCTTCGCTAACAAGTCCCCCGTACTCGGCTCTCGTCGACTTCTATACGTAGCAAGGAAACTTCTAAATTGATGACTCCAGGTTATCTAAGAGCATGAAGGAAAAATTAATTGCAGCCGGTTCGCATCTTAAAGCTTTGATCCATCTTGATGGATATTATACACGATCTCTTTACAAGACTACCTTCCCGCCCGTGTGCTCAAGCTACTACTAATACCAACTAAACATTTCAACAGCATAATCAGTCTCGTACCTAGAAAATACATATATCCCTCTATGGGCCTTCGGCATTCACGAGGGCTGAACAGCCACTGAGACCTGCACCATAGAGTTCAGCCCATGCATTGTACCGCGTAGAGCTTCTAGCCTTCTAAGTCATATAAACCTTCCGTTCAATGAGTCCACTAAGTCGTGATATTACGGCATCTGGGGGCATCTGCGAGTGTCTATAGCAATATATACAACTATCTATGTCGTTGCATCTCATGCGCAAACCAAGCGCCAGAACGCTCGGGGACGGAAACACCTCGAGAAAAAAGGAAAGGAGAATGGGAGAAGAAGAAATGGAATTAAAAAAAAGAAAAAGAAAAAAAAAGTAATTTGGCCAACGAGGGAATCGAACCCCCAGTGCCTAACGATGCAGAGTAATGATGCTAACGCTCAGTAGCGCTCAGTAACGCTGAATAACGCTGAATATTGATATTGTGCTTCGCTAGGCCGTACCCACTCGGCCATTGATTTTCATATGGACAACGGAGACAACTTAATATATATCCTTCCCTTCGCCGGGGTAGGGCATAGAGTTCACAGTAGAATCTTCTAGATTTTTAGATGGTTGCTAAGTTTGGAACTAAGGGGTGGTTGTAAAACCTTGACGTGAGCTGTAGTACCTCTGCTATTAGGTACTACACGTCCGGACGGCGCTCAAAGCACGGACAGCAAGGTAAGTGATCATGCTTTCGGCTCCACTCGCATGAATGAAGGATGGCAATAGAGGGTGCGCCTTTAGGTGTAATCACGGCCTACATATGTGTGATTGGGGCACTATTATACTTATCCGTAACTCTTTTGGTCAGCATTATTGAGGGGCGTCAATAAATCTCAGCTTGAGTGAGAGCCGAAGAACTTTGCTGACACAGTCTCTATTACACCGAGACTTACAATATATCGGATTTAGCGCGTATGGCTTATTGTGTAGAGCTTCTAGATCATGTAGACCATTTATATAACATCTTCGACTATCTGTGAGGATATTATTAAAAAATGAGAAGTTTAATTCCTTATTATATTACTCTCTCACTTCACTCAAGAGTTATCCTCACTTTTACGGACTAGAATAAGTGCAGCATGTGGGTGTAGATGAGGACGCTGAGTTCCTCAGCTTGATCGTAGACCCGGCCCAGGAACGAACTTCAAAGGTCGATGCTAGAAGAACATGCCATTCGGGGGAAATGTCAAACTTTTTGACACGTGCTAGTTAGCAACAATGGCTTGTGAGTTTCTGTTGGTTTTGACCGTATTGATGGAACTAGCTGGAATGCATGTCGTTTTATTAGAAACTACGCCGCATAATTATAGTCATCGTTACACAACCTTTATTAAGCGTCCGACACAGCTTACATGGGATCTATTGTGGAACTATGAAGATCCCTATAAGACGGGTACGGAGCGGGACTGGACGCCAATAATTGGCCGTGAAGTGAACAGTTAAGCACATCTATATTCGGCAAGTAGTCATCCTAAAGGGTCTCAATTTGAGTTGAATGAATGTATGAACGAACAGCGGTGCCGATACCATTAGGATTACCTTGCTACAGGACACGCCGAAGGGAAAATCATTGTTGTCACTGAGGCTAGGCCACTAGGGCAGTAAAAAATACAACACATTCAACCCAATCTGCATGCCATCCCTTACATCTGATCTCCCTTACATATGACAGACTGGATCGTGCACAGTCCATCTACCATCCATGCGTACTATACCTGTCCCTCCATTTAACTTCTTGGAAGTCCAACGCCATTTTCTTCACCTAACAACTACTTGGGTTTGATTGTTCTTAGACTACAATAGTATACTCGACTACTGTATTACTCTTGAAGATAGCAACTAAGATACGGAGTAAATATCGGCCGCAAATGAGTTCACTTCGAGACCCAAACATATTCTTCGAACGCGACTCGGTACGATATGTAGCCCTAGATGCTGTTCCAGTCGGTCAAGTGTTTTCTGCAATTTAATCATGTCTAGGTTGCTTACTTGACATCGAGTTCAACCCAAGTACCAAACCCGGTGCTGAAAGTTCCCTCGTCACTGTCGTCGCTACAAACGAGAACTGCCCCCTACCTATATTCAGACAGCGCCTTGAGGCCTGTCTATCGCTTGTATGACGACAAGCAGCGGGCATTCTTGACTGCTGTCAGGCCTAAATTACACTGGCAAGCAACTAATGGGCTACTGAACGTTCATATCCACATTTTAACGTAATATCAGGGCAGACGAGGTCGCGTACTCTCAGCTGAAAATAACAGGGACAACATGTGACCGTCTCGCTGTCGCAGTCTCTGCAAGGTCGGCGGGAAACGCTACCGGTGCTCAACGTCGTTTATGTGTGGCAGTGAAGGACCTTTACCGGGTCAAAGGGCTGAAGACTTCGCTCAACAATCTCTCATACTACGATACTAGTGACGAAGCAGCTTTAAGCGCCGCTGTTGTCGAGTCGCTCGTTCGGGATGGCGCGATAGTTCTGGGTCTGACAAAGCTAAGCTCAATGATTGCCCGCGAAGAGCCCATGGATGCAGTCGATTTTTCAACAGTTTTCAATCCACGAGGAGACGGCTATCAGTCCCCCGTTGGAAGCAGTAGCGGGCCCGCCGTTGCCGTCGCCTCGTATCCTTGGCTTGACTGTGTGTTGGGCTCAGACACAAGCGGGAGCGGTCGACGGTTAGCCATGGTAAATGAAGTGTGGCAATTTCGCCCATCTCACGACCTGGTGGACAGTGATGGGATGGTTACTACGTATCCTCGCTTTAATCCCCCTTGCGTCTTTTCGAGGGAACTTGGCTATCTCGACAGGGTTCTGTAATCGAGGATTCCCACAAAACAGACTAGCTATACTGTCAACTCATCATACGAAATCGTTTTCCTTGAAGAATATCTCCCGGTCAGCAACCCAGATCAAATGGCACTAATTAACGGCTTCATAGAGGATATGTTAGCACACCTCCCGGCTACTCTCACAAAGATATCTGTCCGAGATGCTTGGGAAAATACTCATCCCACTGAGCTCCCCGAAAGTGTTGATGAATACCTCAGAGACGTCACCACGCAAATATACTATTATGCCTTCTATCATTCGACAGACAGCTTCCGCAAAGACTACGCCGCATCACATAACGGAGAGCCGCCCTATGTAATACCTTTCCTCCGCCATCGGTGGGAGAAGGGTGCAGCTGTCACGACAGCTCAGCATGACAATGCGACAAAGAAAAAAGTCTAGAGGACTGGCTGGTGAGCACCCTATTTCCGACTCACCAAAGATTGGTTGTCCTCCCTGTCGCAAACGTAGCGCCCAACTATCGCGATGTAGTATCCCCATCTCCCGACGAGTAGTCCGCGCTGGACGAACTGTTCCTATCACCAATTTTAGAAGCCCTTGACATAGTTGTGCCGATTGGAGACGTCCCATACGAGTCGACAATCACCCAAAAGATTGAGTATCTACCCGTGGTTGCTAATGTTGTGGGTGCACCTGGAACAGATTTCCAGCTTCTCAGAACTATCAGTCAAGTGATGAAACTGTCAGAGCGTCCCCCTTCAGTAGCCGTGGGATCGCGGATGTTTCCACTTTTTCTGCATAACTCATAGTTATAAGTTGGATATCCACTTCTTTCATGGGGTGATCAACTTTGGCAAACGACAATGGCTGTTTCGTTAAGTAAAAACGATGGTATTCTCCAACTTTATCAAGATCAAAAATCCAGTAAACAAGCAAGAGAGATGAAATCGGAAAGGTAAGATAACAGGAATGCGCTGAGAGCATTGGTTTACATGCCGAAACCTGGCTTGTGACTGAAGTAAACGTGGCACGGAAGGGGGGGAGGAGGAGGTCCAAGTCGAGTACCAATATAAGAGTGGACACTCATGTCAGAAGTGAATAGCCCGTGAGTTCAACTTATTTGGATTTGAAGGAGCTATGGAGGTAAGAGTAGGGCCATCTTTGATAAATACCGTAGACCAAGCGAGGGTAGTATAATCGACTAGTGTAGATCCCGTGCTCAGCTCCTTAAGCTGATGGCGAACCGGGGCTCCTTCCGTTAGCTAGATGTGAAAGCCATATTAGTGAAAGTAGTGCTGGCATGCCCACAGCCTAGATTGCGCATGCCGTTCGAGAAGTGAGTCTACTTGCCTAACGGGTGATATGCAATAAGAATGTAACCGGGCAAGATGGGAAATTGATATGATTGGGTCCATACCAAACCTTATACATTTATAGACAAGATGTTCATCACCTCGTGCTATGTATCCCAAGATAGTAAACCAGCTTCTGTGCCATTCTCCATTTCAACGACGATGGGAGCGAACTCCCCTCTCTCGTCCTCATCTTCGAAATCTGAAAGTTCTGCCTCCACCATCTCCCCATCTTCAAGCATCACATTACCTGATCTGACGTACTCCCCCTTAAGATCCCACCCGAATCTTAATAACCAGGATTCCAGAGACGAGAATGTCATGCCAACAGCCTGCTGGTCAGAGGTGCAAAGATCACCAAGCGCCTTGAGCTTTTCATCTAAGCGGGATTTGTAGGTTGTGAGTGCTAGCCGGAGCTTGTGTGCATATTCTGGCATCAGCTCCAGAACATCTGCTTGAAGGTACCGTTCGTTATACAACAACTGAGCGTGGAAAGTCTGGATGAGGTTACGCGCTTGCTGTGGTCTGTCGACTGTTAAACTGTAAGATCGAAAGATGAGTCGAGTGGCCATGAAAAACCATTGCTCGAGACAAGAAAAGTTTCCAAGGTGCATGCCAACAATGAAAGTAAATTGAAATTCGCCTATCAAGTCCTCGGGGCAGTGTTCACTGTTAGGGCTTTCAAGCTTGTCAAGTATCCATCCTGTCGGATCGAGTGCCTGACGCGTTCTTTCCGCCCCTGTGGTCTCGGGATTAACCAAAGGAGCATTCATGGGAAATGTGAATCGTAGGTCAGACCCCATCGAAGGGTACAGTTGAGCCTCCTTGGGCAGACTTGTATTTCCGGCTACACTATCCTCCGTTGTCACGTGCCAGGCGTCTTGCGTCAGCCCTATAATCTTGTTCAATAGATCCGGTCGTATAGCGAATGTGAGTTGATACCAAATGTTTTGGTCGCCTAGCAGGTCTGGAGGGTTGTCGCCTCCTTGTGATAACGCAAGCTTATGCGAAGATTCTGTGCTGGCTGCACGAAGGTGATAGGGAGAGAGGCGTGGAAGAATTTGCTCTAGCCTCTCATCCTGGACAAGCTCCTCAGGTTGAATGGTAGGGTCCCGGAGGACTTCGTCGTATGTGTCCCATTGCTTCACGTAGATATGTCCTATGTGCGTGTCCTGCTTCTCGGGGGTACATATCCAATAGCCGCTCCTCAAAGAGGTCGACTCAGACGGCGCGACCCATATCAAATGAACACCAGCAGGGATGTCCCGGAAGCCCAGGAATGGCTGTGCGCTGTTGAATGATGTCGCGTCGCAGCCGATTGTAAAATTTGCTGGCAAATCACGCAGAATAAAAATGTCTCCACCGCCGATAAATAAGGGCTTCGAGCCAATATTGGACTCCTCCATGAAAAGAAGATTCCTTGCTGCTACCAAGACGACAAATTGGTTACTTCGTTCAAATACCTAGGTATTAGTTGGCTATGTCGTCCAAAATCCTCGAGAAAAAGAGGGGAAGAAGCGAGAAAGATAGTGATTCAACTCGTCTGATGCGACGGGCGGGGAATCTGCAGGGAGTCTGTGGACCACGACTGTCTATCAGAAGGGCAGGAATGGATGGGTAGGTAAGAGAGGTAAGGAAGTAACACTGGAAGATGTTGTTGCACCTGAGATAGTGGATGGACGTCGGCTTCCACCATTTTCACCCCACTATTCATTCCCACTATTACCCGCTATTGCAGCGGCATTCATCGTCTAGATACGTGATAGATAAGCGCAAAATCGGTCCACTCCTCAACGACTTCTTGCGTTGTGGTAGCGAAGAGTACGTACGTACGCATGCACGTAATTAAATGGCAAGGTGGTATCTGTATGTCGAGGTGCTTTAAACATGTGTGCGTGCTAGAAGCCGCAAGCTCGAGGATCGAGGGCATGTTGCGGCATGTCAGCCAAGGATCATTAGAAGTACGAATACGATGCCACCGATGCTTTATTAATCGCCTGTACCAAGACATGAGATAAAAAAATAGAACGCCGACGATATTATAGTTTTCTTATGGTTAAATTTGACTCGCATAGGAGGTTTGGCATTGCGTGGTGTAACCTGGTTAAGTCTACATAGTATTTTGAACATTTAACTTAGGTTTTCTCCTATAAGAACGGTGATAATTAGTATAGAAGCTGGGGGGAGAGAGCGAATGAAATGGTACCCTAAAGGCCCTTGAATACCATATAATTCTTCTACTTCAGCATCTACAGCAGATGTTCCACCGTTCTCTACGTTACATATAGATAGATACTTGAAGATTAGGTGAGTGATGTAATATGCACTGGCCGTGACGGGAACGGAGGTTGTATCCGAAGAGCAAATGGAAACCGTTGAACCTCGAAAAGCCGGCATCGAAACAAGGGGCTACCTTGTCTGTCCCTTAATAAAGTTGGATGGCTTGCAACCATCTAACGTCGTATTAACACGTGCCCAAAAGAACAAGATTTGCTTATCGTCTTTCGTTATAATTACCACCATGTGAGAAGTCCGCCAGCGTCGGTTTCCGAAAAATCCAAACTATATGGAAACATACGTAATGTTTATACTAAGTTATCTGTAAAATGATATAAAATGATGCAAGTCGCACAGACAATAGAGTTGGCGCTAAGGTTGAAGAGGTATATAAGTTCTTAGGTGTGTAGATCGGTACGTACTCGATTGATTCTTATCTCTTAATATGTATGCAGTAGTACCTTACCTCTATAATACCCTTATTTACTATTTCCCGGACACCCTACGAGGGTTGGTGAAACGGCGCCGGCGCATTTGGGTTGCATGCTGGGTAGATTTAGAGTACTTGATGTGGGCATGCTGCTACTACCATCTAGGTTAAGACCAAGGGTTTGATCGAATAAATTATAACAAGAGAAATAAAAACCTTATATTATAGATAATAAGCTAAAACCCGTAGCGTACGCATAAGACATACGTACATATGGACATACATGATGCACCCCGGATGAAACTATACAAGGTAGTAGGTGGGCGTGCTAGAAGGGGTGGGCAAAACAACTAAGATCCAAGGGAAAGTATATACGTAGTAGTGCTATAAGGATGTGTGGACTGCAAAGGTCTGGTGCTAGTAGGTGGTATGCGTATGCACATCATACCGGCAGTGGTTAACCTAATCTATATAGTACTTAGTAGGTATATATGTACGATACCAAGCCAAACTAAGTAGCTAGTATACAGGTACCTCTACTACTACTACTCATACTACTCCTCCTCCTCCTCCTCCTCCTCCTACTACTACTACTACTACTACTACTACTACTACCTACCTACGTACTTACTTAACCTACCTCTACTCAGTACCTGGGTAGGTAAATGGCCGGGCGCAGTGCCGGCCGTGCGCCCAGTGGCTCACGCTCCCCCCCAAGGCCCGTTCGTTTTTTCCTGCATCTGCAACTTGCATTACACTACATCCCGTACATCCATCGCCCGACCCAACCCACGCAGCAAGCACGCGGCGCGGCACGCACGTCAAAGACAAAAGATCGGGGACTAGCGTCCCGGTAGCGGGAGACCAGGCCAGGACCATGTCTAGCGCTATCGTAGCGTTGGCCCGGACTGCTCGTCGGCGCGCGAGCACCCCCCTTGTCTAGTTCGTTGCCTGTCTGCCACACCACCATCGACGACACGCCATCCATCCATCACCACCGACAAAATGCCCCCCCAAAGTCCCAGACGAGCCCAGACACGCCCGTCCGCTACCCCGGATTTTCCCAGCGCTGACGAGGATCCCGCTTCTTCGGTTACAGGTTACATGTGCCAAGGAGCTTGACGAGACCTAGAGCCCGCCCTGTTGATCTACCGCCTGCTGCTCCCGGTTAGCAAGGCGAACAGGCGCATGGCAATGCCTTGCAACCTCGCTAAAATAGATCGGACATGACCAACCCAAAAAAATAAAAATAAAAAGAACTTAGGCTATGGCACCCCCCATGTCCTGTATCTGCTTCGTACTGACGAGGTACAGCCGCTAGGGAAAAAGAGGTACAGCCCAAGTACACACTTCCGCCTTGCAGTCCATGCCCATGTACCGAACAAGAACCCAGCACGGACGGACAGATCCTTGAGAAGAAGACGATCGGGAGCACAAGACCGACGAGCACCATCCATGTTTTATGCATTTCGGAGAATTTCCAATGCAAGAAGCATGCGGTGTATCATCCCGTTCCCGTTTACCGCAACACAAAAACTGTCTGAGCGGGAGCCGGTGCATTTATTTTGTTGGGTGACGCATTGTTACGCAGCCTAGTTGATTGCGCCCACACTTTGGCTTCTTTGGGCGTGGGTGTCTTGTGCCTTCGGGTATCTTTCGCACATAATGACAGAGGGGATCAAACTCGAACTACTACAGGTTGAAATTTGGTTAGTTTTCGGGTTTGATTATTCGTCAACTTTTTTTCTTACTGTCAAAGGCATACAAGCTTACATGGGAATAACAACTGACGTGCATACACAGACGAAGTGCGCTGGCGTTACCTTGTCACAAATGCCTGGATAACACCAGGCTAAGAGCCGAGAGTTTCGACTGTATTCCCAAAGCTGTGGGAGTGGCAAGGGTGAAAATGGTAGCTCAACATCAACACGCTTAGAACGATCACATGCGAGAAGACACTGTCGCAACGATGGGATTCTTTATCCTGGTTCGTCTCTACAAGCGGAACATTATGAACCTTTTCCGCCGGCCCCGGCACCTGTGACGAGCGCCCCATCTCGGCGCTGACCAAGAGACTAGAACCTTAGTCGAAAAAAAGGAAAAGGTGCACGCACCTAGCAGGTTTTGTCATGCATGCACTTGCATAAATAAAACCACCGGTGCATAAGTCGGCGTAAGGCCACCGGGAGCAAGCCTTGAATGAGATCTCCAGCGCAATCAGGTGAACGATAAGGTCAACTGAGAAAGTCCGTGCTGTCCGGCCGTGGTTGTACCGATTGGGAGGGGGGGAGAGCATACGACCCGGCGTCCCTTGCATTGCGGTCCGACCCGTTGAAGAGTTATTATCAGCGTTGGTTATACCACGGGTATCTTCATCCCCGAACCAACCAAACAAGCAAACATGCGATTGACTTTCCTTTAAGAAGATCGAAAAGAAAAGGGGTTAGTCGGTATGATACTCTAATCTAAACACCACTATAATTAAGCATATCGCGATGGTCGACTTGTCAATCAGTAGTTTTAAACTGACCACCTTAGACCAACGATCCAGGTACCGAACTAGAACAATAGGCAGAAACAGTCCTGTATGTATGCATTATATGTATACACTATAGCTACATACCTTCACACCTAGCCCAAATCCATTCCCTCACCCCCTCCAAATGTATCAGATCTTCCCAGGGCCCTGGAGTCTGTCTAATGCTGTGTAACCACACTAGAGGGAGACGAAGTGAAGCAACAAGGGGGCACACCACACACACAAATCTACACTATTTCATGTACCTAGTTTTTTTCGGGTTGCCCCCCTCACCCATGTTCATCGATGAAACGGCGCGTCGCCGGAAAATAAAAGTGAAGCTATACTATAAACAAAATAATCTGAGGAATAAATAGACACCTCGTGGCTACGGTAGCACAGAACCGAACCCAGGCTAAAATAGGACCAAGGAAGGGACCGAGGCCAACTCGCCTCTCGCTTAAGATAGACTAGAAACTATTCCTTGCCGAGCTTACTTATATTACATTACATACATATACATACGTACATATAGCGTGTACTACATGCTACATCATATCTACTAAGTACTAGTAGTTCTAAATCCATGCATGGCGCGAACAACCGTCGCGTTCCCGGAACCAGGTCTTCGGGATTTTTTTTTTTTGGCCCTCACTTCGCTCGACTCGGCAATCTACTGTTACATCCCCCAAGAAACAAAAAATGCCACCTAATAACAAGTACAATTTATCTCAAGAACGGCATTCTTGCTCGTGAGTCAATAGAACAAACGTTAGGTTTCAATTCGCATAATTATCTGTTTGCTTCGCTACAGTAAGGTCCGTTGCTTCTTCCTGCTAGATATGTATAGAACGAGAACGATAAAGCGCTCGCAGCTTCGCCTGTCATCGCGTCACGCAAGGCTTTAATCCAACACTAGTCTCTCCTGATATGCCCATATCACGAGCCAAACTGTAGCAAAGGCAGGTAAACGTATCATGTATTTCTTTTCTCGATCCTTGCATGTTTTCTTCTTGTCAGCTCAAGTGGCCCATGTTTTCAATCCTGCGTGGGCAGAATATCCTGTGTCGTGCATGGCCCACCGCTGAGCAATTGCCACGAAGGCACAACGGATTAAAGCACCAATCTAATAGAGGCGCCAAGCTTTAATATAGCACGAATATCATACAACTGTTATCGTGATCTGACTTTTACTGGCAAAGTTTAAAGAAAAAACCTATAACGCTAGTGTCAATTACCGAGACTATGTCAAGCGCCCGTGGAGTGGTTTACCTATTCGCGGTTGTACATCTGCTGACCCTGGGCGCCATATGGTGAGCTAGCCTGGTAGTTTTCCGCATACATGTGGCCGCCATTGCTGTATTGAGCGAGCGGTTGCTGCACAGTCCCTGTCGACGGCGGGTACTGGGGGCCGGGTGCGTATGCAATAGGAGGCAATTGTCTACTATTATTGTAGGATGATGGAGGCTGTCCGGCTTCAGTCGCTTGGGGATCTCCTCCGTTTTGGGCTTGTGCCGCAGCGGCCTGCGCATGGCGCTGACGTTCTTGTTCCTCCGCGGCTTTACGTTGCGCCTCTTCCTCCTTTTTACGAGCCTTCCATTCCTTGCGGATTTCCTTGAATTCTATACAGCTGGTTAGTCATTGTGTGGGCGCTATTTTCTAAAAATGCAGGTGACTGCGATGGTCCTTCGCCTAATGCCATTGGCAGAGGTTATGCCCACAGGTTTGGAAACTCTAAGCGTAAACTTGATACGCGCGATGTATTCCCCAGTCAAGGCAACCTAAATTTTCGAATTGGAAATTGTAAATAATGACGCGGCCTTACCTTCGGGTGTTCGTTTTTGTCCATGACTCTGCATCGTAACGTGTGCATTCAGATGGTTTAGTGTTCCATAGGCCTTTTCGCAACCGTTCCACCCGCATTTATACATTCTTTCGATTTCTTCATATCGTCGACGAGGTCGCTTATGCTGCTGAGCCCCAGGGATCGGTACAAAGGAATAAACTTGCTGCACACCGTACTGTCAGAATATCAGCCATTTTAATGATGGATTGAAGGAAAACCCAAGCGTCCAACACATATCAGTTAAAACAGATGGAATTTACGCGGAGCCACAGGCAGCATTATGCCGTATCCATGACTCGCAGTCGAAGCAGATGGTGCCGGTAGAACAAATGCTAGAAATGAGCAAAACAGTCTCAGTATGCATGAACTTGACCTACCTGGGCTGGCCGTCCGGGAGGGGCCGAAGTGGGCGGATGTTGGTAGGGTACTTGATGGTGTGGCATTTGTCCTGTTGCGTGACCGTAGTTGGCCCAGTCAGGACGAGGCTGGCCGTACATCCCGGCGGGCGCGTTTTGTGGATAGCTGTGCGCCATGTCTGGCGGCGGCGGCGCGTATGGCGAGTACTGGCCGTGAGGGTACGTAGGGCTAGGTGCCGCGATGGATGGATCTATGGGTACATCGCTGTCAGACTTGACCTGCTGGGGTTGATGGTTGCGTCCATCTGACAAAGGCATTGACGGACTTGTTGTTGTTTGTTGCGCCATACCTGCACTGCCGCCGTTGTGGTTGCTTGCAGGATGGTATTGGCGAAGACTATGTTCTGGGAAAGAACTCGTGGACCTCGCGGATTGCGGGTAAGCACCGTACTCGGATGTTGGCGTTGCCGACGTCGAGTAAGGGGCAGGACGCGACTCCTGGTTGCTCGGATACTGGGCAGCAGACGCGTGATCTGCAGAGGAGGCTTCAGAGTGATTGTCGCCGGAGACGCTTGGATAGGGCGAAGGCAAACCTGACTGCGAATACTCGTGGACGCTGCGTTCCATATGGCTATCGGAGGCGTTCAGGAGCTTGCCGAGTGTTGCTCCTGGACCTGAACTCTTCAGCTGCTGCTCGGGCGCACGCGGTAGCGATGCACAATTGCTGACCAATGCGTGATGCTGTGACGACTGTGGTGTTGACACTAGGAACATGCTACGACAACCACGCCCAAGTGAAAAAGAGAAAGGCCAGAGGGTGTTAGTGCTCGAGCCGGCCTAATAAAGGTACGCGGGCTGACGAACAACAGACGGCGTCTTGACTTTTGAGATAGTGTACAACTCAAAAGAAGAGAAGAGGGTAGAGTTGCGCCAACACCTCGAGGCTGCGGCTGCGTTGGTGTATTTTAGTTCGCGTGGTAGTCTTATGCTCTGCTGGGTGGCAGATGTACTGTAGATCTTTGCTGGCGGGTCTGGACGAAGATACTAGCTAAGTAGTGTTGTACCTGGTCCACAGAACCCACACGTAAGTCCACAGCTCGACAGCCACCAGAATCGCTTGCTGAAGATGTCGAAGTGGTCCCAGAGACCATTTAAAAAGAACTGAGCAAGGATGAGATCCTCCTTAGTAGCTTTTCAGATGACCCCCCCTCACGGTGACCCTGACTCTGCTGCGATGACCGGCAGAGGGGAAGTATCGAAGTATCTCCCTGCGTACACCACCGCCAACAGATGCGGGCTGCGTTGGACTCGGTAGGTGACTTTCTAGCCTATTGTGGGCAATTTGAGTGTCTCGAAAAAAAGAGAGCGAATCTCTTTCTCCCTCCTTTTTTTTTAATAATAACCGTAAATACCAACGGCCCAGGGCACGTCAGATGCAGAACGGCACAGGAGTATATGTACGGTGATGCGATCAACCCTGGTGGAGCTCGCACTGGTACTTGGTCGGGCTAGCGCACAGAGACCGTAGGTATTGGCGAACTCTCAATAGATGCGAGAAAGATACTCGATCAGTGACTAGCGGTAGGTGGGGAAGACGAGCGTCTAAAATGGCGCCGAAGACAAAATTGGGGGGGTGTGAAAGTGTAAAATTTTGGGGGGAGGATAATTGGGGCGATGCCTAAAGCTGACTAGGCGGGCTACTAGTGAGAAACCCAGGCGTGGCCAGGGGTTGGGGATGGGTGACAAGGGAGGCGAGAAAAAAAGGTTTGGGAATCTGGCCAGGTTATGACTAGTCGCTCCTGGGCGATGCTGGTCACTCCTGGTTTCGGGAGGGCCAATTGTGCTGGAGCGTGCTGAGAGCGCAACGCCACTGGCCGTCAAGCCGAGCTAGACTGACTCTTATTTGCCTCGCGCGCCGCCGTCCGTGATGGATGGGGGAGCTGCGCACGCGATGGCAACAGCGAACGAAGCCGGCAGCAGTGACGTGCAGTGCTTGCGCGCGCGACTCGTTTTTGGGCCTTGGGGTGGCTGGCTACGGCCGGTATGGTGTGTCTTGGCGCCGGTCCTGATATAAGGGGATCTAGGTAATATAGTATACTGGTATAACGAGCTCGACACGGGGTTGCGAGCGCTTCTGGGCAGTTATCGCGAACGGCGACTGGCTCCCAGATGCTTGCTTGCCTGCTTGCTTGCTGGGTACTAGATGGATAGGTGGCTTGATGAACCAGCCCTTAACTAACGGTGGCCTTTCTTGACTTTTTTTTTTTTTTTTTCACAGCCGAGCCCGGAAGCACAAGACACAGGACACGGGAGTTGAGGGAGTCAGCGCCGTGTTGCGACGAGGGATGCTTCTTCTGCTGGTTGGCACTTGGCACTTGGCACTTCGCACTTTGCTTTGCGGGAGCGGTTGGCTGTCGTTGACCAGTGAATGAGTGAATGCCGTCAGTCTACTACACGCACGCACGCCCAAGTCCTGGAACCGTCGATGTGTGTGCTGGGTGTACTGGGCAGATACTGCTGCATGTACAGTCAATCTCAAGATGCGCAGCGCGAGTGTGCACCGGCGCCTTGAAAATAGTTTAGACTGGGCTCAGTGAGGTTAGCGAGGTAGCTAGCGTCTAGTAGCCGGCGGGCGGAACGCGTTGTTTTTTCTATGCAGGTGAAAAACGCACTAAAGAGGCGCAAAACAACGAGCGTGGAAATATTGGCGGAGGGCGATACAATTGTAGAAATGCCACAGGCGCAGCGA
Organism: Xylaria sp. FL1042; assembly: GCA_022495085.1. NCBI lineage: Eukaryota > Fungi > Ascomycota > Sordariomycetes > Xylariales > Xylariaceae > Xylaria > Xylaria sp. FL1042. Next base: position 540,290 of record MU380135.1, read on the forward strand.
ATCGGTTGGTGAAGCTGTTTCAATTGACTGTTTGCAGACGCTTGACCTGAAGAAGATTTTTTTGAAAAGGGGAGGGAAAGAGGGATGGGAAGCAAGCACTGGATTTATCATAATAAGAATCATACAAGGTTGGTGGCTGTTGTCGGTGTATAACGACCCTCTGGGTGGCGGTACCTGCTAAGTACCTGGCCCGCTGGTAGGGGCGCTACAATGCAGTACATTCCATACACTTAGGTACCTACGTAGTAGATACAGCCATACCGAAGGTCAATGGCAAGCACGCTCCACAATAGAGGCGGCCCTACGTTTCTGCCTGCCAAGCACATTTTCTGTACATCATTCAATGGAAGAGAAGAAAAAAAAAAAAAAAAAAAAGTCTTGTTCAGGTCGACCTCGGCTTGTAACACTCAACAATTGGTCTATGTAGAGAATATGTCTACAACTTACAATACTCATCAACATATCGTGCACCTGCATTTGCGAAAGAAGCGACAAGAAAGGAAAACAAAAGATGTCTACATATTGTGACCCTTCCATTCTAAGCTTTTTGTTCTATTCCGACCAAAATTTAATACCTAAGGTTACTTTACTTAACCTTTGCTGTCGGTATCTCGTCAATGAGCTAATGTCCCCACATCAATGATATCGTATCCTCCTCCCACTTCTTCCTCGCCCTCCATCCGATTCCTTTTGCATATGATTTTCACAATCTTTGCTTGCTGACATGATCAAATTAACACATGACCCGTTAACTATGCTGTAGCCCACAACTTAGATGGAGGCGTAGATATATATTTAAAGATTCTAGTGTATATGGGCAAGGGATCATCGGTAGAGCATTATCTAATATCCCGAAATCAGTATCTTACTAGGTAAACCTACTATGTAGTACCCATGTAGGTTTTCAAAGTCATCACTATCGGGCATCAACGGAGTTGTTTTAACGATTCCTGCCGACAATACAGATTTTGAAACCTCGGAACAGATTGCCCGGATGTTTACCAACTGTCAATCCCTAATCCGTTCACTGCGCGTGAGCGGGCAGCAAATGCGAGAGAGGCTGAGGAAAGAAAGGAAGCTTCGTGATCCACTATTGCACATTGTACAGTAATAATGTAATACTATGTACTTATAGGGTCCGAGGCGGAGATATCCACGAAGAGAGCCCACCAAACTTGATGACCCCATATTTACATACTAAGTAGTATACAGAAACAAGACAACCTGACAAAGGCCTAGGACCATGGAAGGCGAGCTTGACATAAAGGAGCCGAGCATAAAGAACATAAAGAATATAAAGAAGCTTGGCGAGTCTATTCCGCTATTTGACGTTCTATCTACCTATTACACGGACAGCCACGGGGAGTATATACGTATACATTGAGAGGGGGTTACAATCTCATTGAGTGTGTCAGTGGGGGAGTTGGAGCCCATGTGGAAGCTTGGGTTGTGGTCGCGAAGTACCGTAGGTATATTATGTAGATAGTTCGAGAAGTTGTCTTTTCAAATCCACCATGTACGCTATGGACAATGCCATTGGCTAACTGGTGGACTGAAATCTCTGGGTGATCCCATGAGCTGCCCACCCCGGCGCACTCTACCTAAAATTCACGGTGAGGTTGCACAGCACGCAGTACTTGCAGATGAACGTTGTCCTGATTAGATAATAGGCCACTTAGGGATAGTGTTTCTTTGAAATGCGACCGGCATATATCTGGGGAGAGCGCGAGAGTAAAAAAGGTTAAATAAAGGCCCTATCACCATCATACCGGAACCCCCAGCAAGGGCGTACAGAAACCCCAATGCGCGCAATTCAGAGCTCCGATGTGTCTCGGTGCATCTCGTGTCGCCTGTTTTGCAATTGGCCCTTTTCATCCTCATTATATTTTTTTTTTTTTTTGGCCCTCTTCTTTCCCTTCGTTCCGATCTTTTTTTATTCCGAGGTCGCCAGCCCCGGCTGACATCAAGATCCTGGGATTCTGAGATTGTATACCTACTACGTAGTATGTATTTGCAGCACTTTCGCCCACATAGAGATTGTATACTGTACGACATGGTTCTCGGGCACATTCATTGATTGGCTTGCCGGTTCAGGGTGCCGGGAGATTGGTGAATGACTCGCTATGCATTAGTCCTTGTCGAATATCGTACGTAATAATGTCAGTGCATACGACGTGTGGCTCAGCTATCGCTCTCTGCATTGACCATGTGTGCTGCTGTTTGGTGCTTCATGCCCAGTTGCATGAATGCGCCCATTCACGACAAGTTAGCTGTCGAATATGCCTGGTAAGCCAAGTCCTCAGCTACGTGTAGGTGCATCTTCCACCAGTTGTAAACCGTCTAGCGCGTTTTATGGCGTACGAACAGATAACCTGAGGCCTGTCGTGCTGGAGTACAGTAGGCTTGCTCGACTTACCATTGTCCGTGGCGACGGGAAACATTCTGGGCGATAGAGGTACCTACTGTGTTGCGACCCTCGGGCAGTACTGCTTGGGGACTGACGACGGGCAATTGCCTGGCTTCATTGGATCCATATTTCTTAAAGGATTGATGAGCTGGAGGCTGGTAATGTTGAATCAGAATTACAAGTAGATATTTGGGCAATATGTGGAGATGCGATAAAATATGCATGACGCTCTGTTGCGTCACTGTACTTATTACCGTTGCGCCCCTTGCTGCTAATTGGAAATATACCTAGTCAACCCATCGCTCATGGCCGAAGAGGTCGGTAAGCGTAATAACAGTACACTACTTAGTATAGTAGGCATCATCATGAGTGAGAGTCGTAGAAGTCGCGACGCTGATTACACGTGTAGGTACGCGGCAAGCAAGAGTATCCAGGATAGTATGCCGACACCACGAGATCTTACTTACTAAGTAGTAGGCCAAAAGTCGCTATTAGTCCTGGAGAGCTAGCCAGGAAGCAACAGGTGATCAGTCGCGTGGCAGCCAGCCAAGCGATGCCATACATGTATGGCGGCCCATGTCAATACAGGCTTACTTAGTATGAAAGACGGTGTGTATGTGGTGGATCCGTGGACCATATGCGTGGTGTAGTACACATGTGCGCAGTAGTGTACACTACTGTATGTACACTAGGCAGTCCAGGAGCAGAGACCGGGAGGGTAGCACTCCCTAGTCCAGGAATTCTACCGGTATTGCTGTTGTAACAGAAGCAGCACCAGAAGGAACCCAAAATTAAAACACCCTGTCATAAGACCGGATAGATATAACAGTATTGGTCAGGTATTGGTTCAGGAACGTGTTATCAACTTGCTAGATTGGGACGAGATATTCCTCTTCTAGTATTTATCGACCTATAGGTACCACGGTTACCATATGTTAGATAGTATGTATACCAGAGTATACCATGATACTTGCTCCAGGCAAATGGCACGACACAGATACCTACCTACCTATACTAAGGGCAAATGAAACCAGCTTTTTTTCTAAAACACTTCTAAGCTGCCGTGTTCAGCTCATCCTATTCTTCTATACCTCTCTGCCTTTGTTCGATGTGACATCAGATTACTTAGTATGCCATCGCTCCTATTCCACTATTCCAGAATACACTAGGTACAGTACCGTACTAGAGCAATAAAGGCTAGCCAGACCGCCCCCCCTTACGTATACAGTGCTGCCACAAAGCACACCTTGGATATTGTGGCTTCTCCCGGGAAGAGGGGAGAGGGGGAACCCGAGAGCTACCATGCGAGAACCAATATGGTAACCCGCCACGAGAAGGACGTGTATACCCAGGTACCCTGGGTCTAATTGTCAACTTACTCCACATACTACCTTGTGCATGTATAGTAGGTAGTACAGTATACCACGACACTACTATAGAGTATAAGCCTGCACAGGAGGTGTGGAGTTATTGGTTCACAGTTCTATGGGCATAGGTTCGAATCCTATTAGCGCTAAACTCCCTTTATCTTCAGGTGTATCAGGCACCTATATTATTACACTATATTACACTCGCTAAAGCGATCAGGATCTCGCAGTTACCCACCTTAGAATAGCGCTAGACTGAATTACACCATGACTTTAGTGAGTGGTGCAACTGGCTGGGGTCGGGCTTTGCCAGGTTCCCGGGCCTTTTTCTTTACCCACTCACCAATAGCGCATCTCCGTACACAGAGTAAACTCGCGATACCTAAGTAGCGTGTTGTACAGTATACAGTACTAGCGTGTAGCATAACATAGGTAGTATGTACGAGTAGCACCGGCGTGGTCCCGACCAGAGCGGAGGAAAGGGGCAAAGGCGATTTCAGCTCAGATCGATACTTGCCTAAATTTTATATACCTTCCGAGGTATGGGTATTATTAAGAAGGTAGGTGGATAGCAAGGGAAAGAAAGGGAAGAAGGGCTTTACGTCGTACACGGCAGAAAGCGGCAGAATAGAGACGACTGGAAGGGAGACAAACGAGCCTAAAGTACCATGTTCTTTTTTTGCCTATGGGCTGATCACATTCCGAGTTTGTTCAACCTTTTTTTCGTGTGTTTTTTTTTTTTTTTTTTCTCCCCTCTTCGAAACATCGCCATCATCATTTATCATCGTCGTCAAATCACTCCCTTCTCTTTCTCGCTCGGCTACGCGCCAATGACTAAGACGGATGGATAAAATCAGCAACCATGACGGAATAATGGCAGGGCTCGGAAATGAGTGATCAATTGGTCGATGCAGCCTTCCCTCGTGATCTTGGCACCAGACTCGGGACACCCTGCCCTAAAAACCGAGACCGAGCTACCTAACCCAAGACACTCCCAACTCACCGGCATGGCCTGCACGGTTCTGGCCTGGGCAGACCTGGGCACACGCTATGACTAGTGGTGTATAGGCAGGATAGGCAGGCGTCTGGGCAGTGCGCTACAGTAGTACAGGCGTCTTACTAGTGTAGTGCACCACGACCTAGGCAGTAGCTGGGCAGTAGCTGGGCAGACTACCCCGGAATGATTTCCCGCTAATTGACATCGGTAAACGCGATCTGTCAGGGCCCTGGCGCCCTGGAATGGCGTCGGCAGCAGGATAGGTACAGTAGCACGGTACGTGTAGGGTGGAAGACAGATCTCCTACATACTTAGTAGATAGCACGACCCGAAACTCTGGGAGACACTAAACAAGCGTGAGTCTGACGCTCGAGGCGAAACACAAGTCAGTTGGTTTGGAATATGCCGGTTCGAGTTGCTGCTACAACTTAGGTACTGCTACTAAACTACCTTCTACTATTGCTGCATGGGCTAGTGATGTGTGAACGAGCGAACAAACGAATGAACGAACGAACCTACTTGGTAGAATAGAAGCGCGCTACTTCTTTTAATTATTATTATTATTATTATTATTTAGTTACCTAGTTGTCGTACAACGACAGATATACACACATACTGTAGATATAAATCCCACTATTCCCATTGTTATTACCGTAGTTATCATGGCTATCATTATTTTAGCATTATCATCATCAACAACGACAACAACAACAACAACAACAACAGCATAGCCAGCCAGTAAATAATTGCACGTTAGATGTTACAGTCGTCATAATTGACGATAATGTCGTCCAACCACCGCTACAGTAACTGCTGAAGCCAGGTAGTTAGGTGTTTATTTTCCATTTATTGGAATTAGGTAGAATGATTGATTGATTGACCGCCACGCCAGCTATCACAATGATGTGACGTAACGGTCATAACTTCTCATCCTCCACCAGCACCACCTTCTTCTCCTCCTCCTCCTCATCCCTAGGTAATGTATTTACCTACCTACCTACCTACTTACTCCTCTCTTCCTCTCCACCACCATGTCGTTCCGCCCACCCGTAGCATTTGGTCCCCTCTCGACAATATCCCCACCTTCCCGCACACCGCCATGAATCATTGCTGGAGGCGAATACGACAGTTCAGATCTTTCTACCAATGCCCCTTACGCCCTGTCTCTCTCTATCTTCTCTCTCATGCGATTGTCGTCCCGCATGTCTTGCGAGAATCATGCCATCGTGGCCGACGTGCAGCAAGCTGTCGATATAGGCAGACCGCTTCATTCGAAAAGACGCGAGTTCCCTAATTCTCATCGTAGGTAGGTAGGTAGGTTGGGATGCCATGCTGGCTAATACACGCACATACACACCCATACATCTATCCATACGTACATACATGCCCAATATATCACGATAAGCGACATCCTATCGGCATGGGACGACCATGGAAGACTGGTGGGAACGGAATATGATTGCTCGGTTCCCAGCTCCTCCCGTCAATAGACATGCGGCGCTACGACAGGCTTACACGACCGTCGAGTGGTCACATGCTAGTCACCTGGCATCACAGCAAAACCCAAGGGCGTCGTCTGAAAAGCGCATCCCGGCCAGGGCTTTGTGTGTTTGTGGTCTTTGCCAATGTGAGCGAGGGATACTAGGACGCGGGCCGTTGGACGTGTCAAATATTCTTGTCTCTAATCATCGTGCCTACAAGTTGAGGAATAGTATTGTAAAACGTTAGCTGTCAGTGTGTCTCACGGATCGTGGATCACGCGAAGTGAGACAAGTATGTATGTATGTATATATGTTATGTATGTATGCTGCAAACATACATCCATGATGTATGGTTGGGTTTAGAGTGTGGTACTTTTACTTGCGTACATTGTACATTAGTGATGATATCAAGCGAGGATAATTATCTGCAAGAGCCTGAAGTATACGAAATACGTACTCCTAAGCCATGTACCTCTCTCTCTATCTTCCATGAATCATTCTCTCATCCTCCTGTGCCAGTGGCTCTAGTGTTGAGACATCTGATCTCGGGAACAGAGAATATCGCCGTTTTCGTTCGTCTACCAAAGGATCCCTGTTTCTCGAATCTCACGTCACAGCTGCGCTGTAAGCCATGTTGTGAGATTTGGGATTACATTTCTAATACGGAGTCCCGAGATAAAATCTTCACAATACAATCAGTACAACAAAAGATGTCGTCTTCGCCGAGGGACACCAATAATTCTCATAGTTCTGTCTCGTACGAAATATTGAATGTATATGGGAAGGTATATGAGAATGTATATGATACACTCTTAAGCATGCCCCAACCATGCAGGGCTGGTAAGGATCTCCAAGCGCACGTATACGTAGTAGAGGTCGGTATTCACACCTCAATTCGTAACGCTCTCGGAGGAAAAAGGTGCTCATCTCATCGTTGGCCTTGCATTACATGCGACATGAGACCCACTGACCTGCAACCTTGACTGATTCGGCCTGTTCCCAGTGTAGAAAGTGTGCATGTACAACCTCCATAAAAAAAATCAGATTGAAACGATAGCATCGAGTCATGTCTTTCTACATGCGCAACGAGACAGTCGACAGTAGCCAAGGTTCTCCAATATTGACGCAAATCACAGCCTGGGCGAACCCATAATTTTGCCTTCTCCGCGCCCCATCCCTCTCCCATCCCTACTGATGTAGTATATATGTAGGTCCTGCAGTCAGTCAAATTGCATTGCTCGAGCGGGATCGAATCGCCGTACATCAGACATCAGTCAGTCCATCAGTCATCCTCGGGGAGGGAGTCATCAGAGAGTGACGTTGGAATGCTTGTCGTGGGGACGGAATCGACAAATCGACGAGATTGCGCATGACTGCTCGGCAAATCCTCAGCTGGCCACTCGTGCGCTCACATCATAGTAATATACGACTCGAAGTGGCAACTGTATCCTGCGGCCTTCGCAATTAAGGAGGGTGGCTTTATGGGCAAGGAAGACAAAACCGAAACCATAAAAAAGGATGGCCGTGGTATTTTCTCATGCTGACCCCGGAAACGACCAGCAAATCGCATCTGCCATCTGCCATCTGCGAGGGATACGGCTATGTATACCTTGTCCTACACTACCACCCCATCGCATCGCCTACTATGTACGCCTAACCGCTACCTTGGGCAAATGTGATCCTATCCATATCTCTGAGATCCCTGGGAACATCACCCACTTGTCTGGATCTGGTATACAAAGGACCCCTGCCGCCAAGCTGCAGTGGCGATCAATGCACAACAACACTACAGTACTATGTAGGTATCCCTTTTTATTCCTCCTTGCCCTTTTCACGCCGGACGAGTCCTAAGTAAGTAGCCCCGGCCATTTTAATCTTGGGATATAACGCTATTTAATGTATGCCGCGCTTGTATATTTGTCTCAGCAAAAAATAGTATCCCACGATTACATCGCCAATATAGTATAGTCCTCAATTCGAACTCAACCCATCATCTCTTTTCAAATCTCCTATAAAAGCGGTGAATAAAAATATGAACGTTAAGAAAAATCCACAGAAAAACAAGGTACATTCATCAGCTTCCGCAGCTCCCGCCCACTCGCTATTGACGTCAACGATGAGCGGGTGTGTGTCCACTATCAAATGAATTATCCCTTGAGGAGCTCATTGCTTTCTGTTCTGTGCGGTTGGCAGGAGTCGAAATCTCGAGGAGGATACGACATTGGGCAATATCCCCGAGAGTCTTCAAATACAGTATGCAGGCAGGTGGGGAAAATATTTTTTTCCTCTTTTCCTACATAGTATTCCTCTCTGAAAGATGTCCCCGGCCGGGAAAGTATTGTACTGTGTCTCCTTCTCGTCCGAGAATTCATTCCCAACTCGTAGATGGTTCGCACTAAGGGGAAATGAGATGCTGCTCGCTCGGGTCGAGGGCGCGGCAGTAGTGCGTTTGATTTTCGCCCTACATCTCTCTATCTAGGTAATAGTAGCGAACCGGGACCCACGATGCCATGCCCAACCAGGAGGAAGAGAGGCAGTTTTCTAATGCTTCGTATCTCGTCTTTTCCTCATCTCTCTCTCGTCCTAAACGAAACCCCCCCCCGGACCTTCGGCACCTCCGACCCCGGTTAGCATCACGATGACATCTAATCAGACAAGGGCCTTCACGTCGATGGGTAGTATTCATCAATCCGCCGAAACTCCTCTCCTATGCGAAGATGCAGGTGTCTGCTTTCGATCATCAATGCGTCAGACATGTGGGTCGGATTATATGAGCATGAGCATACAAGTAGGGAGTTGCGTAAGGGCAGACAGAACACACAAGCATTGGGGAGGGGTTGGTGGTCTTGGGGCTTTAGAACATCGTGATGGATGCCTAGTCCAAGGTTCCTAGTGTGCTTTCGGATGGGCTACCGTGACGCCAAAAGTGCATGGTTCTAGAGAGTGCAGTGTAGCAGTGTAGTATACCTCCTACGCACAGGTAGGGCACATTAGCGGTGGACTGCTAAAGTAGTCTCTAGGTACACCACTTTGCAGGAGATCAGTCTAAGGTAGGAATCAAGAGCGATCTGACAGCCATTGGCTCGGAATAGTGAGCGGTCGCTTGTCACTAATCTGCTAGATCCCGTTACACATCATCGGATTGATGGGGTCGTTATGGAAGTAGTGGAAAAGCAGGCTTCACAGAGTAACCAGCCTCTATTATTACTATCACCTAGTTGCTATTACCTAGTTACTATTTTCATCCGGTTTAACTCGCCTACTAGCCGGTACTAGCTGACCTCTCTCTGCATTTGCAAAGGCCTATAGTATACCTTGGACATACAGCAACAGCCAGTCAAGCAAGAAGCAAAAAAAATTGTATTACTATATGTCTCTTCTGCGAATAACCGAGGAATATGAGCCAACCACCGATCGAGTGAATGCCTGTGTGAAGCAGAGTGGCTTGCAGACCGCCCTGTCATTACTCCTTCAGTCCTGATCGGGATTTGACCGCTCGGCCGAATTATATGTGTTAATATAGGTGGCTTGCTGCTGAGAGGCGCTGGAAAACGGGTGATTTTTTTCTCGGTCATCCAAGCCACCGTGGTTTCTAACCTAAATATTGTGTGTCTAGGCTACCTACATGGCACTGAAAAGCAATGAAACAAGCGAGACATCTTTCAATTCACCATAAAGATCAAAATGAATCATCTAGAGAGAAATATTAAAGGCTTGCATTGCTGAAGCCAATTATTTCCTGCATAACGAGAGTGTTTCTAACGAGAGAAATTTATGCGGCTGAACCTAGAGCTGACAAACGTGTGTGCCTCGTGGTTTGAAAAAAAAAGGAAGAAAACAAAGATAAGACAACTAACTCCCTTACATCGGCCTCAGTACAAACCTTCTGAAACAGTTCGTCCGTCAAATTATACCCATCCATGAAAGAGACATGAAATTCAACAACTGTAGCGACGTCGGAAGCTGCCTTTTTGACGTGTCATTTACGGTTAGATAATGACTTGTTACGTTGATGCGAGTCCTAGTATTCAGACTAGTTCACCTGTTTCAATGTCTCGCCGATCGATAAGAGTTTCGAGGCGTCTACTTTTGAATGGTACTCCTGCGGGTAGTTGTGAGGTTACCAAACTTTATCATTTACCAGTACACTAATGACCGTGGCAGAAACCATGGCAAGAACTGTAGCAATATCTATCTATATATAGCATATCCTTTATTATCGTCTAGTGTAAGTAGGTCATCATGATGCTGAATTTGTCGAAAGGGCGCCGAGAGGTTTAGAGACAAATGTCTAGAGCAAGAGGCTCAACGTACGTAGAGCCCGTGTCGTTTGTAACCCTAAACCTTCCAAGTGCAGGAACCAGTGCGTTAAGGGCGTCGCTGGTTGTCAATTGTACGTACATACTCCCCCACGTCATCATTTTCCCCTGGTCGCATTATGCTCATCAGCATCCTTCCAAATTAAATTAATGCGGATGCTGGAAACCCGGAAAGTGCGGTGTCCAAGCAGACAATCGAGAGACATGGAAAGGCTCAAGAACGTAAGATGTTGTCCAAATCAAGGTCCCAGAGGCTCGAAACAAACGCCGGTTGTCTCGATCTTTGCAATCCAAGGGACCCAATCCAGAAGCTTCCTTACCTATCTCCTAATTCTAGGCCTGACAAAAGCCCGAGTAGTAACTACGGCAAATACCACTTTCATGGACGGAATTTTCGCTCAGGGCCGATTACAAAAGATGCGGTGTGGGGATTCATCCGGTGATCCAGCCTCACACTAGATTGCCGTGAGTCTTGCTTTCACAGCCATACCCCGCATGCTTTATCGAGTGATTAGACAGTTAGACAGTAGATTTCATTTGCAAATACAATGGTGATTTGAATAAACTCGAATTGCAGCGTACTAATTGGGGATCACGTTAGCCACAGATGTGTAGGCCTTACCAAATCCGTATATCCATACCCTTCCGGTCAACAAAGTTTCCATCACGATCACCTTCCTGCAACAGTAGGTCCCCTGACCACACCTGTCCATAATTTGTCTTGCCAGACGCCACATGTCACGATAATCTGTTGTTTTTGGACACTTCGAATAAGCTAAGACCAAGAAGGAATTCAACGTCTACTAGTCTAGAACAGTCAGTAGAAACATACATAGTACCTTTGCGAAACACAACAGCCTCAAGCCAATGAGTTGCGGCGTTGTTGCAAACATTAGGAGAGTTTATTCCTAGCTTCCAGCTCTACAGCAGCAGTGTCCAAGGAAGTAATATTTGTAAAATGAATGACCTCTCTATCTATACTCCACTCCTCCACTCATTGAAGTTAGGTCATGACTCGGGAACTAACCTAGCAAACTCTAGTCGAAATACGAAGAGCGAATTTCCATCACCCGTATATGGACTCGTCTCCATCTCGATTGGTCTAGTGGTCAGGATACCTGCTTGTCATTAGTTGATGTTAATCCCACGAGCGTGGATACTAACGCCCATAATCTTCTAACAAGCAAATCGCAGGTGGCCGGGGTTCGATTCCCCGATCGAGAGTGATATTGCTCAATTTTTGTGACATTTTTGGTTTTCTACGATTGTCTGTCTATTATCGTTCTCTTTTTCTTTTCTACCCGCCTCGCGGTACGATATCTTGTACCTTCTGATATAGATTGGAGCCAAACGCTATGTTGTGGGTCTAGTTGTTGGACATCATGTTGTACGACGTGAGGTATTGCTTGGATATACATGGATACTAACGACTTTTATTAAGGCTGCCTACCAGATGTGATCTATCTACCGGGAGTCGTAAGCATTCGTAGTGATGCGGAGGCGAGTCTAATAACGCGTAGGGATATGAGTAGATCATATCTGTTTTGGGCTGGATGAATAATACGTAGTTGACGTGGACTATTAAAATAAAATAAGCCTAGAGAATATAGATGAAGGCTGTATAGGATGTCCACAGGGAAGCTGAATTGATATGTTGAATATACTTCTCTTGTGATCAGAGGAACTAACTGCTATCTTCTCGAAGGTAAACATTCAAGTATACTCTCGCCATATCAAAGCTTCCTAGGTTGACCATGTCCATCCATGCGCGATGCTATGCTCTAACCTCTTCATAACCAATCCTCTTTCTCCCATCCCCATTTCTCCTTAGCAAGTGAAAACAGATGGACCGGCAGGCTGGTAGGTCTTGCCACCGTTGTTGTAGATATTAATGAGGAGACCAGGGTCAGTATTTTTATAAGCGCCGGGGAAGGAGACGAGGTTCGACGGTGTCTTGGAACCTGAACCACCGGAGACCGTGATCTGGGCGCACGAGATGTAGAACTGGGCGCCATTTGCGGAGCTCGCGCTGTGGAGGGCAACATGCTCGATACGGAACAGGTACTGCAACACTCGGGGTTAGTCTTAATTGTTATTTGGGTGCTATCTAGAGGTTGTTCAAAACTGCTAATATTAGGCAGAACAGAACAGCAGAAGAAATACTCACATCACCATTAGCTAGACACTGCGGGATAGTGAAGCTAACCTGTGATTTTCCTATGTTGACGGTATAAGTCAGTACATGTAATGCAAAACCTTTAGTATCTTAGGCACCCTTCCCTCTCCTCTCTATATACTCATACCAAAATCATGCTTCCTAACTTCATCAAAAGCCAGAAACCGGGATAAGGACACCACTCACCATTAGATGGCCAAACATACTGTCCACCACTAACAGACGGCATATCCTGGAAGACCTTGAACCAGACGGCGCCTTTACCATCCCACGTGGCGGCAGTCTGGCCACTGGGAACCTTGGCCATGTACGCGGACAGCGCTCCAGGGTGATAGATGTTTGGAGCTACCTGCCAAGTGATCTGGCCGCCGGCGTTGACCTTGGTGATGGAGGGTGCGCCGCCGGGGGCCCGTTCATAGCATCGGATCGCGTCGCTCGTGACGTCTGTCACGGGCCCGTTGCTCTGGAAGTTGGCCGTCTACGTCAAAATATGATGTTAGAATTAGATATTTTAATGGCTAATGTAGAGGGGGATTTGTTGAAGCTTGCTGAAATAATAATGGGAGTGCCAATGATCACCCCTGATTAAGCAAGCTCTTGCTCTCGAGGAGCGTTGGGAACCGGGAGATAAACGAGTATGAGATACTGACCTGGCGCACCGATGACCATTCCGATGTTCCGACAAGCTCGGGGAAAGTGTCTAAACAGTTTATTAATGTGATGAGTAACAATGAAAGTATACGTTTGAGAACAAGATCTCCAAGAAACTTCGAATCATGAGGAGAGCCTTAAACATAGATGGAGATGACAGGACCAATAACAACACAAATATGATGATGTACACTTACAGTGAGGAGCGGCCTGAATAGCGGCAACCAAGAACGCAAGTACTCCGGCAGCCTTCATGTTGGATACCAATTCAAAGACAACGGTCAAATCCGAAATGTCGACTCAGTAGACCAGTTCTACTACTGGGTTGTTCGTACAGACAACAGGCTTTTTCAGAGTGTGACCGGGGAGAGGAATCGGAACAAAACTGGTTCACACGATCCAGGATACACTTAACGCCATCCTACCGATGTAATTATAAACCCCAGGAGCATAGGGCAGAGACCAACAAGGAGTGAGCAATAAACAAGCCATACGATATCTAGAACCGCGAGGCACTATACCAGCATATGACGCCAAGATAGAAGAAGAAACTCAGCGGAATGTGACTTGCGAGAACCGGGTAAATGGAACCAGGCCGGATATATTGTGTGCCTATTTACGATTACCATCTTAATAACCTTACCCACCCCAGACTGTCCTGATGTGGCCAAGACTCGGCAAAAGTAGAAAAAAATAAAATGAGAATCAAAGATTATATGCCGTTGCAATGACTGTGCCGTTTGGTAGCTTACTGAATGTGCCACTAATTAATACGTGAAATATTCACCAATACTAGACATGTGTCACGGATTACAGGAAAGATATTAAGAAGCGTTCTTGTACTACCTAGGCTGTCTGATTTGCCTCCTAATGAGTACAACTAGGACAAATGGATCTACATAACATAGCAGACTTTAGTAGTCAATATGATGTAGCTTAGCAGCTCCAATCTATAATCGGGTCAGCAAGTTCCAGAGCCAGTGTCCTGCATTCTAACAGGCAAAGCTGCCGGTTACTTCCGCATGAGAAACCCTGAATGGTACAACAAATACTGAACCTCTTCTCAAACTAAGGTAACCTCGTCCTTTTCAGACGTAGAAAACTTCGTCATATCTCCCGAGGAAAACAAAGGAACAATGACACGTGCAGATCTCAGTGAAGAGATGCACGACTTGAAGAAAGTCGATATTACCATGTCTAATCAACAGAACCCTCTAAATAACGCCGTTTGTGCTTTTGCGAATTAAGAAGACAACCTCAACGATCCCACAAGCGCTGTCGTGCTGTGGTACTGATAATTTGCGTCTTGAAGGCACCTGTAGGAATTTCAATTACCATCGTCGGTTACCAAGAGGCATGGCGTTAGCACCGCCACCGCCACCACCTAGTAATTGAGTTAGCTTTCGTGTAGAATAGCAACATGAATTAAACATACCACGATGGCTACCACGTCCGTATCCACGGCCGCCGTATCGGCCGCCACCACCACCGCCACCGTATCGCGCCATCTCGGCTAATCTTGGGTCGACTTGTTGCTTAGCTTCCTGAAGAACTCCAACGAGATCACGAGCCTGCTTCGAGTCTAGTGTTGCGGGTTAGCCTAGCTGCCAGAGTATGGAATAGTGTGAGAGACTTACTGTCAGTAGTAAAGAATGTGATGGCGGTACCCTTGGCGCCAGCACGACCGGTACGACCAATACGATGAATGTAGTCCTCCGAGTTGTTCGGATAATCATAGTTGATCACATGAGTGATGTTGCGCACATCTTTATCACAAAAGGTTAGCTCTAGAAAACGAGTTGCTACGAAGCAAGTCCCAGCGGCGGATTTAGGTGCCATAAGCATATTGTTCCGTGCCTTCTCCATCGAGAATGGGGCTGTCTGTTGCATCAACACTGTCTATCTGGAATTGATCCCAATAGTCTGGTCCGGGTCCTCAGGATTCGGGTATCTCAAGAGATAGCTTGACAGAATCAAGTAATGCTCAACTTCGCCTAGTTGTACCACAGCACATCAGGTACAAGGCGAAACATCGACACGGCCCTTGGGCCATACCATTGATCCCGATCATCAAGGTGCTAGGAGAACCACGAGACACGATTAGGCCAGAAATATGTGCGCAATCAAGAAAGCCCCTAGACGTCACAGTCAAGCACATCGGATATAACTCTGCTGGAAGTTGGGGGGATGGGATAGGGTTGGGGGAATTTTAATCATACCAATACCACGAGAAGCCACGTCAGTGGCGACCATGATGGGACTCTTGTTGGTCTTGAATTGATCTAAGACCCAATCACGCTCGTTCTGTTGTTTGTCGCCGTGTATCGCTGGAAAAATAACGTTAGTAATAGTATTTAAATCACGGAGATAAGACATACACAGTGCTGGCCAGCCATCCTGGCGGAGGAATCTTGTAATATCATCGGCAACGCGTTTTGTTCCCACGAAAAGAAGACACTTGTTCTCTTTGTTGTCCATAATCTTCTCTAAGTGCTTGATCATACGATCACGCTTCTCACCCTCAGAAACTACTTCAACAATTTGAGTGATACGATGGTTTGCAGAAAGATCCATCGAACCGATGTTGACTTGAATGAAGTCGGTCTGGAACTCGGAGGCCAGAGCTCGAACTTCCTTGGGCCAAGTAGCAGACCACATGAGTGTCTGACGGTCAGGTCGAATCTGGCTGATGATTTTTCGGATTTGGGGCTCGAAACCCATGTCAAGCATACGATCAGCCTCGTCAAGAACTAGGTAAGTAACACGGCGAAGATTCGTCTTGCCGCCTTCAAGCATGTCGATTAGACGACCGGGGGTGGCAATACAGACTTCGACTCCCTTAGAGAGATCTCGAATTTGAGGACCACGAGGGACACCACCGTAGACGCATGTATTGCGGATTCGGGACGATTTGCCAAACTTGGTAATCTCCTGTTGAATCTGAACAGCCAACTCTCTGGTAGGAGCCAGCACAAGGACAATGGGACCATCGCCAGGGGCGAGAAGGGGTTGGGCGTTTATATGAACAATGGCGGGAAGGCAGTACGTAAGTGTCTTTCCGGAGCCTGTTTCGGCAATACCAACAACATCGCGACCGGAAAGAGCCATCGGCCAGCCTTGAGACTGAATGGCGGTAGGAGCAGGGAAACCCTGGGCCTTGACCTCATCCATGACATATCTGGGGAAACCAGCTTCGTCGAAAGTTTCGACAGGTTTGGGGACGTCGTGACCGGCGACCGTAATCTGGTGATCGCGTCGGAATCGGTCAACTTCGCTACTGGGGCGTTGAGCAACAGCATCGTCCTCTTTGTAGAAGGATTTCTCGAACTTGGGGAGTTTACTGAGATCTGCGATAGGGTGTTAGTATGATTATGATATGAACGGCATATTGAGTAGACATACCCCAAGAAGGTTTGCTGAGACCGGCACCAAGGTTGCTCATTCGGTCACCGCCACCACCACCTCCGCCGCCGTAACCGCCGCCGTAACCACCACCACCACCACCACCACTGCCATAGTTGGAATGTCCATTATGTCTAGTTGTAAAGGTTAGCGAAGCCTATATCAAGAGAGTTGAGAAAAGCGCATCAGTGCAGACGCGTTGGGAACTGTGATAGTGAATGGGGATGATTGTGGCGCATGGGGCCAAAGAACAGAGTAGCAAAGAATGATACGAAGACGCGTATCGCTTACCCATACCCATTGTAATCATGACGACCACCGCCAGAGCGGTAGTCGTTCCCATAACCGCCGCCGCCGCCGCCGCCGCCGTTGCGCGAGCCGTAGCCACCACCTCCGTAAGACATGGTTCTTTTGATGAATGTAGGTTGGGGGTGTTGTTGAAAGCTGTTGGAAGCTGGTAATGAGGCAGATATGCACGCAAATCCAGTAAAGTACAGCGCGCCGACGGAAAAATTAAGCAGTGACGCGATTATAAATAGTGCCTCTCTGAATTATGAGGAACAAATGCAGGAACGCGACCTACAGAGAAATGAGCGGGATATGGAAGGGAAAATGAGGCTCTGGATGAGAGACGAAGAGATGGGATGTTGATGGGAAAAGTGATGGGAATGTCTCTCTTGTACCCAGATTGTAATGTATTGATTGACGGAGGCAAAGAAAATTCACTAGGTACCAGATAATTTTTTTTTGGCACTAGGTAGGCGTGCCCCACATTATAGCATGGTCTCGACCTAACAAAACTAGATGTAAGGTGCCTTCCTTGCAACAAAAGAAAAGTTGGCCAATGGTCCGTGCACAAGGTTGCTTACCTCCTGAGGTTACCTCAACCTTACACCTTACATACTTACTTAGTACATATGTACTTAGTACTGCTTACTTAGTAGGTACGATAGATCTGACCATGGAAGATACTTTACGTACCGGTACCACCTAGTTTATCAGGTATCGATAAGCTGTCCTCTGTATTCGTGGGCTTCAATTGAATCAAGGTTAGACCTACATTATACCTACCTAAGGTATATTATAACACCTTCAATAAATACCAGTCTTGGCTTTAAAGCTACATGAGAGTAAGTTAACGGAGTGGGCTACCATGAAATAAATAGATCTGACTCTATAAACTGGTATGTCTTAGTCATATATCTATGCTTCGCATGTCTATGATTTCTCTTCTTTCTCCAACTCTGTTGTGACTTCCTTTATGCGATTAATTAATGATATCCTTGACTTCAAGCTCACCAAACCCATCAGGCAGACGGAAACATCTCCCAGAATCCAATCTCCATCTACTATTACGTCAGCCTATGAACGAAGCTCCAAGCAAAGAAATATCCCATGTATATCCTAATTTTCCTCTGTGACTTATATGAAAATATCTCCTACCTTAGTAGCATGAATAAACACCTTCACAAGCTCCTCGATCCTAGAAGGAGAATGTAGAACGGCATTCCTTTCCATCAGGTCTATAAGATGATCGCGCATGTCAGTAAAGGTCACTTACTCCTCACTCTCTTCCATCTTTTCAATGCAGTGTAACATGTGGCTCATTCCGCCGTAAACGGATTAAATATCAACTAGGGGTGACTTACCACATCCTGTCTGAACAGCTTGTACATAGTCATCTGCAACATAATTAAGGATCCAAGGCCAGTACTACATATGCAGGATCAGTAATCATATCTCACGCCATAATTCTAAGGGGTGTGGTTAGGAGTCGGAATCGGGAGGACACGAAGCCAGCTCTCATAGAAGCTCTCCCGCGGTGTCCAGCATGAGCTAGAATGAATAGGTAGTCAAGTACAAACATAAAAATATAAATACCACTTACTGTATTCCCCTCAGTCTTGGTGCGCGGGTCAGCATGCAACTGCTTCGCAATGGCGCCGTACCCCAGCAAGCACGGCGCCAGCGAGACCTGGAGGCCGAGCCAGTCCTCAGACTGTCCGATATCGAGAACATATCTCGTATAAGCCGTGCAGGCTACGAATTTACGGAAAAGAAATAATTGTCAGTGGGTTTGTCTCGAATGACTATCTAACATAGAGCAACAACCGCGCGTTTGCGTTGAAGGTAAGGGGTTGTGGTCATTACATACCTTGGTGCTCCTCAGTAGCTTCGATCTCCTCCATCTCAATGCCGAAACTCTTACAATAGTCGACATGTAACTTCATCTCAGTGTGGATATGCTGGATGATCTTCGCTCCCTATATCAAGTATGAAAAATTAGAATAAAATCATCACCAGAGTCGCTCCATTTCACCCTTCCTCCTATTAATAGCGATGGACAAACATACAGCTGCGATATCCCGAATATTCTTCGCCTTATACGACGCAAGGGCGTTTGCGCGCGCAAAGTGCACGAGATACAGATAATCCTGCACCAGATACTTCTTAAACGACTCAAGCGGCAGCTCGCCGTTCCCAAGCGCGAGCACGAAAGGGTGGTTGGTAAAGCGGCGCCACACGGGGGCCACGTCCGGGCGAGAAAGCAACCATTCCACGAACCGTCCTCTTCGAACCATTAGCACGATGAGCTTAAAGAAGAACAAAAGGAGCATGTCCCCAAAAAGACTTAGAAACCGGATATACAACTCACGGGGCAAAAGGCAACATATACGTCGAATGGAAGTGATTAAGCGGGCCATTCCCCCTGCCATATCCCGGCGCAGTGCGAATCCCCGCCTCAACATACCAACACGCGGCGCGCGCCGCATCAACAGCGGACATCCCCCTCGCCAGATTCGCCGCGATGGCCGCGGCAAGCGAGCAGCCGGTCCCATGCGTGTTCCTAGAATCGACATACGGGCTCTCGAACCTCGTCACGTCTCCCTCGGGGCCCAATAATACGTCGACGACGATTTCCCGCTCCAGGTCCGACGTCGCGGCCATCCCGTCTCTCGTAAACGGGACGTGCCCCCCCTTGACGAGAACCCACCGCGGACCGAGGGCGCGAAGCTTCCTCGCGAGGTCCTCGAGGTCCTCGGGCCGTCGAATGTCGCCTCCCGCCTCGTCGCCGCTGTTCGCGAGGAGGAGTTTAGCCTCGGGTATATTCGGCGTCAGGATGAAAGTCAGAGGCAGCAGAAGCGTGCGTAGTTCGTGGACCGCTTTTGCGGGTAGGAGTTCGGCGCCCGTGGTGGCTACCATGACCTTTCATGTACAATGTTTAGCGATATTCCGGCTCTCGGAATTGTCGTCGTGAAATAGCGGCTTTTCCCCTTCGGGTGCTATTTCATACTCACCGGGTCCAAAACCAGCTTTTCGACTTTATAGTCGACCAATGCTTGGGCAAGCATCTCGATAGTGGCCGCTGAGCCCAACATTCCTGCATTACATCAATCAGCAAGGTCATGCATACATGAACACATACGTGCACTTAAGAAGGAAAGCCAACAATAACTCAGCGTACCGGTCTTGACGACACTAGGCAGGATATCCTTGAACACAGCATCTATTTGTTTCCTCGTGAACTCGGGCGGGATCTGATGAATGTCATCGACGCCCATGGTATTCTGGGCCGTGAGGGCCGTGGTAGCCGTCATGGCGTAGCAACCATGAGCGGCGATGACCTTCTGGTCTGCTTCAAGACCCCTATACATACGACCCAATTAGCAATGAAAAATAAACATAAATAACTCAATAAACCAATAATACTGGTGGTTGGTCGCGTACCAATCTCATCCCGTCCTCATTGTAAGATGAAGAAAAAAAGAAAAAAGAAAAAAGAAATACCTCATGAGACTTGCAACTTACGCACCACCTGATGAGTCGCTCCCCGCGACCACGAGGATCGTCTTATCAGTCATTTTTGCCAATGACCCGTCGTGCAGTTATCTGTCAGTTATCTATTTGACAAGATATGTAAACAATGAGCTTCAGTTCAGGAACTGATTTTTCTTTTTTTAATAAGAAGCGCCGTCATAAAAACGAAGTGGGGTTTGGCGATAGGTAACGTCACTAAATCGTCTAATCGTTACGGTTTCACAGAACTAAAACTACTTTAGATTGAGACAGCATTGTCTGTCCCAACATATTTACTACCTTAATGATGAGGAGAAATATGTATCATTCATCATTAAGGCGATCTTGATTCATAATTGTAAGTGCGAGAGCATCCTTCCTGTTCATAACCTTCAAGACGCTTTCATTGACATCACTCTCTTTTCACTCAACGAAACTAGATGGCCGGATAAGACACAAACATCTTAGATGTTCCTTGAATTTATCGAAAACACTTTGCTGAGTACTGGCACCGTTTATCTGGCGATCCAACGATATTTGTATAGTTCAATGGGATGGGTATAGTGCACTTGACCGAAGCCTTAGAAAACTCCCCAGTCCCCAATAACTCCTAGATTGTTCAGCCGGACCCCCCTATTGGAAGTCACAACCATAAACGCCGGAGGATTATCCCAATGGAATCCTGACTGCTGGTCACGGCGTGAATATAAGCCGCCTGCGTAAGATCCTTATTGTGACGTTCCCCATATCATGTCGCATTTGGTATCTACAAAGGCTCTCGGGGATCCTATAACTCATATCCAACTGGTATATTCTCGACCATGTTTTGAGCGTCTTGCTATATCGAGAATTGAGGTGATTTCATGGTTATCATCTCTAATTCGGCTGGGTCGCTAATGCTCCTCTGTCTCTCTGTCAGTTGCTCGTCTCCCGAGTTGATGTCTCCTTCATCGCTACTATCTTCTCCATAGATGATATGCCGGAGCACATTCTTGTCAAAAAGTTCTATGATTAAGTGTCGATCCGCAAGCTTGTAATGGTGACCCTCCAGAAGTCCCAGGACACGCCGAAATAGAGCAGGTTGCCGGAAGCCAGGTACTTTCTGATGCCTCAATTGATGTAATTCTACCCTGGCCTTTTTGTAGAGAATCATGTTGCCGAGCTCAACCTCAATAAGCTCCAAAATTCGCTTGTTCGTCTCGTCAGCTTCGTCGACGATAATTGACGAAGGGTGGTGGATGGTGGTTTGGGTATCTGGCAATTTAATCGATAATGGAATCTCATGCCTCCAAGGTTGATACGATAAAAACGTGGACAGGTCGCTGGGAATGCAGAGCCCGAAAGATTTCCCAAGCAATGTGGTGTTAGAGAGCCAACCATGCTCTGAGAGGATCTCCAGCCCATGCACCGATCTAGATATTAGACCTAAGACGAAAAATGCAGTGCCACGGAGACTCATTACATCATGAGATTTTGCGATTTGTACGATTTTTTCAACAACGTCGGTTGACTCAAGGAATGGAGCTCCCAGCTCCATGGACCCGACATTTCCGACAGCCCATAAACAGCCTTTCACTTTTGTAATAAATTCTGGGTCGTCTGATTGCATGCCGTACTCGCGAATAGTGGAAGCAAACTCCTGGAAATGACCCTTGTCTTCTAGCAATTGACAACCCTCTTTTGTGCGTGTCAGTTCACGGTAAAAGTGTGGTGGGATTTGGCTATCGTGGTCCCCATCCACATCCACATCTTCATACATGCTGAGGCGATTCGAGTGGTCGTCACCACTCTCAAAAAATGAGCGCGCCAGACTTGCTTCAATAAGGCTGACGTAGGTGTCATTGCGACCCAAGAACCAATCATCCATCTCATTGCTGATATAGTCCAACCCATCAAGGTAATGATAGCCAATCGAGGTCGAGAGAAAGCGTAGAAGCAATGGAGCACCAATCTCTCCTAGATGATCGAGAGCTGGCCGGCATTCCACGATGTATTCTAGCAACGGCTTGCTATTGCAAGCTTTCTCCAGTATTTTAACAGCAGTAGCACATACTTCAATTTCGGGATCATAGAGCTGGGTGACTAGCAACTGGATTGCCCATTTGGCATCTGAAATGATCTGTCCGGAAGGAGTGATTCGTTGTGATATGGCATATTTCCGGAGAACGTTGGTGGCATGAATTCGCATATCTTTAGTGCCAGCTGTCAGAGCCTTAGATAGTAAAATCCGAGGATGTCCCTGTAGACTGTAGTCCAGATTGGAGAGAATCAATTTGATAAGATCAGGGCGTTGCTTAAAATCGATAATATGGTACATCATATTGAATATGCGCCATCTCTCAAGCATCTGAAATCCTTTTGGATCACCGCTTAGAACGCCTAGCATGGGAAAATAGCCCCCACTAAGGGTATCGATCAAACGGTCCCTTGCAAACACTGGATCTTGGGCTGTAAGACCGCTCGTCTGATCTAGTCAGTAAATATTCGACATCAAGGGATGATAAAGTTGCGGTTCTTACCGGATCGCATTGAGCTAGGCATTCAGCGATTTGCCTTAGTAGCTTGCTGTCTGTGAGATATCGTACACCTTCTGGTGTCTGTAGGAGTGTGTGTATCAGAGCACAACCGACTCTAACGTATTTTTGCGTGTTGCGAGTGCTTGGGACTTCTGAAAACCTGTACTTGAAGGGACGATAGAATCCTATGACACTTTTAATGAACTTGGACGCTTTGATCGCCTCTTCCACGCGTTTGCTGTTGGTCAAGGGGCCTTCAATGAGCTTGAGCATGATGTCCCACTTCCATTTTGCAGGATTGCTACTACCGAGGACGCCTGAGTCGAGTAAGAGCTGGCGGAAGGTAGCCTCATCGGTGTTGACCGAGTTACTGAGTTTGTGTGCGTCTTCTAAGGAACCAGCCAATTCTACGACCCCAGCGGAAGGCAAGCCGCTAGCAGTGTACCCGGCTGCAGATGACCGATGGAGTGTCCGGCTCACACTACTAATCTGATATACAATGCCGGTGGCATTGAAGCGACCCTCGTCATTAAATTTAGCAGCAGCCGAGAAGAGTTCAGGCAGTAATTGAAGTTCGCTGCTCCAAGAAGGCGGGAGAATTCGACTCGCAAGCTTCAATGTCTCCCCAATCAATAGAGTGGACTTGCGCTTCAGCGTAGGATCCTCCGCGTGTTGTGCTACTTCTAGTAGATTCGGCATCAAGTCCGATTTAATGAAGACAGCTAAAAGGAGAGCAGTGTAGTGTTCAACGAAGTTCTGTTCCGTGCCTTCATCCTCATAAGCCATTTCACCTTTGTTGGGGATGGTTGATTTCAAGGTTGCAACTCTTCCATAGGTAGTTAAACGGCGCCCCGCGAGATATGAGGTTGCCCAGGAGGGTGGCTTGATTCGCAAGAGGGAATAGAGCAAATCGAGGATCGTGTCGCGTATGGTATTGTTCGGCAGCATTAAACTTGAGACCAGAGATTTTATTGCTCGAAGATTGAACATAGATAGACTCATGAGACCAGACCATGTCTTCATCGCTACAGAGATAGCTTTGGCGTTCTGTTTCACAACGCCTTCATACAAGAATAGACTGTCTGTGAAGGCCGTGAACATCACTTCCAAATCATATCCTGCTCGGAGGAATTTGCGCGTCTGTGGTGCATCTAACAGGAAGAGGAGCACGGCAGAAAGAGACTCGGGAGACTTGTAGGTACCCTCAGCAAGAGCTTCCGATATAGGTACTAGACCGCCAGCTGCGATGAGCAACGCAGGATCTCGGAGAAGGATCTCAGCAAGCGTTTCGATACAGATTGGGCGGAGCCTATCCTCAGCATGCTCGGCCACCGAAACAATCGCCCGGACGAGCGCTCGTGATATTTCGCGAACACCATCCTTAACATCCAGAAAAGCACGGACGAATTTGAGTGCTTGTTCGCGTTCGACGTCAGCTTTTCGATCCTTAGCGAGGGAAACGACAACCATGTAGTCGGTGTTCAGAGCGCGGATTTTCTTCAAAGATGCCAGGTCGGAGATAGCATACCGAAGCATTCGATACCCCGCTGCAACGACCTCGCGGCTCCCACTGAGTAGAATGAACTGCATACGATCCCCGAAGATTGACCATACCAAGTCATACTTCAATGTGGGATACCTCTTGAAGAGGTCGACGAGATTGTTTGCCCGCCCAACATAATATTCCGGGGCCATGCCCTCGACTTCTAGGGCCTGCAATATTTCAGCGAGAGCAAAGGTAGGAGATTCGGCGGGCTCGTCCACATCAGAACCGGCGCCACTTCTCGACGCGCTGGGTGGAGATCGCAGGCCGTTCTGGTGAAGACCGTCGTTTCGACTTCTTGCAGGCGTACTAGGCGCTACCTTAATCCTTTGCGCTTCGGTGATCTTTCGCCGTAGCTCCTTGATCCTCTGATTAGAGGCGCTAAGCTCAGCCTCGACTCTATGGCGCTGTTCTTTGGTTTGTTTCGCCTTCTTCGCATTCAAAGCTTCCAGCATGTTCTCGCTTCCTTCCTTGATCTTCAGCTCGCGGTTCAAGGAGTCCTTGAGCGCATTGATGGTAAGCTCGGCCACTGACTCGTCATCCTCGTCCAGCTTCTCTAGGTTGTAAACGTCGGCTCTCGAGCCAGCTCGAGACTGTGTTATCTGGCTACGTAATTCGGAACTGAAAGAGCCCGGGGCAACGGAGGACGGGTTGAGAGATGCCCCCCGCGGCGCGAAGGACACGGAGGAGGCGGATGGATTTCGTGCGGCGGCTGCGTTCGCAGCGGACGGCTGGAGGGTGCCATCTCGTTCAAGGCGTTCAAGACTCGGTCGAGATGGCGCTATGGAGGGATTCAAGGACACGGCGGACTGGCCATTCAACGACTTCTGGGAGGGAGTCGCTGGGGTAGTCAACATGTTGGCGATCCCAACCAAATGCCCACGGGGGACTTCAGTGCTAACGGTGGTTGCATAGATGGGCTTCGCAAGCGAGCGCTCCTATCGCATCGAATAATAAACTACTTGGGCAACATGAGCAAGACGCAGGCGGTATCAGTCGCGAGAGTCGTGTATAGTGTTTCGACGATGGTGCGGTTTGCGCAGTTGAACAAACGAACAAGCGATGGGGTGCACAACAAATGACTGGGGTACGATGCCACCGAGGTACGAGGCTTGCAGATAGTGTAGTATAGATCCCTCTCTAGCTTCCTAGTGGAGGTAGTGCTCGGCTTACTGGGTAGGTAATGGTGTCGTGAGGTAAGAAGAATGATGGCTAAGTACAGAGGGATCCTGGAGAGTCTGGACAGTGGAAAGTGGCATAAAACGTGTCTATCCAAGCGCTCAACACCAACAACTATCTAGGTTATAAGCATCGAGATAGTGGTCTCGAGTCCAGTGCATCTGCCTACAGTACTGCAGCCTGTAGGTAGGAAATCCAGATGGAGAGCGAGTGACACGACGGACCGGGAGCGAGTGTGAAGTTGGAGGATGAGAACCAGCCAAATTCCCTACAACGCAATGGACCTAGTCGCCAAGACGTCGTACCTAGTTGGCCCACGCCTAGCGATGTGGCTGACCTAACCTACCTGGGTGCCTACCTATGTGTAGGTAGAGTGCTGTCTAGTGTAGTGCACCTAGGTACCTACTACAAGTAAGTAGTGTACAGCAGGGGTATTCCTTAGGTAGTTGGGGGCTGGCCACCTACCTAGGTTAGGTACATAACCTAACTTACCTAGGTATATACCACATCTTAAGTAGGTAGGTTACATGTACAGTAGGTAAATAAATAAATATCTTGGTATTAAGAACACGGAGACTGGCCCATTTGCCGCTATATTCCTCTAAATAAGGTGGTTATTAAATAGCTATCTTTGTCACTTAGGACTCTCACGTAATAGGCATACTTTCACATAATAAGGTTCTTCTCACTATGATACTATGTATCTCATAGGATTTGATGAGTGCTGAGCAGCGAATGTCTTATCGAATTCACATGGTATATAAAGTAATTACTAGATGAATAATAAGTACCACAAAGTATCAGAAGCCAACGGGCCATCCGAAAGCACAAGAAAGGGAGGATGGGTTAGGTGCTTAACGAAAATACTAGGCTTCCTCCAAAATGAGAAAAGCATCAGACTGTATTGAAAACATCATGTACTAACTACGCCGTTTATATATATCTAAAAAAAATTCGTGAACTAGAACGCAACGACATTTTGCGACAAGGTGCTGACTGACTGACTTGTTCAACCATCTATATTAAAAAAAAATCGCGAATAAAGCCTTCCCTCTCTCCCCTCATGGCCCTGTTCCGTTAAACCAACACACACAACACAACGCATTTTGCTTTTATATGACCCAAGATGAAACGCAGGTAAGTTTCAATTTTCGGGTTGCGCCCAGTCCGATGTCAACACCACACTGATTGCTTGTGTATGCTCTGATCCATCAAGAACAAGAGGGACGTGAAAGGAATAAAAGAATCGATTTTCGGTGTTTTAATGCAAAAGAAAAACATAAGATAAGATACTGCGTAAAGTCAGAGGGAAAGAGACAAGGAAAGAAACGAATAGAAACCTCCGAGCTGTCGTGAGATTGTGTTTCCTCTGTCTGTCATTACATCGTGTGAAGCCGAGTTTGCAAATGCTTGGGTATCGTTGGTTTGACGTGTAGTAATAATAGTCGCAGCAGCTGTCGTCGCTATCCAATGTTTGAGTAGTTGATGTCTATATCTCCTGAATCCAAATCTATAAGAGAATTAGTATTGACTCGTTAAGTGGAGGTCAAGAAGTAGAATTGTATGGATCCTCATGGTGATGACGGTGTTGCGGCCGTAACATAACTCACCTCCAGTTTTCCAATATCCTCCCGTTTTTTCCGCGCCGCGGACTTAACGCTCATCATGACCATCTCAAGGTCATCTTGGTCTCCCATCGTGATCATATCGGACTGTGGCGCATCCTCGTCGCGTACCTTGATCTTGAACCGACGCTTCACACCGAACTTCTCGCGGACTTTATCCTCCAGATCGGCAAATTCTATGGCTACTCCAATCATGATGTAGCGAACGTCCTCGGCATGCACCTTGACCCTGACCTTGCGAATATCCGGACGCCTTGAGCCACCGCGTATTGAGCCAGTTGTCGAGGGACCCGGCCGTCGGTTCGACACCATCTCGAAATCGCCTTCGTCGAAGGAATCGTAATCGCTGCCCTCTTCCTCCTCCTCGATATATCTCTGCTGAGTCCGCCTGCTCCCTTGCGATCTGCGGACTCCGTTGCTAGCGCCGCTATACATATCGTAGACATCATCTGGATAGCCACCTTCGTCGTCATTATTTCGTGACCTTCTAGCTGGCTCGGCCCTCGAATAACTCCTTTGAGGGGGAGATCGTGCTTCCGAAGCTGCTCTGGCGGGCATCCTGCGTTCGCTCTGTGGGGAGCTCGTCTTTTCATATTTCATGCTTCGCCCGTTTGAATCAGGAATGTTCAGTTTAGCAGGCATGGGCTTGGGTCCGTTGCGAACAGAGGCACCCCGGCTCATGGTTGCAGGCTTATCATTCTCAGGGGGTGGTGTCGGGGGGAAGGCATTGCGACTATTAGGTGGCTCGGATTGCTGTCTTCTACTTTGTAGTCCAGGTTTTACGAGGTTCGTAGCCGCGAATGAGATGTTGTCCGTAGGACGATCATCTTTCTCCATGCCTCTCCCTGCATTTTTGATTTCGGATCCAGCGAAGCCCGTGAAAGCATTGGATCGATCTGAGGCAGCTACTAGGCGAGCTTTGCCAAGGTAGTCCTTCGTCTTCAAATTCCGAACTTTGGCTTCGTTAGGTCGATACACCACACCTACTGGTATCGAGAACACTGTATAGCCCTACGTAGTTGTTAATGCTGCACCGACTGAGTAAGTGGATATTTCATACCTCTGCCTCCTCTCTTATAGCTTCATCAATCACGTTGTGATCCTCAACCACCTTCTCCTTCACTGCGTAGGTAAGATCCTGCATACCAGACTCCTTCTGTTGTAAATATATGTAGCAGAGACCCCGATTAAACAGTACCTCGCACGAGTAGAGCTTGAATAGGAGACCCAGTTGCGCATAATCGATCATGGTGTTTCCTCGCAAATATAGCAGCGTATCATTGAAGTTCGCCAGGGCTTCCTCGAAATCGCCGAGTAAGAAGTTCGACACACCTTGCTGGAAGTACGCTACGGCAAGGTACGAATCCAGCCGAATGGCTCTCTGGTAGCATTCGACCTATTTACCGCTATCAGTATGATGCAGCTACAAGACTAGGGGCTTTCACCAACAGCTTTCTCGTGTTCGCCAAGCGTTGCATGAATAACACCCATATTAAATAAGATCTTGGATGTATCCGAGATGTTTTCGAATTCTCTCAATGCCTCCTCGAATTCATTGTTGTCGTATCGGCCCAGGGCCGATACCCATGTTTCTATCTCCTACACGCCCAAGTTAGCTCGAAAGACAAAAGTGTCTCAAGGAAAGAAATTCGGCGAAGCACCTACCTGCTTCAAAGACATTATCACTAAATCAAGTGGCTAACGTAACTTATGCCGGCAGCTTTATCCAGAAAGCAAAAAGCGCACGCTGGTACAGCGACCGCAGAGCCGAGTATCGTATCGTCTCGTCGTCAATATCGTTCAATTATTTTTTATCTCGTTTGCTGGACGAAAGATAGCTTTCTCTACGTAAGAGGTATCCGAGCTATTTTGCCGGGTGAAGGCGTGGGAAAGAGACAATAAGAGGGTCTAGACAATTTGCCCCTCCTCGTCTTTCTTGGCCTGATCGACCAGTGTATACTTTACAAACCAAAACCAACACTCCTAGTCTGCTGCGTCGCGTCTGTGAAATAAGAAGCTATAAAGGCTATCCCGTTATATTCAAGGCTAGAAGTGTATTATCGACGTCAGCGGGGCTGAAGACAGATGGGTTGTCAGCTACGCAGGGCTCTGGCTCTGGCGCCGTAGGAGCGAACGCGCCCCCAAAGTAAGCTGGAGGTTGGTGGGATATGTATGTAGTAGCACTGCGCAGCGGCCCCGACCTAACAGTAAAATCGGTATCGGGCACTGGGATGCTAGGTCCTATGATTCTTGATTCCCCGTACCAGCAGAAAAAATGATCGAGCGTATTAGTGCGGCCGACTGGACGAGATGGTTGTTGTAGGTGATGCAGTTGGTCCCAAGAATGAGTGAATTGGAAGAACACCAACGACGGTGAAGTGGAAATTGGCCAGCACCTACACGGAGACGGGAAGTGAACGAAGTGCGGAAAGGACAGTAGTAGTAGTGAATTAGGCAGGGTTCAGGATGGCAAGTTTGTGCCGAACAGCATGGACGGGACGAGACTGGTGAGTTATCTGGCTCATCGAGGGCCTGGGGTGGCTGGATGTCATGCAGTATGTATGCCGTGAACCTGCCAGGCCGCGCCAGCGACTGCGGTAACTGCAACGCTAATTTAGGGCACGGAGTACCTGGGGCTTTGGCTGTCGAAGACTCAAAACGAAGTTGATTCCCGCCAGCAGGGAAGACAGGGGGTCAAATCGGGGAGGGGCAGGGGCAGGGCCCGCTTGGTTCAATCGCTGTACACCACTACGTACACTAAAGAAGGGAGGGAGCTAGGCCTCTTGGCTAACCTAGCAGGATGAACTTCTGTTAGGCGATTGTTAGACCACTTAAAAAAGAGGATGTCATCTAGGTAGCGAGTGTAGTTGCTGTAAAGTGCCTCGAGTTAAGGGATGGACGGACCCTGGTATGTAAATTCGGCTACTATAATAATAGCTAAGTACGTAGTATGTATCTTGCTTGCTTCCTCCATGTTCCAGGCATCTGTCTATCCCTAAAACAAACAACTACATACTAAGTAGTAAAGTAAGTACATATCTTCGCCTTCGACGTTTGTGCGACAGCCACAGGAGGATGATAGTCGCCATGTTATACAGCCCCTACTCGTATCAAGTTTAAAGGAATACGGTTGAATCAGTGGTTGACAGGCTCAGACAGTCCTTTTTTTTTTTTTTTTTTTTTTCTTTCGCATGGCCAATGCCCGGCCGCTCGGTCATTCGATCTCTGGCCACGTTATCCTACGGGATTCAATGATTTGATCAATGTCCCCCCCCCTGCGATAGATAGATTGAAAATGTCAAAGCTGTCTGATAACACGGACATCCCAGCTTGGCCTCAGCATCTCTGATAAAGTCGAGAGGATCGTCTTTAGGCTCGCTCGGTACACTTCTCTAGTATACGCTAGACAGAAATACCAGCTTTTACTGCATGAAATTCTCATCACGAAATGTGACATGGAACACCAGCGAACCTGACCCTGTCAATCTCAGGCGCTAAGTGTTCCAAGACTTACAAGGGATGGCGGTGATTGGCTGGCAAGTCTCAGCACGATGCGCGATCTGGGACGCCAGGTGTTCCAGGGCGCGTAAATTACCAGCTAATGGCATTGGTTAAATGCCCAAATTGGTGCATGGCGGCATCAGATTGGCTAGGAACCCCATATTCCCCTCCCCCACTCATTTATTGATGGCTTGGTAAGACAAGAGTATTCTTCAACCTACATAGTAGTAGTAGTTTTACGACCTTTCGATATTCTATAATACCTGATTGCACTGACAGCCCATACATATTTCAAGAATCTATGCGGCAGAGAAAGCTTGCTTTTTCTGTCTATCTTTTAACCTTGCGAACTACCATATGAAAAAAAATCGAAATGTTGAGCCCTGACATGTACGAATACAATCACTATCACACCTAACTAACAGTGATCACATGCAGTTCCGTGCCTCTCCCGGTCTTATTCTGTGATGCAGAGAAAAGAGTCTGTTTTTAGAAACCATTTAACATTGCGGGCTCTTCTTGACTTCAATTGGTCTCACCAAGAGCTTAAGCGCCGACAACTTGGATAGACTCCATGTGACCTATGTATGTGACCAGTGAAGCGAAGTCCCACGTTGTGTGCTATTTACTTATACGCATACGGTGAGAACAACGGCACAACAAAAGATATCACAATGTATGCGTATACATGACTCAGATCCAGTCGTACTACCCTAATCGGCAAACTTAACCACGTTGTTGGCATGCATTCCCCAACCTTGCCTCACAGGTCATGTATATGCTATATTCATAGCATCTGCATGGTTCTGAGAGACGAGAATAGTATACCGGTATAGGTAGAGGATTCGCGTGATCCTCCCGAGAACTAAGTTTGCAGTTTCTCGGTTTATGAGACCATAGTGGTGGATTGCAGAAACGACGAAGATGCCTGATAATGATACCATAGGATGCGGAGTGTCGGTAAGATTCACATCTTTCTCCAGGTATTTGCAAAATCCCATGATTATTATTACAGTTGCAGCGTTGCATCCGCTCTGTTGATGTGATGAACCTCCATGCATCCGACCACTTACTGGTAGTAGCCGTCGTTGCATGCGTCGTCGCGCACGCTAACGACAAGGTTGCAATCTTCAGCGGATCAACTGCCACGCAAGGTACAAGCACAAGCCATTGGGACGAGCTAATAACCCGATGCGGGACCTGACATGGGATCGAGATACTCAGTAGTCCGTGTTTGACAAACTCTAGTGTACGATACAGAGTGATGTGTGTAGAAACTCGACAGGGTCCCCTGTATCACCTTATTCAGAGCGACCTGTCAATGCAAAGTTTACATGCGGCTCGTAAGCTTATCAATGCACGGCTACTGTATGCTGTGCAGTCGTGGGGTGGACACTGGGTTCATCTAGGCTAGAGTATCACCAATGTCATTTGCTGACGGAGGGGCACTATCACGATATAGTACGTAGTAGTATAAATGAGTCCACGTATAAGAGAAGAAGGTAGGATTACTGCGGATTTGCATTCTCCGCCTTGAGTAATGTAACACTGTAAGCGAAGGAGACTGCAGCTGGTTAAGGTAAAAAAAAAACGGCTTACCGATAGTTTCCTATGTCACACCACGATGCGCTTCGCTGACAACAAATTCAGCGTGATGAGGTTTGTTAGAGGGGACCTTCAGCACTTACATGAGCGTAGGGCTTTGCATTCATCATCTCTTCTTCGGTGAAAAGAAGGTGGACTTCGGCAGGATCCGGTCCAAGGGTATGTCTCCTCAAATGTCTGAAGATTGCCAGATCCGGTCGCTGATGTGTGGGTCGTTTGAAGATGTTTCGTCCCTGGGAATAGTTTTGCTTCGAGCCAAAGCGCCTCGCTTTTCCTATATCGTCATTGCAGATGTTCAGAGAGGGATAACTTATACCCACAACCGGGGCTCGGCTCTCGCTATTACTACGTACGTCGGCTTGCGTACCCGTGACGAACACATGTGGATAATGGTTCGAAAGCTTGGCTATGCTTAGCCTTCGACGTTGGTTTCCAAAACAGATCCTACGGCGGCTTCCATCGATCGTTTAAGAAAACACCGCTGCCTGATGGCCCCACGAAAATGGCCTGATGAAATACGTGGTGCCATTTTATAAGATATCACACGACGCCGCAAGAAAGAGACATCCGGCCCCGGAGTTGGATGACGCCCCGGGGTTTTCATTCCCCCATATCAGATGTATACCACACTAGATATAGCCAGGAGTGACATTCTTTTCGCATTTGGTAAGATGAGTTGCAAGATCCCTAGGAACAAGTTTGTGACGCATCCAATCTACTAGGTAGATACATATGTCCAAATGCCTTGTGCTATCTTGAGAGTTATGACGACGGCTGAGTGCGCTTTGAATAGCACGTGGTGCCGACCCAACTTTGTCTCATCAGATGGCGATTGGGATTGATGAAATGACAACAAGATAACCTCTCTTTAGATCATTCCCTTCTTTACTTCATCTTTCCTCTCTTCCCATAGGGTTTTCCCCGTGCAAGAGCAGACTGTTTTATCGTTGTCCCACATTCCAGCGCTCCTAGCGATGACACCAACAACGGTGTTCTCGTCGTTCTTTAGTTCACCCTGGCCTTCCTCTTGATTCGAAAGGACCATGGCGTGACCAATTATTTCCCAGACCTGCACAGGGTGATCTAAGAAGACGGCGCCACGGCCATCCCCTCCTATTTCCACTGAACCGAGGGCTCCCCGGGGTTGTGTCGTGCCACTTCCGCCGGACCATATAGGACCTGTAGAAGTTGCCCCGAATTTGAGGTCGCCGTACTCACGTATGGTGGCATTGTATTTCCCAGGCGCCACCCCGCGTAGTGTCAAATCTACCAAGGTAGTAGTGGGGGACACTTGAACCATGCGGGCTAGACCCCTGACTTCTCTATGACGGACTGCCGAATCTCCCGTCGAGGCTTCGGGGTCCGACGCAGGCACCAATGCGTCACCACCTCTTTCGTTTCGATGATATGTCTCAAGGATACAAACAGCTGCACCTGTTGATCATGATCCGAAGTGATTCCAGTCAGCATCGGCTAACCATAAACACTGAACGCGCCTATTGTTTCACAAGCGTATATAGTCGCATAGCGAATACGACATGCACGGCAACTCCAAATCAAGGTGAATGCCAAAACTAGACAGGAAGGATGCCTATGCCGCACGGCGACGTCATGCACCACTGCTGTGGGAGGCTGACGTGGGACGAATTCATTCGCATAGGGAATTAACAGGCCCAACTCACTGTTTGATGCTCCTGATCCTCGTAAAATTGCGTCTCGTCCGGTTGCCTCAATGGCACTAACGATGGCAGACGGCGCAGCTGTTGGGATGAAGGATCTGGGTGTCAGCCACGATCTGCAGGTACGTCTTCAGACGACGTGATCCTTTTGGGAAAACAAGAAGAACAAAGGAAAATCATGGAACGTGGGCATATTATTCCCCCGTCACGAGCCGAACGGGAGCGAGCACATCAGTACCAGCCCTCGGACGATTTCCATCTTACCAGTTCCTTTAACCGTGACTAGTTGATCCTTGAGATTGGCGTCGACACTGGTGATCCCACCAAGGTTGTATAGGGCGTCTGAAACCGACTTGACACAAGAGTCGCAGGTCATGTGCACCGCGAATAAGGTCTATAGTTTTTGTCGTTTGTGTGTTTCATTAGCCTCGCTTCTACTATTTGGGATAGTCTAGGCCCAGGCCTTTCTCGGATGAAGAAAATCGGCCATATATCACACTAAATCACACCAATCCAGAGTGGCCAACGAACCTCGAACGGAGTTTTGACTTTATTCTGCGTCATAGCGTTGACGGGGTGGGGAGTGGCAATGAGGCTGCTTCTTGGGTTGTGATGATGATGCTGTATGTCTTGTTGTCTATCACGGCGTAGAGATGGGAAATATTGAACGGACACGAAGCCGAGAGTGATACAAGTGGTCGTTGTTGCAAAAAATCGCAAATATGTACGAGGTATCTTTTGGAACATTATATGTCTCAAAACAGAATAGTCACAATTTTCAAGGCGTGCGAAAGAGTCACTTACACGATAGTTATCTACTCACCTTGCTATTGGATGCTTGACGTTGCTTTGAAATCGAGTTGCCAAAACCCGACGGGTCCATCGAACTGGATGGCAGCTTGAGGAGCAACCAAGCTCTCGGTAGGCCCTAGTAATGTACCTAAGTTTAAAGTACCTAGTGTAACTAGACTAAATGTTGGATTATAGTACTTAACACAGTAAATTTAGCTATCGATAAGAGTTTCCACGTGATTTCAGTACTAAATTCTCCTATGCCAGCCGTTTCTTGGCGTTCAACCCTCCAGAAGACTAGATCAACGACAATGAGTGAGATATTAGAATGCTTGCCATATCCCAATTAACCTAATTGAACCGTCACGCCCGAACGACCTCCTTTCCACACATTTGCAGTGGTTGATTGATAGGTAGAGAGAGGGAGAAGCTCCCTCGAGAGCCGCAGCCATGTCACAAACCATAGGGCTGGTAAGTGGCATCCAATCTGCACCTTGGTCTTCACTCTCTCGAATCCGTGTTCGATATGCTGGCTGCATAAACAAGAACGCTTGGCAACAATATTCACATACGTATTTTGTATACAGACGAAGCTAGCCTACTCGCGAGCATGGCACCAAATCTCCGCTTCAACACCACACCCGACTCTCTCAACACAACCAAACGTAACGCCGCCCTCGCTGGGCCGTCTCGCCTCGCGGATCGCCACGATCCTGATGGGCAAGCACAAGCCGATCTGGGACCCGTCGACGGACTGCGGGGACTACGTGGTGGTGACGAACTGCGCCGCGCTGCACGTCACGGGGCGCAAGAAGTGGCAGAAGACGTACTACAGACACAACACGCGGCCGGGTTCCCTGCGCTCCGTCACCATGGACGTGCTCATGGCCAAGCACGGCGGCGCCGAGGTCCTGCGCAAGGCCGTCTCGGGCATGCTCCCCAAGAACCGACTCCGCGATAAGCGCCTCGCCCGCCTCAAGGCCTTCGAGAGTGACGCTCACCCTTACAAGCGGAATCTGATGCAGTTTGGTGGAGTCCAGGTTGGGCAGGAAGGTTGGGACGAGGCTGTGAAAGCCATCAGAGCGGCGAATAGCCAGCGGTTATAGTAGTAGTTATGCCAAGGGTTTATCGAAGAAGAGGGCAAGGGCGCTGTAGCGAAGAGGGCTAAACTGGCCTCGAGGTTTGGCCATGCCGGCTACTTAGTCAGTCTGCCGTGTATATAACATCTATTTTATACCACATTGTGTACGGTTATAAGGAAACCACTCATGCCTTACTAGTTATGACAATCTTGCATGGAAAGGGGGCAGTAGATGCATGAAGTTCCAAGCAATATAAGGAAATTCAAAGGGAGATTATCACGACTGACCTAAATCAGAGATGCTGCCTGATGAATTATTAGAATTCCTGGATTGAGTAGATATCTAATAGAGGTGATGCTATAATTGCATCATAATCCGTTCCGATGTCATTCCTAGTCACATAACCCCCAAATAATCATTGCCCAGGTGAATGCAAACCCAAACATTATAAAGCAGAACTAAATGAAGCGTAAAATTTAAAGGACGGGAGCCACCACGTTTGCGCCGTTTAGTCATGATTACACTACATGCCGTGGTGAGACAGCAGGTTTAGTTTAGATAAGGGGTGAGAGAGGGGGGGGGAGTTTAAGATCGAGACACTTCGCACTTAATCAGGCCGTTGGGGTTTGATTGTGGAGCGTACACCTCGGCGTCCTTGCCCGTGTTCTTGAGGCCCTTGTGCCACGAGAGATCTTTAAAGGGGGAGGAGGGGCAATGTTAGCACAAATGATCTCATCTATGTAGCACAGGAAATTTTCACGTTCAAGGTGAAACGAGCGGGAAGGACAAGAAAAGAAAAACTCACCAATCTCGAAATAGTGCTTGTTAGGCAACGAGTACGTGACGGAGGCGACATCGGGCGCGGCCGCGAGGATGGCGTCGCACATCTTGTACATGGTGTTCTGGACCGAGGGGCTGTCCTCCTCGGCGAAGATCTTCATGGTGATGGCGCGGGCGTCGTCGAAGGCCTTGTCGAAGACGGCGAGGTTGCCGCGCAGCGCCTGCAGGGAGGGGATGGGCTTCCACTTCCAGGTGGCGTCGATCTCGGTGGACAGGATGCGGTCCCAGGTCTCGGGCAGCGTGGTGAACTCGTCGCGCACGAAGCCGTGGAACTGCGAGGCCGTGCTCTTCAGCACGAGCAGGCCGCCGATGGCGCTGCTGACCTCGATGCCGCCGGCGCGCGACACCCGCACCTCGACGTTGCGCGTCTCGTCGCCGTCCCGGTAGAAGCTGTGCGGGTGCGGCTTGCCGTCCACCGCTATCCGCGTCCACCGCTTCACCGAGATGCTGACGTTGGCCACGTCGATGTGCGCGTACGTGTCCAGGAAGTGCTGCCCGAGGATCCCGGCGAACAGCTCGGGAGGGTCTACGGGGTGCTCCTTCGCCTTGATGTAGATGGTGTTCTTCATGGAATCCGTGGCCACGATGGGACCGTTGTCCGCCTTTGTGTACGCGGCCTCGATCTTGCCCTCCAGCAGGCAACACACGGTCATCTCGGTCACCTTGTGCGTCCCCGTGGCCGGGTCCCTCTGGACTTTACAGACGCGGACATTGTCCTTGCCGTATCGCGCCGAGCTGACAACAGGCATGGTAGGCAGACGAGGTGAGTTTAAGAGATACAGGCAGCAAGAGTTGCGTGCTGTTCTGTTCTGTTCTGTTCTGTATTGTGCTGTGCGGACGGACTTCCACGATCAAGGAAAAGGGGGAAACACCGCACCGCCTCCGCAAAGCTCGACGAGAGAAATACGAGCTCTTATAGGCCAACGACTTTTCCACGGCA
Organism: Xylaria sp. FL1042; assembly: GCA_022495085.1. Classification (NCBI taxonomy): domain Eukaryota; kingdom Fungi; phylum Ascomycota; class Sordariomycetes; order Xylariales; family Xylariaceae; genus Xylaria; species Xylaria sp. FL1042. The sequence goes on from MU380135.1 coordinate 578,190, forward strand.
CGACTCCCGAAGAATGGATGGGCCGGATATGTAAGGACGGATGAGGCGTACAGTACAGAGGAATTGATCTAGTGTGACGTGCCACGAGACTAGAACCGACGCTATTTGGGTGGTTCACGTAGATGGTGTAAATGTGTATAATTGGGTAGAAGAAGAGAAGAAAAAGAAGAAGAGGCGCGAAGCTGCAGACAGACAGACAGACGAAGTTTGTGGATATCCGATGTTATCTATCTATTTATTTACGCAAAATAATAGGAAGACGGTAATGGAATGGGTGAACTGTCAAGTTATAAGTCTAAGTGTGCAGTAAAATTCAAATTATAGAGCGAGGCGACGTCACCATTTTATACTATATTACAAGTAGACATGGATTAATAGATAGCAGTACTGTACATATGTAGGATATAGGATGTAGGTACTTACTTACTTGCCTTAGGTACTTAATCTATCAGGTAATGCTAAGAAACGATGGTTTGCCATCCTAACTCGTGGCTAATTGCCTCAGTCCGTCCCGAGATGGGATCACCTGGAAATCTAATCGACGTCAGGAACCACTTCTCTGCCCCAATCCCTGGCGCCAATAAGCCGTGCTGGCCGTAGCCGCAAGGACACCACAGGGAAGAGCAAAGCTTCGAGATCCCTGGCCACCGACAGCGCTAGGTACCGCCTAGACTGTACCTTTGGGGGGGGGGGGGGGGGGGTTGTGAGGTTCTCGGCGAATAGGGGTCCTTAGCGGGTTGAACCGGCAGACCGCGTTCGGCACAGCGACAGCGATTCACTACCCACTCCCCTTCTGCAAGCCGGGGCTAGCGTGCAAATTGCTGGTCGGGCTATTGTCGGAGAGCTCCTGGGCTGCCGGAAGGTGCCCTGAGCAGAGCCCTGAAGGAATGGCAGTCTATCGCTTTCTCCGCAGTGGCTTTTAGAGCTCTGCCCCGGAAGACGCCGCCTCCCAGCGCTACCTGGTATGCTACGGTGATCGACCCCGCCAGGCTGGTCCCAGGATGTCTCAGGCCTCAGCACCTTGATGGCCCTTGTTGATGCGAACATATGCAGAAGCCTTCTTTTCCATCTTCTGCTTATACGATTCTCCAGCTTTCCCCTCCCAGGACGTAACATGCTTGTTTAAACCTCAAGATGCTCATTGGTCGGCGTCGGCTGGCCTGCATATTTCTGTTATTAAACTCTCTTGGGGACATGAGACCATGATACATCAAATCCCCGTATCTGTTCGTCTTCGTTCCCTTTGTTGACCACGGCGTCCGATATCTCTACGATACCTCCATGCAGACTTACTTAGTACACTATGTACCTACTACGTACATAAGAGGTATACAAAGCTCTTATCATAGTGCCGAGGACATCTCAATCCCGCTGATTATCCCCGCTGATTCAGAGTCCCGGGGCCGTCCGCTCTGTCGGTATGGCTCTCCACGCATGTTTCTTACTCGTGCGCCAATGTGCACCAATACCTGGGCAGCGAGAGGCATGCGGTAGGTGTCTCAAGCGAATGTTTTATCATTACACTGCATGGACATGTCTCTCATCTCTGCCGCCGGCACCTCTTGATCAAGCCTATAAGATCACGGACAAGCCAAGCTGATTACCGCTTATGGAAAGAAGACGACGTTTTAGACGATTGTTTCCTAGTCTCGTGGGTCATGTCGGTAGTCATCTTGGCTTGACAGTTGCCGAATGCGCCTCATCCCATCTGTTTTTGGCATTCTGGACTTTTGTGCTCCTGAAGAGCTGCAGATCTACCCGTACCACCACCGCCTGTAGGACCGCAGATAGGCGTCACCTTCTCAATTGAGCGAACCGACGCCCAGAAAAGCAAATTAACTTTTGGTTTCTTCATCTGAATGAGTCCGAAAATCGTACAATATTATGGAGATTAATGCCACAACCCACGCCCTAAATGCTATACCCCCTTTTTTCTCCTTTTGATTTCTCCAAGACAATAGCGAAGCGCACTTGTATGCTATTCAGAGTAGACATGTGCCATAGTCCGGTATACAATTTCCAATCAAGCACAAGAGTCCACAGCGGTTAGTTAAGCCGTTGCAGCACGAGCCATATGAAGAGCCAATGCATGTATAGCCGTATTTTGGTCCACACGTCCCATCTTTAGAGACTGGTTTAGACGTTGAGGTCGGGCTCGCTGTAGTGGTGCGAGTCGTTGTTGTTTTCGTCGTGGTCGTCGTGGTCGTGCGAGTTGTCGATGACGATGAGCTGCGAGAGGTTGATGACGACGATGAAGTGAGAGTTGTCGTGGTACTAGTTGTGGTTGATCCCTAAGTTGCTATTAGCATCGCAAAGTCATGATGATAAGGTCGATAAATCCAATCCGACCACTACACTACTCCCACCGCATTCTGGTGCTGGAAGAGGAGTTTCGGGGTAGGATTGAAACTGTCTGAGCGAGGCATCAGAGGTACTGAAGATATGCGAAAGAAATCGTACCTTGCACCCGCTACCATATGCCGGCATGCAATTTGAGCAATAGTCGTCAGTACTTCCACAATAGCCGAACCTGCAATGGTGTAGTAAGGTCAGTATCTATTCTACAACTTGCCCTGTCTGCCAAAGAAGAAGATGCTAGTAGACTAGTGGTCTCATTTTGAGGTGAAGAACTAAGTCTACTAGAGAGATACGCTTGGCTAAATAGCTGAGCATATCGCAAAGGCTATAGCCTAACTACAATGAGTAAAAGAGCGTGGTAGGCTACACATGCAATGCTGTAAAGCAACTGAGACATGAAGGAAACCTCTAAAGCATCTTTCAACTAATCGATAGTGGTGTATGGGGAAGAGGGGCATTTCATGTCGAGAAGAAACACCCGAGAAACACGCCAACATGTTACCAAGACACGTCGACGAAGCAAGGACTTACTGAGAGCAGCAGGTCCCAAATGTAGAGCCATCACACGTATATCCGTTCCCGCAGGTTCCGTCGACTGAGGGTTGAAGTGGATCATCACTATTCACAACACGAGTTAGTTCTCATTCGTTGAGACACCGGACTCACCATTTCCCCGCGGCCAAGATTTACATCTTTTAGATTCCATCCTATGAATGGGAATATTCTTATACTAACCCGGGCAGGGGGCTGTCACCCATAGTGCAGTTACCGAACTGAGGATTGCAGCCTGCACCACAGTAGTCGATAGAGGAGCCACAGTAACCGTTAACAGAGCAACCTGGTTATTCTATTTAGCTAGGTATCGAACTGAGATTTCACGAAGACTTACAGTTGCCGTAAGTTGACCCCAGACAAGTAACGCCGGAACCACAGGAACCGTCAGTACTCACTACCGTTGTGCTGCCCGGTCCCGTGGGACCGGTGGACGTCGGCGCCAAGCAAGACCATGTGCCCGTCGGGACACGGGTAGTAAAGTTATAGCTGGGCACTGTCTTACTACCAGCGCGGTACCAGTTCGCCGGAGCATCGCCTAGGCACTGGCCTACGGTTACGGATCTATATCCGCTATTAAATAAAGAGGCAAGAACATAATCTGTGAGGTTATATACGGTCTGATAGTGAATGTCGTGCTCGATTTGCAGAAAGCTGTTCCGGCATGGGTTGGTTCCGGGTACAGTATCGTCCCAGATGTCCTTGCTATTCTGGATGTCGGTTGGGTCATCGTTAAGGTAGCCCTCGGTATCTAAGTCAAAGTATACCACGTGATAGCCAAGGTCAGCTAACTGAGCTCCGCAAGTTTTCGTCGGGCAGATCGAATAAGGGGGTCTACCCAAATGTTAGTCTACGATACCTAAGACTGCCAGCTGGGGTCATAGGCCATACCGCATGTAGGTTGGGAAATAGCCAAGAATGTCGTTGAAGGCAATTTCGTTCCAATAAATCTGATTTTGGAATTGGGTCGTAGTCAACTGGCTGTAATTCTCGTGAGACCACGTGTGGCTTGCGATTTGATGACCTTCGGCGGCCATGCGCTAATTTCCTGTGAGTATTTCCTTATGAGATTCTCAATGATAATATTATTACCTGAATAACAGTAGGCCAGGGCAAGCTAGCATTATTTATCATCCCCTTTCCCAGGTTGTTACCGGTTATGAAGAAGGTGGCTTTTGCTCCCCATGTCTGGATCGCAATGTTAGCACCGTAACGGGATATGAGAGAAGATTCTGGCATACTTTAAGCTTGTCCAGGAGGTCGTTCGTATAGTCCCATGGGCCATCGTCAAATGTGACAGCAATATCTCCAGAGTTCACACAGTCATAAATCCCAACACCTCCGTAAGCGATACTTCCAAGTTTAGGTCGTGCAATAGTTGACGTATCGACACCAGACGGCTTCTGGTTTCCATCACAACCGGAACCGTAGTTGATTTGACAGTCCGGGGATTCACAGTAGGTTGTACCTTTACCACAGTAACTTGAGGCCCAGTCAGTAAGTGAGTTGTTGTATGTTGAAAGAACGCTTACCCTTCGTATGAGCAACAATATCCTGTTGCGCATGAGCCATAACGGGCACCACATCTCCCGTTCGTATTTTGCCTTTCCTCAATTACATCCCGTTCCCTCACTTTGTATTCATTCTGTGGCCCTATTGATTGATCAATTGGCACTGAACGAATGTCATGTTCCCATCTTCTTTCACCCTTAAACTCCCTCAGGAACTTTCGGGCACCAACAAGCCTCGGGATGGGGAGATCGGCGTGGGCGATCGTCTGGCCGGCGCATAACGCCAGAGACACGGCACTCAGCAGTCGCATTTCTGTAGAGCAAGGGTCCCCAAACGTGATATGTGCTAAAGCTTAGCTATATCTGGCGGCAGGGGTATACTACTACGAGTATTGGCCGATCTGAAATCACAGACTCGACAGGAGACGCAGAGCGCTGTCGAGAGGAAGCGAGATGATCCGAGGCAAGGCATATTGAATAGAGAGGATGTCGCCAGAATATAAATGCACAATGACCGAAACGCGTTGCAAGCCACACGCAGCCAAGTAATGATTCTTCTGTAAGGGTAAATGAAGCCCCCTTCACCTGCAGCTCCGATTTCCATAGGGAATGCGATATACCCGGATGCTACCGTCGCGGCAGCACGTCCATAATACGAAGCCAGCAATCCATGCAGTGACAGGCGTACTGGCTGACATGTACTGTACCAACTGGAGTACCGTTGCAGTGCAAGTGGTCAGCCCAACGTGGCTTGCCAATGGTCACTCACAAACCCCCTACCAAAATATCCAAAACGCAAGATTCTAGAGGCGCCTCTTGGGGTCTATTAGCTGCCAGTCGCGTCTACTAGAGGCACTCTGAAGACATAAGCGATCTAGACTGTTTAGCTTTTAGCTTGTATGCGATATTCTGTTATGTCTCTCCCACCGCTCAATACTTGACGCCTGGATCGAATAATAAACCGAACTTTGCAGGAATCATGAGTATGCCGCTGTAAGTGAACCATCTTTGGCAATGCCCCGAGTGGGCCACGAAGACCATGAAGATGACACACAGATATTGCGTTATTGCGTGTTTCCCCAACTTATCCACGGGCCGGTTCAAAGAGCATTTCGAGGGAGAGGCATATTCTGTCTAGGCAAGCCACCCAAGATCGTCGACGAAAACAAGAAGATCATGAATGAAAGCATTCGTCATCTGGGCTCTAACCGTCGGCAAATCGAGCCGCGAGGTGTCCACCGCCACATCGAATCACAGCATCGCAGCCCTGAAGAAAAGCAAATGTGTGGAGTCGGGTGTGCCTGAGCATAAAGCACCCATCTCAGATCAATACTGTTGCTGCCAAGATCCGCCTCGCTTTCCAGCACAGTCTAGCCGATCAGGGGAGTGTTGGGCAGGCGGCAAATAAACTCCATAATTTTTGTTAAATATCCTAAAGGCAACGACCCTGCTCATGCATCGCATATACCGGTAGTCCCACCATATGTGCCTCTCTGGGCGGCGCGCTCGTTCTGAGGCTTTGCAGGAGAGAACTCCCACACATCATGTCCCCCCCTCTTCTCCAGTCTCGGGGCCAGAATTTAAATTAATTGGAATGGATCGTTACGTCCTCGTAACTGCACTGTAACTTTGCATCTTCGCTTCACCTCAACCCTACCCAACGAACGCACCACCGTTGCGTAGGGTACAGTATGTATGTAACTGCAGAATAAAAAAAGGAATAAAATCCCTTCGCTCGGGAGCTGACGAGTCACGGGTGATGCAGTTCCGCCAAGACCAGAGCTGTAAGAGACCAACGGACAATACTGAGTAGGAACGAGCTGAAGTGCCTTTTCCAATCCCAACAGCGAACGCAGCGCAGCGTCGGTTCGCTCTCCGTGGGCTTGGAATATCCTCATCTGGCAATAGGAGGTGACAATAAACTCTAAGCGAGATGTAGGTTCAGATCCCCCAATTACCTGCGCCTCTTGCGTAGTAGTATATCAAGGGTACCGAGAGACAAATTTAGAACCAGCTCATGCTTCCTTAAGTCAACGACTTTCCGGTATCGGGTTAGGAACTTGATAATAGCTGCAAATTATTTACCATTGTCGGTACATATTCTTACCTATCTATCTCTTTGCGTGCGTGCTGCGAGCCGCTCTAGAATCATTATTATTATCATTACGTGATTCACCTGCGTCAACGGCTCAATAGCCGCGGCGTCAGATGCGGCCTACACATGCGCTTCACATACTATTGTATTGTGCTGAAAGCCAATACTCCCTCGCAAGCATCTCCGTATATAGGTACATTGTGAACACTACTAGCAGCGTTTTACTCCCGAAGTAGAAGGTTGGTATGTATCCAGCCACGGTACTTTTTCAACGACGCTCCGGAAAACATTCGATACAGGCAGTGGTGTTCCAATAAACCGACAATGAATGCATCCCAAACCCACAGGCATCATTCGGGGTCAAGAAGACTATGCAACGGCTTCCCCGGATTATTCCTAACGGTATCAAGCTAAAAGACGCAAAATCGGAAGAAGAAATCGTCTAACTGAATCATCGCCCAGTCTAGAATTACGTTACAAATGTTTTTTACAACGTCTACCCGAGCTGAGCTGCTTCGACGTCACCTCGATCTAGGCAGACGCCTTGCTGAGCCTGCAAGGGACAATAGACCAGTCTATATTATGCACGGCGCCACCCCCCTCTCATGGGAATAAACAAAAAATCACAACTACCTAACTCTGAAAAAGCTGCTACGAGTAGGTAGTAGATAGATCTGGCTTACGCGGCTTTCTCTCCCCCCTCCTTCTACCCCTCCTCAATAGTCCCGTCCAGACGATCGCCGGGACAGCGCTCGCGCTCCAGCTTCATGTCCATGAGGAGACTCAGCTCGGGGCAGTAGTCGAAGATGGACTTCCGCCGGGCTGGATCTTTCCAGACCTGGTCCGACAGGGCGCGGCCGCCGTCTCTGAGGTGGAAGCCCATGGCGTCGGGAATATAATGGTCCTCGACGGCGAGCTGGCCGTCCTTGCCCGCGGCCACCTTGGCGCCGGGGAGCACCCATACGCGCTCACCGAACCACTCGTCCTCGGGCTTCGTGTCGTTGTAGCGCTCCTGGAACCTCAGCACGCGTCTGATGGCCGATACACGGCGCATGGACAGGCCGCCGTTTCCTGAGAATCGGTCGTCTACTGTTCTGTGACGGGGGAAAGAAGGAAAGGGGGCCAAGGCGTTAGTAACAACACTAGCTAGGGGGAAACGAGGAGGAAAAAGAGGTGGATAGATGCAAAAAAAAAGAAAAGGATTAGGTATCTGCGGCATTCTTCATACCTTGGCGACCCGGCCCAGTCCCAATCGAGCCACTCGTTGAGGCTCGTGGCCGAGTTGGCGCATAGGATACTGTCGTACTCGTACTTGAGCAGCCATTCGACGCCCGGGAGGAACTCGTCGTAGAAGCGCAAGTCAGTGAGCAGACGGTGGACCTTCTCCTTGCTATCGATCTCCCACGGGATAGGTAGGATCAGGAGGTCCAACTTGCCGACGGCCTGCTGGTGCTTGGTCGCGTAGCTGCGCCCCACGCTCACCACGGACATGTTCGAGCCGACGAAGACGAAGCGCCAGTCCGGCGGGACCACGGATACCATGTGCAGGATCTGTGGTACGAGATGCGGGAGGGGTCGAGGCTCTATCAGAAGTGCCACCTTGGATGTATTGAAGCGACGCCGCGCGTCTTCTGCATCTTCCTGTGGCCCTGGCGGTCGCCAGTCGATCTTCACTTTGGGAATTCTCTGTCTGGCTTCGCTTAACCTCGTCTTAATGTGCTCTTTTATTCTAGGCGTGTAGTGTGGTAGTAGACTCGCAATCGACCACCTAAGAGTAGTAATGGCCAGACCATCAGTATTAATCCCCTCAGATATGCCTCTCTCGGGGATGATGGAAGGTTACGTGCGAGTGAGTGAGAACCTACGTAATGATTAGAGAAACAACCACAAGAATCCGCACGCGCGTAATCAGAGCCGGCGCTGAGGCTTGCGATGATGTGCTTGCCATGGCTATTTCTGCGCTGCCGTTCCGCGGTTAATAGTAACGTTACCAGATTTTGCCAGTGATGGAAACATAGAACGAGTCGGTAAACCTGGTCCGTTTGGCGACAGTTACATTTTAATACTCGCTTCCGAATTCAGCAATATCTTGGAGCCGCCTCCGGTTGAGCTTCGGAATAGCACGGATGTCGAACCTCAGATTATTCAGGGAAACGGTGGAATGGAATATGCTTCCCTTGATCACGCATTTGAAGAATTGTGAAGTTGGTTGTCGTAAAAAGCTGTGGCACAGCATGATCAGTGAGAAACATGTTGGGCAATGTTCTCGTTCTAGTACCTATTAGGACGGCCAATATAGCGTTAAAAATGAGCCAAGGGAGCGAGTCAATATTGAGACGTGTTAGCGAATACAAGAAACGAAAGTATTAGGATCTGTGAAGTTTCATTTTGACTTGTTTTCCAATGCTTTGACATGTACTACTGTTGAACATTCATAGTGTTACCACGTCTCAATTCTTGCCCGCTATTCTTATTTTCAAATTAGAATTATTATGAACTTCCCTCGAAGGTTTTTCTATCAAGAATATACTATAGGCGCTTGGACTTTTTTTTCTTCTTTTTTTTCTTTTGAATACGGGTTTCGTGGATTTAGGTGAAAGAATAGCACAAATAGATTAAAAGGCCTGCAAGTTAATTGGCAACTTAGTACATGGCAAAGGAGGCAACAACAATTTAAATAGTCTCGGTGCTGCTAACACGATGTGCTACCCCCTTAATGATCTCTATTCCTCGAGCGAATCAATTGGGTTGCTCTCCCCCCTTAACGGCCAACGAAATGGTCGTGGGACACGAACCTCACCTAGAACACACGGTTGTGGCATTCGGACCGCCTCACGAAACCAACTTCTCACTCATCAAGCTTGTCCCCCGTTTCTGCTGTGTAGCCTAGCCTCGAGCAAACGTAAGTTGACGTTCCTCAAACTCAGGCACAGTCTCTAGGTGTTCCCCAGTTGAATCTACCCAAAATAACGTGAAGAGTAGGTGGCAACGAGATATGCTGGTTTCTGTTCCTTTGTCCTACATATTATAGAGTGCAACTGTGCTTCCTTACGTTCGGTACAACGGGCTTCTCTCGAGTCAGCATATAATGATGGAGAGTGTACAAGACACATCCTGTCAAGTAGCAACTGTAGAGCGTAGAAAGCTATTGCGCAGAATTTCATACCGCGTCACTACGAGACGAGTGAGCGAAAACACGTAAAGGAAATATGCGACTAAGCAAGATGGAGGTCATAGGAATTCGACAAAATTATATCGGGCGCTTCTGGGAGAAAGGTAAAGAAGTAACAACGAAAACATGGGGACGGACGAGCCGACGCTGGAGGATAACAGGGTGTATATTCCTTCTCAGCATCACAGGCACGTTGATGCACTCGAGACTTCACCACGTCCCCATACCTCGTCTCCGTCTAGAATACACCGAACAAGTACCATCCAATAATTCAATCCCAGCCCCCTCTCCAACAATCCCATCCTCCTTCAAACCACACAACGCCCCCTTGAACACCTCAAAAGTAGCCCTCCTAATCGAGAACCGGGCGCTCCCAAACCTCGCCCCGCTCCTCCTCCACTTCATCGCCGTGGTGCCGCCGGACTGGCGCTTCCGCTTCATGGGGTCGCCAGAGTCCGTCTCCTCGCTCAACACCTCGCACGCCGTGCGCTCGCAGGTGGACTCCGGGAAGCTAGACCTAACATACATCCCGACCAACATGAGCACGAGCGGCGGCGAGATGATCTCGCGGTTCCTGACGAACCTGTGGGTTTACGAGACGTTGCTGCACCCGGCCGAGTGGCTGCTCGTGTTCCAGACCGACAGCATCTTGTGCGCCAACTCGCGGCAGAACCTCAATGATTTCTTGGATTATGACTGGATTGGCGCGCCCTGGAATCCGAACAGTCGGTTTGGCGGGAACGGAGGCCTGTCGTTGAGGAGGGTTAGTGCTATTAGTGAGTTTCCGATATATCTCAGTAACTATCATTGCGCTCTCTGGATAGGAAAGGGGGCAAGCTTCCTGACCTAGCACGTCTATATCTCCCTCTCTAATATTCGACAATATTCTTTGAATGAATGAAGAAGAAGAAAAGAAACAAATATTAACACCCATCTCCCACCACAGTCGAAGTCCTCCGCGACCAAGTACGCGCCGACAACTCGGAGCCAGAAGACGTCTGGCTCACGGAGCGCCTAGGCCACCGACCCGGCGCGCGCATGGCCAACGGGACGCTCTCCCTGACCTTCAGCGGCGAGATGCTGACGGGGGAAAACGTGCAAGCCCACCGGCCGTCACCTATATCTCCATCTGCATCTTTATCCCCTTCCCCTTCCCCTTCCCCTTCCCCTTCACCATCCCCATCAACCAATAAAGAAGAAGTAGAAGTAGAAGTAGAAGAGGAATACTACATAGAAGGCGTAGACGACTGGCGAGACGGCTTCTACGAGCCCATGGGCTACCACACCGGCATGAGCGGCACGATGCTCCACGCGGGCATCTGGGGCGATCCCCGCCTGCGCCGGCATATCTGGGACTACTGCCCCGAAGTGAAGATGACGTTGGCCATGGACGCGGCTCAGTATGTCCCAGGGGACTGCAATGCGAACTGGAAGCGGCATGACGGGGATGTCGAAGGGGGTTCTATAGGCATTGATGATCTAGGATACGGTACCGAGATGATCGATGGCGTTGTGTATCCAGTGTTGCCGCCAAACTTGGTACCATGGTAAGTGAAATGCCGTACCGCTATATTATCATTATACATCCCTTTCGGAAGGGCCATCGTTGGGGATCACAGCGTGAAGATGACGACAAAATCCTATGATAGATGCCTATATTTTCCGACCTTTTTTCATTCTTTTGGGTATATGAATATGCTGAGGTTAATGTCGATGCCGACGCTGACTATCTCTATCTCGTACACGATTTATCGTACAAACAAATGAATTCGTGTAAAATATACTTCTGAAGTCGATCTATTGTAATTGTATATGGCTCTTGTAGCCTTCTGTGGTCGCTGCGGGATGAGGTCTTCATAGTGCTTCGCCCGCAATGTTACCTATAGCACCACCAATTTCACCGAATAGAACACCCTTAAATATGCTCTCGCCCATATCTTCCATCCAGTAGCCGGACTTCTTTAGTCGTTCCTTCCATAAATCTTGGTCTTTCTTTTCTAGATTTTCCCATGAAGTACCCGGTCCATGAGTTTCCTCGTCATGGACATCGACCTGCAGAGCTGGGAGTCCGTCCGGGCCAACAGCGCCCAAGTCGTCGTGTTTTATAATCATCGGTTGCGATTGTGGCGCGTTGGCACCCGAAAGGAGGGTTTCAATGGTCTTTTGTTCATTTGCTGACTCCTTGACTCGGGGCACTTTTCGTAGTGGTACTGTCCATGAGGTAGGAAGAAACCTCCTAGCCCCGAGTATAGGCTCGCCGATGTCCTTGGCTTCGAGTAGAACCTGGCCGACGAGTACCAATATGAGGAATACGAGAGATATTAAAGTAATGACGGTGGCTGGTGATTCGCCCTTTGATTTGAGGGCAACGATGTAGCGTGACGGCTTGGCCGGCCCTCTTGTCTTACTAGATGCCGACTTGTCTTCATGTTTCTTTATGGGTATATTGTGAACAACGGTTGAGCAGCCAACCGATACACTAGCGAGCTTCACACATAGCTCTGAGGACGACTTTTTTGATCCCTTTGGCGGTGAAAAGGTGGAGATGGAGAGGTTCGTGATGCTCGAGGGGTGGACGGACTTGAGGACCTGGAACGGGGCGAGATCAGACAGGATGTCGGACCCGAAGGCGCTTTTATGTTCTAGAGTGTAGAGGGATATCGAGGAGTCATTCCCGGCGACTGCGATGACGAACTGTGCCTCGCCCTGTTTGTCCGACGGCGATGCGACGGGGGACAAGTTTCGTACTGCTAGACTCGTAGCTTTGGATACGCTACTAGGCAGCTTGGCTCGGATCGCTAAGCGAGCGTTCTCTTCCTCGTCTTTAGGTAGACGGAGGCCGTGCAGGGCGACACCGCGGGACTTGGGATTGTTCACGACGGTGACGAGGAACCCCGTTGTCAGGTACCGCAGCGACTTGAAGGAGGCCTTGACGTCCTCGCCCTCGTCGGGCTCGATGGAATAGACACACCTGGGCTCCGAGACCTCAGCCTTGGAGACTTCGACGGTGAAGACGTCGTGGTCGTCGCAGTAGGCGAGCTGGTAGGTGTCGGGGCCGGTCTGAATCACGTCGAGATCCATAGCTTCCACGCTCGGATCCAGCCTGCCCCTCGTTTTCCACTGCGGGCTGTTAGTGCTTGGGACATCGAACAGGGCGATCTGAGGGTGCTTGGATAAGCCAGTGGCAGCAGCGCCTAAACGCGGGGAGGTTGTGAGGCCCTCGTGAGGGGGCGAAAGCCTGAGGATCCGCTGGTAAGTATCTTTGTCCTTATGCACGAACAGCGCATTGCGCGCGACCTCGGAGATTTTCACACCGCCAGTCTTGGCCGACTTGCCCGGTTGGGAGATGGCTAGCGCGCGCAGGTGCTTGTTCTGGCCCTTGTTGACGTCCTCGGGGCTCGAGTTGACGCCCGCCAGCACCGTCGTCGTCGTTACTGATGACCTGTTCTTGTGCGGGCCGACGACGACGAGAGACATGACATTGTCCTCGTTGGGGCTCAGCTCGAGCTCAGAGATCTCGGCGAGCTGCGTGGGATCCGATGTGTCGAGCAGGGTCTATACAGTAGCGAGGCCCCATCAAGTCAGCTCACTAACTTAACTAGACGGAAGAAAGAAACAAACGCCCCTCATTGGACTTATGTTATGTGTCCTTAAGAAGAACAGAACTAGGCGAGGACGGGAGAGAAAGGTGGTTAGGGAAAAGGGAAAAAAAAAAAGAACAGACGGAGAGAACAGACAGGACACAGCATAGATACAGACTCGTTGTTGTACGTACAATCTTGTTGCCAACGCCATTGCGTCCTGGTCCTCCGCCGCCGGCAACGACAAGGTGGTCGGGATCTGCAAAGTCGCAGCAGTACAAAGGATATGCCAGCTGGATGGTGGTGCCGGGTATTTTCTTCCCCATGGTTACTATTAAGTACTGCCAACAAATGGATGAGGGTTGTTGGACGGATAACAATTAATATTAGAGAGGAAAATAATGGGCTGTTTTATCCAGCGAACTTAAAATGTGGTAGTAAATGCGACAGGCTACAATATTAAAGTTGTCGGAGGATTGACTGATTGCAGGGTGCAGGGTGGAAAATAAAAATGACGTTAACACTGTATTTGAGTAGATTAAGTACCTAGCTGAAGGCAAAGTGCAAAGTGCAAAAAAAAAAAAAAAAGAACCATTTCAATTTTCTTTGACCCGAAGGTTGTAGTCAGTCTACATATACCTTTGACGACACGCTGCATCTTTAATATACGTACTAAGTATGTACCTCACTAAAATAAAGATATCTATTAGTGCTCTTGGCTATAGTTGTACTATAGGTACCTAAGTGAAGCGCAAGATTAATAGGTCTTGCCCTACCAATCTATAGCAGTCTAGCTAGGTACACTACTTAACTCCAGGTGCTATATCTTGGAAAAGGAGAAGGCCACATAGCACGATCGGAGTGCGGAGGGGTGGCTCGTGGCTCGACTAGGTACCCTAGTTCTGCCCTAGCTAGCTGTGTTAAACCAACTATCTAGCCTCGCTGGTTAGCCCTGAATCCCCGTACTAGTTGTCCCAAAAGGGCATTGTCGCAGAACAACTTTTAGAAGAGTTTGGGTATGTATAGCCGGGACCCAGCCAATCATAGCGGCGTTTTGCTCAGCTGATTCCCTAAATAGTACCCAGACCAGATGCCCATCCTATCGTTCCTCTCCATTTGTATCCGAGAACTGCGTCTTGTTTTATGCCAGGAAGCTCACATTAAACATCAATGCGACCTCGATGCATGCGCACTGACTACCGGGGAAATGGAAGAAAGAAGCAGGCTGTTGTAATAGTTCTCTCCTTATTAATGGTGACGGTCCAGGATCAACACTACGAGCCCATCAAAGCAAAGAATACTTCCAAATGGATGGTTTTCTCTCCCAACCTATAGATATTATGGGCATACTAACTATATCTATATCATACCTTAGGTATATAAAAGATGTCACAACAAATTTCTCCTTACTGAGATGTCACATCCGTCCACCTATTATGTCCAAGCTAAGAGGTAACTAGTACTAGTAAGAATTCTATGAATGAGCATTTATTAATACCTAGGTAATTCTATTCTCCCCGTAACCCTCAAGCCTCACTGAGCAAGAAGTCAAACGTAAGCTCCCACTTTGCCTTCCCATCGCCCAGTCTCTCCACAAACTTGACAAGCAGCTCCTTCTTGACGGCGAACACGGCATCGTCTCTCGTATACTTATCCTCGCAGTCAAACACCTGCGTCGTGAGCGCCCTGTGTCCCGCCGCCGTGACGATGAAATGGACATGCGCGGGCCGATACGGCCCGCGATCGAGCAACTCAAGCAAGCGGCCGGCCGGCCCATCGCACGGGATCGGGTACGCGGTAGGGCGCAGAGCGTAGAAACCATAGCAGCCATCTTCATCGGTCCGGAAGCGGCCGCGCAGATTCATGTCCGGCTGCTCCTGGTCTTGCTGCTCGTACAGCCCGTTGGGACCGGCCAGCCAGACGTCCACGACGGCGTTGGCGACGGGCGTGCGGGTGGAGGCTGAGAGCACCCGGCCTGATATGTGTGCTAGCAACGGCTCGGCCTTCTTGTACCATGGCGTATCCCGTGCCGCCGCTGCGATGATGCTGCTCCCGTTGGCCAAGATCGGGGCGTCGGCGCGGTAAAAGGGGCCTAGTACTGCCGATGGTGTTGTGGTTTTGTTACTGCCGCTTGCATGTAATAGGAGCTTGGAGGTGATCTCGTCGACTAGTGACTCGAGGCCAAGAATATCGCACAGGAGCTGCGTCTCGTTGCGCTTGTCGGTTGACATGCGGCCCGCCTCGTTAATCTACACGTCCACATGAGTATGTATACCAATACGACGAGGGTACAGGCCAAGACGAGGTTATTCGTTGGACTTGTTATTCTCCCTTGCTACCTTTATACAGGACGGACAAGCGAGAAAGCAGTACGTATGAACTCACCATCGCCACGCCAGCCATCCACTCCGCAACAGTGAGATCGACCTCTCGCGCGAAATCATGCAAGTGCCGAAGCAATGCCGGCATGATTTGCTTCAGTCGCGGGTTGGCAGCTCGGCCGGTAGCAGCAATGACACGATCGGTGAAGTGCGGGTCATAATTAATATTGTTCTCGGCTTTGGCGTGCATTTTTATGGTTTAATTCTAGACTCCGTCGGGAAGCTCTTCCAGATGTATACCTTGACCAGATTTATATAGAATTGAGAGAAAGAGATATATATATACGACTTTATAAGTGTATGAAACTTTAAGGAACAATAGGCAGACAAACCTAAAGCGTGAAGACCGTCAAACCTACTACTAAAACAAAGTTCAACTCCCCAGTATAAATACCGAGTATGTAAGCAGGAGAAGCCTCAAGAAATAACATCCACTCCAACATTTCATAACTGTAAACGGATCCCAGGACCAGTGACCCCATCACAGACGGCTTCAAACGAACCCTCCTAAGCGAACGCCTAAACATATACAACGCTTACTACCTTAGAGGATGCAAGGGAACGGCATCCAGCATCCAGCATCACAGGCGACCACGCTGCAGAGGGAAAATATCGAGATAATGGAAAGAAAACGATGAGCGTTGTTTGAAGTGAAGGTAAAGGACGTTGGAGAAGCCGCATTCACCCCCTCACTGGTCCTCCCTCAGGAGGATAATATGCGCACGAACGGTGAGAGTAGTTTAATGTAGTTTAGTTTCGAGCATGGATTGACGTGGGCGTCGCTCTTGTCGTTGAATCTCGTTTGCTGCTTGTTTGTGCTCACGGGCTAAGATATCAACTTATGTACGTATGTATGTACGGTATTGATAGCATCATCTCATAGCCATTATCATATAGCAAAGAGTATAGATCAGCAGACGAGTCGCGGACTCGTGATAGATCGGGGGGGAAACAAACATGTCGAGGACAATGGATCTGCTAATTCTCATTAAGCGGAGCGCATATACATACATACACACACATACATAAATACCTATCTCGGTTGAAGAAAGGCAGAAACATCATGTGGCGGCCGTTCCACCGGCCCGCCTAATGCTCTATAAGTGGCTCTCTTACCTGAGAGGAGAAAGATATTTGACAGTATATATGCTTATGCGCGTATACGGTAAAAAAAAAAGGTGAGACATGCGCATAGTTCGGACGACGAGATAGATCCTACGCCGTGAATGGTCTGTCTCGTTTGTAAATTCCCTTACTTGCGTGCGATACCGGGAGATGGATAGGCTGCTAAACAAACGAAGGAAGATTGTAAATCAGAAGATCTTTATGCATCTATACTAATGCCCGGTTTCAAAAATTTTGATTTTCGAGAGCACTTAGTAACGATATCTAGTTTAAGCGCTACTACATTGTGCTGACTTAGGAATCCCTGTGGCGCATCCTCTCCCATGAATTAGCTCACTCGTCTTTAGTGTTCTCAACCACGTCGTCGAAACTGCTGTCAATAACCCCTTCGTCGATTTCTGCTTCTGTCGTCTCTTCGTCCGTGATAGTGCTTGTGCGTAAGAGGCTTTGCAAATCTTCTTCGCTAATGATACTCTCGATACTTCCTCGCCTAGTGGTTGGTCGAGTCTCGCGTCTCCCCTGTTCTATTAAACGTTCCACTTTTAATCGATTCGCAATGAATTTCAGTTTTGGGAAAGCGCTCTGTTGCCCTTCATGTAACATACGCGCTAGACGATCCGGGTCAGGGTCTGATAAGATCTTCCAAATGTCGGATAGTTGCGCCTCTGGCCATATTGTTATTGTACCGCTGAATTGCTGCAACCACAGTTGAGACCAATCCTGACCGAGTGGGCGAGGAAGTAGCTCAAGATGTTTTAGGACCTTTAACCATTTGTTAAGGTCTAATTTGAGGTACTGCTCTGCAGCAGAACCTAAAAACCCGCCTCTCCAGCCACGACCTCTGCGATGAGTAACTGGAGATCCTACCGTGCCTCTCGACGAGAAGAAGAATAGCGATATGTGCGGGTTCACCTGGCTAACAATAGTGAAATTGACGTTGAAATGAAGATTCAGAGCCTTTATCGGAATATCTGTTCTCAGGCTTCCATCTTTCCACTATCGGGTCATGTTAGTGTTGTTCGAGGCTGGAAAAATGCACATGGCCATGAACTGAAAGGGAGGCGCATACCTTGTGACCAAAGGAGTACGGAACTAGGGAACCATCCGGAATCTTCATCATGAGTACGACAGGGTTCAAAATCCCAGGTACAGCGGCGCTTGCTAACACGGCGGACCAAATTACACAGTCGGGTGATGTCAAGTAATTGCAAAGAATAGTGGGCGAGTGAGGATCGGCTGGGACGCATGACACATTGAGAATACGGCCGGTTCTCTCGTATGCCTCTCTAAATGTCATGGAGCCGTGCGCCCACCAACTAGCCTGGCGTGCCCAATCGACAGAATCAAACCTTGCGCCAGTCTTCCACCACCTGGGGAACCATGTGGTAATAGGTTCAGAACAAGCCTTGATATTATGCGCCAGAGCCGGAACTAGTAATTGTTTGAGCTCCTCGTTCGTCCGGGTTGCGACAAGAGCAGCAACGAGAGCCCCTCCACTCGTGCCGGTAATAACGTCGGGGAGAAGGTCTGCTTCAAGTAGCGCCTTGACGACGCCAAAGTGGTAGTATGCGAATGACTTCAACACTAGTAGTTAGTCATCTTCTTCACATCATTCGATGATGGGGCCGATGGGCCGAGACAAAGGGGGGAAAGGCTTCCTAAAATACTCACAGCTCCTCCAGAGAGGCACAATGCGGTTCGACCGAAGTTGGCATGCATTCTCTTGAATAAACCGCGTTTCTCGTCCATAGATAGTTGCCGTGTATTCATTAAGAACCGGATACTTTTCTCAACTATATGCCAAATTAGCCAACTAGTCTATCTCGTAAGATACACAAGAATCCAGCAACCAACCTTCATCTATGAAGCGCTGCACCAAATTCTTCGTTCCATAATATGTCTGGCTGTAGAGTCTTGGATTTTCTACGCCCACAAAGTTATTTTTAACGCAAGCCTCTGTTAATGCTTTGAGCTCTTGAACATCCTTCTTGCTCCCTCCTTGCGCTTCGCCTTGCTCGGCGGCCTTGCGAAGCTTACGGATCTGCTCATAGACCCGGTGGACGGTCTTGGAGTCGTAGTATGCGTAATCGTTCTCCTCCTTCCACTGCTCGTTTCCCAAATAGGCGTCTAGCTCCTTCGCAGCACGTACCCAGTCGCGATAACTGCTCGCGGCGCGTAACCTCCGCCTTAATTTCTCCCGCCTTCCGGTCCAGGCAACGTAGTACTCATATAGAAATATATAAAATCTCGTGGCAAGGTAGGCCGCACCAAGCCCGAGGATCCAGAGCACGACAGAGAAAAGGAAAGGCCATTTTAGTAGGCCATATAAATAGCCTTCTCGAGTTTCATCTATAGTCCGACCACCAATATTGAACTTCCTCCTCTTGCGACGCCGACCATGTTTTATCTTCTCGTTCACGGGGGCCCAATCATTCTGCGCGGTGATGAACATGCTACTCTGAGCGCCATTTGAGTGGGTGGCAGACTCGGGCAGCCCTACGGTCTCGACCGAGACCGTGGATCCCGAGCGTGTACAGTCAGAGCCAACCAAGTTTGGGTCGACAGGGCTTCGCGCGCTGGACGTCAAAGCATCGTCTGAAGAGGGCGTCGGGTCGGGCGCAGAGAGAGCCTGGGCGAAAGCCGCAAGATGTTCGGGCGGGAGAAATTGGCGGTCAATATCGGGAAGTCTAGAATAGTCGAAAGCCTCGGGAGGATAGCCGTAGTTGCGATCGCGCTTGGCGTTTCCGGGCGGTGGTAACGATCGTTTGGCGTCTGCCATGATGGTTGTTGAGCCGAAGAAGACCAGAGAGCAGCAAGACCATGATTTTGAAGGCGAATCTGTAGTTGATTGACTAGACGTCAGCAAATGAGGAAATCATCATTCATCGTCACGAAGGAACCGAAGCGGTAAAGTAGCGAGGCAGCAAATCGTGGTGGTCTGACCGCGTTGTCATGTGCCAGCCTCAGTCCAGAGTCGGAGCCCCGCGAGGAATGGAAGAATGAAGGAGCAGTAGAGTCCAATTGTTGACTTACAGGGATGTTGGGGGGGTCACTACTTAGTATGTGTCCGACGTCATTTCCCTTCCGTACGTCGCTAGTCGTAGTCTAGTTGTACCTACCTAGGTAGGTTAGGTAACCTAGACACTTAGACAAGCCGAGTCAGCTTAGAATATGAGCGACATGACCTAAAAGTGGTCTTTACCCAGGAAGATGTCTGTTATGTCTGTTATGCCATAAATTAATTATCGCTAGTTAATTTTCCACATGGAGTGCACACATCGAGTCTTGTCTGCCTACATACTGTAGTTGAACTGTATACTACGAGCAATGATGTGCAACTCTTGGAAGACGAATTAGAAAGCCTAATTCTTAAAAGCTACCCGGGCATGGTGTACGTACCCCGCTAGGTGAAGTGAGAAGATCGTAGAGGCAAGACAGGAATGAGATTTATCATTTATGAGTAGCTCCCCGGAACTCGTGGCCCTTTGGTTTCACTGGTCATTACATTGGAGCTATCAGAAAGTACGGGCATATCAACCTCCCACTGTCGTGGTTATAAGTATCACGTTACCTAGTCCTCACATGACGAAATGCTCTCTGATTTGATGCATGTCTGAAGATGCTGGTATTTGGCGCAATTGCCTCTAGTCATTGACTCCATTAAAACATTTCCCGTAAGCCAGAACAGAGTTGAGAAAGAAGCATGCCGTTAATCGAAAAGAAAAAAAACTCCATAATTGCATACGGTGCTCGCATCATCGTTCGCGCGTTCACCCTCAATAAGGACGCTAGCATAGGTATATGTGGTCATTTCCACTCCTAGACGTATTGCGAGAGCCATCTGATACCGTCGCCGTAACCTAGAACATATGTTAGCATCGTAAGATTGTTCGCATGGGACGAGGGATGGCCGACCTTGTCTCATGACCACGGAGCACATGAAGACTTCGATAGGTCGAATACCGTCCAATGGAACCTTGCCCTTGCCAGTGGTCTGGTATAGACCCAACTCATGACGAAGCTGATCCTCAGACACAGCATCCGGGTGGTCAATTTTGTTCCCCAAAATGACGAATGGGACTTTGGCGAGCTCCTCCATAGACAAGAGGGCATCTAGTTCGGCTTTCGATTCCGATAGACGTTCGTGGTCCTTCGCATCGACCAGGAAAACGATGCCATTAACTTCCGGGAAGTAGTCTTTCCAGAGCCGGCGGGCTACACCATGAGGCGCAATTAGCAGCAGCCAATACATATTGATTGATTATTGCAGCGTACGCACCTTGTTGATGACCACCAAGATCAAATGTTGTGAAGCGGACATTGCCAATAGCAAGTTCCTCCGATGCTACAAGTTGCTTATCAGCGACAGATGTCTTGGTATGGGGAGAGCGAGAACTCAGACGTCGGTGTCGTTAACGTACTGGGATGGAGCGTAGGTTGAAGGATTGCGACGCGGTCGTTCTACAAACACACATATTAGCCCTCCATTCTCACGGGAAACAATGTAACAGGGTGTGTGTATATATGAAGCTCAGCGGCGCGATCGGGTCACGCCGCGAGGCGATAGCTGCCTCCAGCATGATGACGAATGCAGTCCGGCGGTGATCGAACCTTCAGCATGTGCAGCAAAGTTGTCTTTCCAGCATTGTCGAGGCCGAGGAAGAGCAACTTGGCGTGCTTGTTCATCAAGCCAAGTGATGAAAGGACATCGTAGACTGGTGGATGGGACTGTCAGTAAAGCTGGGAGAAATAACGGGGGAGACAGGAGACGAACACCACTGGACAATCCACATATTGGCGATAGATGTTATGTTCTCGGTATATAACGGTGCTGTGAAGTTGTCTGAAACCTAATGCGACTAGGCTGTTGAGACGGAAGCTGACGTTCTTGAGGTATGGTAGTGGATAATGAAGGACATGTATGGCAAGGTCGGATATAGGGTATACCAAATCTAGGCCAGTGGTGCAAGGTAGTCTGACCAGTTACCTAGGCAGGTAGAGTGTTGCAGCTCGGAGTGACAAAATTGGCAGTGCTGTCCTCAGCGCCGTGGCACTTGGTGGCATCTGGCTCCTTGCCCCACCAGTCGTATCTTCTGAAGACCACCTGGCAATTCGGGTAGCTAACATACCAGTACATAAATACCTAAGTGCTAGAGAGTTTGTCGCCTAAATCAACATATAGTATTGTATTTAGTAAATACTTAGATAGCGATAATGTAGAAGATGGAGTATTTGACAGAGCAGCCACTATAAGAGATCTAATTTCAGTTCCCTGTACCCTCCCCCAACCACCATCTACTTGAAGTTTACACTCAAAGCTCTACCTCCTGCAACACACATTTCACTTAATACTAGTATAACAGATAGCGGTTGCTCAAATCAATCTTATGCATTTAAGTAGGTATCTGTTGCCGTGCGCCAACCCAGATGCTGAATGTGCCTTGCCCGTTTGGTATCCCATGACAAACCCCCGCCCACTCCTCGAAAGGGAAAAAAACTCCGCCCTGAAAACAAAGGAAATTCGTAAAAGTCGGAGAAGAAAGATATGTACAGCTGGCTAGATAGTGGAATAAAGCATGACACCACTTCGTAAAAAATGTACCAAAAATTGAGCCACCACAAACGCCCAACAGAGCTTATGCCCCCATCATATGGAACAGCACCCCACACTTCAGATGGACAGAACATATTGATCCGGGTCCAGTTTCCCGGCAGACAGGAGTCCGATCTCTCTCATCCGCTCGGCCCCTTTACCTGGTTGTGGCCGCTGCTGAGGAAGCTGACCTTTTCGCGCCTTGTTGTTATGCTTCTGGAGATATTTTTCCTTGAACTTCTCTTTTCGGCGTTGGCGCTTTTGCTCCAACCCCTTAACGATATCGATAGCACCCCGAACATGACCACCGGATTCTAACGGCTTGGCCGGTCGGCGTTGATTCTTGATGTGCTGGGGGAAGAGAGCTGAAGCTCTGGGAAGAGATTTCGTGTGTGTCAGACCAGGACGGAACGCCAACGTTTTGAATAGTGCATTTTGACATTGTCCAGCTTGAACCAAAGAGGCTGGCGGGGATCGGATCAAGGCGGCACGGCCGGGTGGGGGCGGTGACATGAGTCGACGAGGAGAGTGTCTATCAAAAAGTCGTCTCGGGGAGCGACCTCGAGTTTTAGGCGGTGGGGAATGATATCGTTTGGGGGATGTGTGACCCAACTTCTTCTTACGATACTCGCCATCTTGGTCCCGGGTGTGATGAATATCTTCTAATTCTCCATGAATCCATAGTTGTTCGTCGCTGTCGTGGCCACGCCTGTGAGGTTTCATTTCCTCATCCTCGGGTTCTGAAGTGGGAAAGCTGGGGTCGATATCCTGTGGAATTGGGTGGAGCTTCTCTCGACGTTTTACAGCCATGCAAGAGATATAGGCATTCTCTAGAACACGGTCCTCATCAAGAGTACCACATACAAAGTCGGTGCTATCAGGTAATTCGGGGGTACCAGGTCGAAACTTGACCCGACGACCTCTTTCTCGAATTCTCTTAGATATATTAGCACCTTCCGAAGAAGAAGAATCAGACCTATCGCCAGCCAAAGATGGACGACGACAGATGAGAGTGTCATTTGACAGTCGAAGAGCTAGGCCGGTACTAGGTGTCCAGAGTTGTAGTTCGCCATCATCCTCGTCCTCAGATTCCGCAAACCCGATCTCATTATCCGTGTTGTAGCCATCAGAAGCGATGTCGTCAGAGTCATCTTCTGATCGAGCACCAAAATCTTCATCTTCGTCTTCGACAGCATCCTCATCCAAGTCGCTCAGATCTACTTCTTCCTCATTTTCCAGATCGGCCTCCTCTTCCTCATCGTAATCGTCGTCTTCATCATCATCATCATTATCCTCTTCCGCTTGTGCCTCCTCGTCCTCGTCCTCGTCCTCCTCTTCTTCAAGAGCTTCCTCTTCAGCCTCCTTTCCTAGCCGGCGAATCACATTCTCTTTGCGTAGCGTGTCATCAATCGTTAAGCGAGCAGATGTGGACGGCAGATTCTGGCGAATCCAATCCTCTTGTAGAGGCTCATCACTTGCGAACTCATGGAATCGAGAGGACTCTGTATTCAGGTCATTGGCATTCGCAGTAAGATATTTTGAGGACCGAACTGCTGCCGGGATTTGGCTAATGGCTTGTGGCGTCAGTGATCGCTGGTGTCGACCACGGGTCGCTGAAGGAGACCGATATTTGCGAGGCGTAGAAGGAGAAATAGCTTTGTGATTTGAGGTGTCAATGGTCAAGAACTCAGGATTCTGCTGTTTTCGCGGAGAAGCATCAGTCTGGGCAGCGGGGTTCGCAGGGCAAGCAAACTTGATACAAGTTTTCTTCGGTGTTTTCTCTTCAGCGGCAGGTGCAGGTTCTATGACCCAAGGCTGGGTTGAAGCGTTCTTCGTGTCAGGCTTGGGGCCGCAGGCAAACGAGATACATCGCTTCTTCCGAAGAACCTCTACAGCGGTATCTCTATTTTCGCCAGAGGGTTGCGTCGGAGTCGGACGCGGTTGTGCAACTGTAATGTGTCTTCTGAAGCCATCAGGGCTCATAACCCCGGGCTTTGCGTTCGATAAATCCCCGTCCAAAGTGGCCAGAGAGATCACCGGTGGTGGTGGGCTAGGCGTAGTTGTACGAGTAGGGCTCGTAAAGCCAGTGTCGCTAGTAAGGTCGGTGGTAGACGCTAGACTTATATTGCTGTTCAGCGAACGCCGTCTTGTAGGTGCAATGGGGTGGTAATAAGCGTTGGTGTCCTCTCCGCTGGGCTGGTGAAGTGCTTTCGTCAAAAGGGATTCGGAATGGTCGACGGTTCTTGGGACGACAGCCCTCTTGAATTGATTTTGAGCAGACTTCACGTCAAACCCTGGGTCCGGGGGTTCATCAACCTCGGCGGCCACTTCGTCGTCTGGGCCATGTTGTAAGTGAGCCCCTTGGGATGTCCACGCTAACACGTTCGATGTAACCAAACTGTTGGCCCGCTCCTTCGCCATAGTAATAAACTTGTCGGAATAAACAATAAAGTCGTAGAAAATATAAGTTATGATGACCAGCTCTTTCGACCAGGTGTAAGCTCCAATATCAGTTCCCTCAGAAACCGTAAATCAAAAGAGCCTAGTTATAGGTCGAGTTGAGTCGTGAGATAACGTGTGACGTTACAGTATTGGTGCGCAGTGTGTAGGCTCCTGTCCTTAGCCAGAAGAAGCGCAGTATGGTGTCCCTAGGGACCGTTTTGCTATAACAAAAGAACCATCATCTTTCCTTGCAGATTCTCTGGTAGGAAGAAAAGGGTAAACGAGTTATTAAGCTGCGATATAACGCAGCAGCCCGAATAAAAGACGCAGTCGAAAGAAGTTGAATGGCAGTTGGTCAGAAGGATGACAGAAACAAGCCGACAATAGAATCCCACCCAGAAGCTGTGCACTTGGCTGGTTGAGCAGGATGCGAGAGGCGCAAGGGTCTTGGACAAGCTTGGCCGTCACTAATTCTGACGTCGAATCAAGTGGCGCAGAGGGATCTGCAAACAATCCCGAAGAGGTCCAAAGCGCGCGTCGTTGGCTACAAAGGTCAAGGGTACATCCAACTTGTCCTGAGGTGCATGAAACGCCGAACCTGCGAAAAGACGGCCAGATGCTTCTGGAACTCTGGGTAGGAAAACGAAGTAAGAGGTGGAGGGAAGGAGACGTTGTTTGAGTATTATGAAGAGCCCTTTTAGAAGATGGGCGAGAGTTGGCCGGTGGCGGACAGGTTTTGTTTGGCCTGTGGTGGGAAATGGACAGTGGCCAGGGCAAAAAACCTGAGATATGAATCAAACGTTAATGGGTACTAAGGTAGGTATGTACTTGTGCAGGTAATACATAATATACCACTGAATCGGACCAAGTCACGGTGTACAGGTGGGTTATCCCTTAATTTTGATCTCTTTTTTTTTTCTCTTTATTTTTTTCTGCTCTCCCTTTCAGCGGTCAGCTTATTAGCTTTCTTCGAGAATGCTAAAAAAGTACCTGGTTAGCGTAACAACCGTGGGAAATGGTAGTAATACCTACAGTATTAGGATGTCGAATTGTACTACACTAGTGTAGTTGCCTATAGTATTTGTACTACGCTACTGCCCACCTACCACATGAGTAGCATGTACATATTACGTACTGTGGGAAAGGCAAGCAGCACAAACAAACTGTGAGGGGCGGCGCAAAACTACCTATATACATGTACCTACGCTACGGTATAAGGCGGGCGGTATATACCTGTACCGATCGGTTATACTTTCACAAGTGCCTCCTCGCCTTGCGGTACAGTACAATAGCACTGTCCTAGCTTTGCGCTTATTGCGGTAGGTATTGGCGTCATAACTACCTCCCATCTCTTCAATCCATGCCATTACAGTAGGCAGGCTAGACTATCTACTGTAGAACGTTGCAAAAGCGTCGACATACCTAAATGGGACAGTTCTCTGCCTGCAGTCGTATACGCTAAACACTACCAAAGGGCTTGCACCGCGCCAGGACCATGGTTGCACAGCACAAGTTCTTCCCCCCCACCCTTGTAGATACGTACAGCATGCTGCAGGCATGTTCAAAACGGCTTTACCTCTTTTTAGTATTTCCATGTAAACATGTCTCCTCCCCAACAATTATCAATTCCCGTTAAGCTTCCACTAAAACCCAAGCGCCGCATGCAGCCTTTCCTAATAACGACAAATTGCCCAAGAACGGTTAATCAGGGCTTGGAACATCTTGGCCAGCAAGCTAAGGTATTTGCCAAAGGGTCCAAAATCCTTTTTGCCATGACATCCAAGGAAAAACGATTGGTGGGAGCTTGAGATTTGCATGCGCCCTCTTATGCAGCTCATCGCTCGGCCTACTTAGTATTAATTCCTGTGGTGTTTCGGTACTTACGTACCTATCTTGTAGATCATACGAATCGAACTTTTACGCTTTCCCATGGTATGCACGGAATAATGGCAGGCCGGATTACCAGACATCCTATGCATCTGTTAATTAATGTACGCCACAAAAAGGCCTCGGCCTCGGTCGCCGCATGACAATATAAAACCCTTCGCTAAGCGAGCAGAGACCTACCTACGAATATGCAGCTGCTTTTGAGCGGTCAGGTTACTCTGAATGCCCACATGCAGTTATGGTCAGCAGGGCAAATCGGCCAAGCCGGGATATTTAAGTAGTGTAGTATACAACTGGAACCGATCAACTGGCTGATTCGTCCGTCGCCTTTGTTCATAAGCCGTGGCGAGAACGAATTTTCTCGGCTACCTACCTAGGTAGTAGTTTATAATCGAGCAAACCCTCCCTCGCCCTCCTCGCCGCATCAGCATCACATACCACGAACGATATTGGTGCGATAACCGAAAATTGGCACTACGCTGACGGAAAGCCCATCTTGAGGAGGGATCAGTATGCAGGTAGTGTAGACCGACAATGTCTCGGCTATCGGTATCCCTCCCTTTCCCTCCCCCTCACAGACTCGTCCCGTCATGTGTAGTTCATCAAGGATTTGTACTCGTGCTGTACTATGCGCGATTAAAATGCAGCAAACTACTCTACTACGGTAGTGTAGTTGATCCATGTATAACGTGGAACTCTATTAATAATTATTAAGGTGGTAGCGCTACAGTAGTATTAGAACTGTATTCTCGGTACACACAGTGTCGAGTATAAATACTACACTATACTACACTGGTGTGGAAGGTGCTTGAGTACCTGGACATACCTAATGTAGGTAAGAACGTAAGAACCGGGTGGGTGGTGTAGGTACATTAGCCAAAAGATTGCCTAAATTCATTTTTACACTGATATTATAACTATAACTACAGTACATGTACCTATTGCACCAGCTTTACTACGGGTAGAATAAGACATGTCTTAGTAAGGTAGGGAATTGCTGGAAGTATCTCGTTGGGGCGCCCCCCAAATGATGCACAGCAAGCTCAAGCTCAAGCCAGCAGCCTTAGATCGGATGCCCCCTGCAAATCATAGCCTCTACTAGTGTAGTCAAGTCCGAGGTCCTATCTACTAAGTAAGTACGTGCGACGTATCCCACGCGGACCAGATACACGTGTATGCGAGCGACATCACAATAAGCGGTGCAATAGGTGGTCAGTCTCACTCGTACAATGTTACATATTAAGTCATCATTGCTACGCAAACGAAAACATGTCAGAGTTGTGCGTTAGGTCAGTGATCCCATTAGCTTCGGTCCAGCGGACATGAATTCTTTTTTATATTTTCTTTTCCATCCAGGTCTGCCATCATGATATTGTTGATTGAAATCTATAAGTAAAGTCTACACTAGAGCCCGACACCATTAAGATAATCTTGCAGATGTATATCTCTGCCTTTAGTGTAATGTCCCTAACTCGTATGAGAGTAGATTAGCTGGGGAAAACCTACAGTACTTCTCCAGATACACATACAACGTAGCGCTTAGCTTCTACCTAG
Organism: Xylaria sp. FL1042; assembly: GCA_022495085.1. Taxonomy (NCBI): domain Eukaryota; kingdom Fungi; phylum Ascomycota; class Sordariomycetes; order Xylariales; family Xylariaceae; genus Xylaria; species Xylaria sp. FL1042. The sequence goes on from MU380135.1 coordinate 606,441, forward strand.
GTAGTACTTCAGGCCGTCGTTTTGGGTCCTGAAAGACGATCTTTGAGTAGGATATTCACATGACTCCGACAAAGACCATTCAAATTTCTCAACCAATTCAACAAAGGCCCGTCCCGGACTTTGTCGAGTTTTAGTTTCTGTACCACTGCATACTAAGTATACCAGTTGGGAACCACGCCACTAAGAGTCATGGCCATTATTACAGTCTCCTCGTCCCCGCCTATGATCACCATATCAAGTATGGTTTTAGTTAAGCATACTTATAAGACATAAGACTATCCTTTGGAGCTTGTGACGTCTCTAGGCCCCCAGCTTGAAGCAGCAATGGCCAGATTGGAAAAAGCTCGGTGGTTGCGGTCAAGAGGAGCGTCGCAAACATCACAATACCGCAACACCACAACGCAATGACCCCGCATCGATCCTATCCGCATTCCAATCCACTTATATCCACGTACATACTTAAGCGCAGGCCCCTGTTGCTCGGATGCCAGGTGGGGTCACGATAGTTCTAATAGGTAGGAGCAGTTGGTAGGAGAAATGTTAGTCACACACAGAATGACTGATCTGACATGAGACTATCACCATACGAGCGCACACAGGACAGGTGATTCTCATTTCTGCCTATCCCATTCGATATTGATGAGCCCCAGTACAGCACTCACCAGCAATTCAAATATCGCAATGAGTCGTGGTTACGTACAAGGCTACATGCCAGCACAGTAAATATACAGCAGACCAGCCAAACTAACAAACAACCATGTAGCAGCTTCGCAGCTGATCAGCTGTATTAGTCGTGTTCTCGTCAAGCGCCGGCTTTTATCACAAAATTATATCCGTGGATGTGTGGGAGCTTGTAGGTAGTATATATACTAACCTAGAGCTATACAACCCAAAACCTTGCAGGGCAAGAGTACAAATTGCTTAGCGCATACCAGCATTTATCATTCCGCCGACCTCTACTGAGCAATGCGATGGTCGGAGCACCTATACCATGTCAAGCGTTTCAAGACATGTTTAGGTTTGTTGCTGTCAATCCAGCGTCCTACACTATTTGAGTAACGACAATCTTCCTGTTTGCTTGTATGTCGCATTGTGGAATAATTGTACACGTAGTTGACCTGCAGGGTCTTGCTCTCCCACTCTTCGCTCTTCAGTGTGTCTGACGTTTGAAAGACAGCTCACCACAGATGGTTCTAAGCAGCAAACAATGATGTAATGAATTCGGCAAACTCGGGTAGATTCGGGTTTCGTACTGACGGCCAGAGTTCGGCGAGAATGAAGCCGTAGAATACGCAGACAAATCAAAACTTGCTTTACTACCTCAGATGCAGAAGACCGCCAACAAGTTTTATGGTGGGGAGGTTAAACTTACGTAGTAGACGGCAGATGAGTTTCTCGGTTCATATTCAAAGCGCCAAGGAAGAACCCAATATGTCAGTTTACTACTACGCCCGCCACGTTCTGCCGATGTATCGTCAGCAATATAAATAGGAAAATTTCTATGGACTCTAGAGCCATTGCAGCGCACGGCTGTCACCCTTTTGTCTCCTTGCAGCACTACAAATAGTGCTGCAAGGAGGCTGTGGGCTGATTCATACCGTATTTCTGATAGAGTTTAGGTGATATGTATATGTTCAGCCCTCGGGCGAGGCGATATGCACATTGATGACAGCGTCACTTACAGTCAGCACGTTGATGCCGCAAGCGCGTCGGTGCTTGGCAACGTTTAACCTCATTGTAAGAATCGCCTGGCTACTGCGTATAACCAACAGTATCAAGTATAACAAAATTATACGGTGATTCCCTACCTTTAGATTTCATCATTGCAAGCTACAACATTGACCGCTGAGGTTCTAGCGGGGAGTCTGACATAGGTAAAGAGGCCGTTGTAGCCCAATGATTCGGCATCGAATAGCCCGATCCACGGAATGACTGGGAATATGAGACGATTAGAACCTCTCCAGTGCAGACAACAATAGGTGTCAGGTAGTATTTTACGGACTATCATCAAGAGCCGAAAGTCGCATCGATGCTCCCTCCGCACGAAGAAGAACTTTACGTCATCTTCTAGACTCAGAGATACCTAGGTACACCTGACAGCCAAGGTGCACGTGATCCAGAGCTCATAGCAAAGGACAGTCTGTACCACGTGACTTTTCACGTGACTTGCCGTATTGCCGAATCGGGCTAGGCCGAGAAGTCCCGAGATTCCGTCTCTTCAGCATTGAATCCCAATTTGCTGCCACTGATTATCGTGAGCTTTGCTCGTCACGCCCACCCTCAATTGACCACGCCTGTCATCATGAACGCCTTCCGCGTCGCCCGTGCAGCTCTGCGAGCTCGCCCCGCTGCTATGCGGCTCCCCATCCAGCCCCTGCAGCGAAGGGCCTACGCCGACGCCGCCTCCGACAAGGCCCGTATCCCTCCGTGCCTCGATTGTTGCTCTACTAACATCATGTAGATCAAGCTAAGCTTGTCTCTCCCTCACCAGGTACGATTGCCCTCCGGATATGCGACCGGGCCTCTACCATCCCGCATGATGCAACCCCCGTTGATGGGTCTTCGTGGCTGCGACCTCGTTGCCGACCGCCCCTGCTAATTCCCGCATCAGTCTATCTACTCTTCACACGATGTCGTCCAGGTCAACATCCCCGCCGAGTCTGGAGAAATGGGTGTCCTTGCGAACCACGTGCCTTCGATCGAGCAGCTGAAGCCCGGTCTCATTGAGGTCATCGAGGAAAATGGCACCAACAAGCAGTTTTTCCGTACGTATATGGAACACGGGTGCGGCTATATACAGCTTGCTAATATACAGCACCAGTTTCCGGCGGCTTCGCCACCGTTCAGCCAAACTCTGTCCTAAGCATCAACGCCCCCGAGGGCTACCCCCTGGAGGATTTCAGCGCTGAAGCTGTCCGATCTCAGATTGCCGAGGCGCAAAAGGTCGCCAACGGCAGTGGTAGTGAACAGGATATTGCGGAAGCTAAGATCGAACTGGAGGTAAGGCGCATACTCAGCGTTTCTAGCGTTCGCTTGACTAATGACATCAGGTCCTCGAGAGCTTGCAGGCTGCTCTAAAATAGATTGTATAGAACTAGTTATCACGCATCAACTTGTACATCAGCATAATTCCCTACAATTCCCGTGAGCGAATAAAGAAGGTTCTTGAGTATCTTGGCGCTCATACATGCGGTTTCCATTTATCGTGAATGCGCCTACTTGCTATGGCTTCCGCAGTTGCCCAGTTACGTTATTCAAAAGTCGTTACTGGCCCTTCTCACAAATAGTCGTTCGGCCGAACTACTTGAACCGTCGGTTCTCTAATCTCAGATATCATTAACTGACCCAGTAACCAACCTAGGTTCTTAATGCTGCAGATACATATCTTATGTCCAATGTTTAGTTGGACGACCATGCGCTATATCTTAATTTACTAGCCCCCTTCAAGACGTTGTTCGTCATGTCTTCTCGCCCACCAGGGCACGCTCCTAACATCTTGAATAGGTCTAACCGAGGCGAGTATCCTATTCTCCAAGATGCACTCCCCGTTAAAACCGTTAGATCAAAAATGCGTCGGTTCTACGCATTTTCTAGCGACAACTCGTTCGAAGAGCCTAACTCTGCTGAAGGCCAGCATGGATACACATCTGTCGATTAGGGACGTCAGCCACACTCCCAATTTGTAAAACCTTCAATGCAGTTTCTCGATGGTCCTGACTTTCGTATGCCCCCAACCACGCACTCGTTTATTATTCACAGCTGTGGTCGGCATACACAAGAGGAGCAGGATGGTCGCGCATTCGGAACTCGGACGCCATTATTGTTGCAGCCTTCTTGTCGGAAAAGTTTCTCCCTGGGTCATGTATGCAACAAATTTGGTCTTACAGAAATGCACCCGTCTAGTGGGCGACATATTTCAGACATTATCAAGGAAACGAGTCCTAGCCCAACCCATCTGCCCTTGCCGACTATCACCTATGGGACACAGTCTTTCGCAAACCCTTTATTTGCCACTAAAAAACCGCAACCTTCACCATTAGTTTCACCTGTCTTGCGTAATACCCCAAAGAAGGAGAAATGGAGGTCAGCTCGAGACATGTTCAAGCAGTACCATATTAGCCGGCCCTCTGGCTGGCTTTCAGATTTAGAGGACCTGTCTCTATCAGGGGATGGAAATGCCACCCCCCGAAGACATTGCAGACACTGTCATATCTGCTCGGCTCCTACCTGGACTCCAACACACTGCTCCTCCTGTGGACACCGCCTTTGCGAAAGGTGTTCGTGTGAAGTATCCAGCGACACTCCACACGCTCATGCCGACTTTTCAGAGCATCAAAGTCATACTACCATGAGAGACGAGTCACAGTACGTAACTGCTTCTAGGTCGAATCTGGATTCCACACAAAATTTTGGCCGGCAGCAAGGAATTAGTTGTAGCCAAGCTCAAGACCAAAGAGACACGCGGCATAATCGACCATCTCGCTACCGCGCTGACTCGAGCTGGCGAAGTAGGGATGACGGGCTTGGAATACAAACAACACTTCCTAAGAAATACACGGCAATCATGAGAGATAGCCCATACATGAGGGAAGATCAACATGAACAGGTGCAAAGTCGACGAAGACAGTTTATCGAGACGAACCCGTTTCTCCTTAGAGATAGAAAGAGCCAGGAACAAGAGACGGAGAAAGGTATTTCTTTACATTCTGCGCACCGAATGGAGTGTGACGATCCCATGTGCAGAGCAACCCACGCCGGGCACTATCCTTTTCGACATAGTATTTCCTGTTCCAAACATCAGAACAAGCAGAAGAGTCCAGTCTTAAACGGAGACAGTGCTCCAGGCAGACCGTCCCCGGCTGAGCCATTTGAGAACCCTGCCTTGGATAACATCCTACCAGAGGAACCCAATACTGTTCATCGCCATCACTCTGCCGGCTTCCACAGTTCTAATCACATTGCGGAGCATCTGTCCTCGGCAGTCGGTCACAGCGCCTATGATCTTCTCAAGCAGCGCAATAAAAGAAAAGTCCAGCCCGCCTCCTCTAAGACAAACATCAAGCCGGGCCTATATCTCGAACCTCTCACGAAAGTGAAGTCAGTTACAGAAGTTGATTCGTTTCAGTGGGCCCCAGACCCTATTCCCCTTGGCCATCCAACCCGCTCGGGTAAGAGGAGACAACATTCCCCGGCAACAAAAGCTACCGCAAACACATCAGACCGTCAGTTACCTAGAAATGCAAATGACACAACTGCACACGAAGTAAGAGACACCATGTCAGGGGAATCTACTATTCATGGTGAGCAAAGGAAAGCTCACAATGAGTCGAACATATCTTTGCGTAATAATGCACCCCCAAAACTTCGACTAGCCAGCACACCATCATGGCTAAGAAACCCGACCAAGAAAGCAGCCGATGCTACTGTACCACTACATCATATCAGTACGAAGAACCACGGAACGCATGAGCACGACCATGGCTATCTTTCGAGCGTCGCTGTCGATGGCTGAAGAGGTCAGGCGACAAGTGGCTCGACAAGCCCTATTCACAAACCTGGTATACGAAAAGAGTCAAATTCTTTGGAACTTTATGGCGGCTCTAACCAGAAGCTAGACCAGGCACTTGCCCCTGCTCCGCTCAATATCCCGCACATAAAGCAACATCAAGATGCGCGGGGCCAGCTTGACCCTCGTCATGAGCATCACATCCGTTCTCGAACCGACCATGAAGCGAAATCTCAGAAAGAACACCATATGTTCTCGACAAGAGTCCATACTCCAATACCCTCGGTGCCAAAGGGACCTCGAACACCCCATATGACACCTACAATACGAATTGACCCCCCTGAACGTGAACATCAGGACACTCCGGTTTCCGTGTCGAAGCGACGGGAAATATTTGAAAATGTGCAAGGGCATCCAGACACGGCCGCCACGGCGAATGTAGCGAGTTCTCGACATGATAAAGGTGTCAGCGGAAAAGCGCACTCTCAGCAAGGTCAGCAGCACAGGGCAACCTCTACAACTCAGAGTGGGCTGTCACAGTCGCTTATAGAAAGATAGGAGACTGAGCATAAGCACCTGCGCTCGGACACTCAGTACAGTCATGAGGACCAACATGCCACCACTATGTCCCTACATGCGAGTCCTCGTCAGCGCAACACCTTCACATCTACACATCACGAGTCTGGACACGAAGAACTCATACACAGCGAAGCAAAATCTTTCAACGAGCAGGCATCCGAACCAGAAATCGCCAAGCCCACGCCCATCGCTCCTCCGAACCACGAATGTTCCTGGAAAGAGCGATATTTGGACTTGACGGCGGAGATCCGTCATCTCAAGGCTGAGTTGTCGACGCGCGCTTCGCTCAGAAGCTCGGATATCCTCGGCCATGGGTATGCGCAGCGGGAAGACGATCTCGATCTGCTGGAGGTCACCATCATCTTACATTTCAGGGATAGGGATGACATCGTCATCAATACTGATGTTGTCCATGATGCAGAGCCTAGTAGTAATTGATGTTGTAGATTGATAGATGGCTTTAGTCAATGGAGGACGGTTGCGAGGAAAGGCAACTGTGACATGGGAAATCCATTTCAAGGGGTCTATCGGATCGACTCTGTACCCTGGAATGGGTTCATAAATTAGCAGCATATACTTTATCAATAGAGAGTATCGTATATGGCTTTCCCGAATTGATAAGTGAAGCCTTTATTTATTTATGACTTATTGGAAACCCATTAACAGTATTATTTTATGTAAGTAAGCTAGAGCGTGCGAATAGTACGGAAAAAGGGGAAAGAAAATCAAGCACAAACATTAAATTATCAAGATATTATTTTTATTTATATCCATTTCTCTAAGAGTTAACTCCGAATCGGGGAGGCGATCTCCGGGCTTGACAATATCATCACGGTTTTATAAGAAAAAAAAAATGGACGAAAGCGCCAAATGCTACACCAATTGGTGGTTGATAAAACAAAATATAGGATGCCCACTAGCGGAATCGAACCGCTGATCTTGTCATGACATCTAGGATTACTAGTGACACGCTATACCACTTAGCCAAGCGGGCATTACTGGTCGTTGCTTGGATGTTGAGAGGTATTGCGGGCAAAAACTACTCAAGTATTAAGGCATCTATTTGCATGGCACAACTTACTATATAATCCAATAAGCGGTTTGGATATTTTTGTTTTTCACTTCTCTGCTGAGTTTTTTTCTTTTTTTCCTCATTTGATTGTTTGCTTATAGTATCGATTTAAGTAGAAGCTTTTCCCCTGGAAACACCGTTGACAAGGTATATCTTAATATTCAGCACACAAAGCTTAAGGATCAAGCGCCGAAGCAAGGTAGCAAAGGGCCACCGAGGGAGGAATAAGTACAAGTGATATAAGAGGAATGTAATGTTTAGAATGTTATTCGAGAATTACATTTCCAAAGAGGACCTGTGCATTAAATCTATACTACTTTGAGTAGGCGTCCTTAATAAAAAAAATAAACAGAGTCTAGGTAAGTTCTTCGCTTACGCTCATTAGAATCTTACTGCAGAAGCCAAGGTGAGTATGCTGTGATCGCAGTTGTCGCATGAGAATCTTAGGTGTTCTATGGACTTCATTTGATAATATATAAACTATGGGGTTCGTTTAATAGAGAGCAATGTCACGACCATGCTCGAGGTCTTAATGTGGCATGGAACGAACCATAGCTATTATATAATATTTTGGGTTCCTTATGGCAGCCATAATGGCTTGCATCATGATACGTGGGAGTACAAGTATAAAGGGAGAACGAAAATCTTGGTATTTCCGGTTATAATTTTAGGACTCGCCAGTGTAGGATTGAATAAACATTTATGCTCGACGTATGTCTTCGGGCTGATAGGCGTCTCTGAACTGGAGTTCTTGTTGCAGCTAGAGAAAAAAGAAAAGAAAGAAAGAAAGAAAGAAAGAAAAAAGGCTTTGCTCGAACTGCCAACCTCAAAATCACAAAAAAGAATCCAGGGGCTAAGGACGTACCAGAATCCCAAACTGAACCGGAAAACCCTTGAATGCCTATGGCCCTGCCTCTGGCACAAGCGTTTGTCCTGCCGACTCTAACCACTGCGCCATCAGCCTTTGGATGGTGGCGTGTGCCAGTGGAACGTCTGTTGAAAAGCTGCGCACATATCCAGACTTATAACCCTCTCGACCCCCCTCTATTCTGATGGTGACTAATGGGCCGCATCGCAACAATCACTTTCCAAATAATGCACTCCTCTCATTCTATCTCTCATAACACCCTTTATCCAATCCGCAAGCTACTAGCCATCTATCCTACTCTATATATCAGAGAATTCAACCGTTATTGTTTATGTAAACGCTGTCAATAGAGTTGAGATAAGATATCCCTTTACCCTATGTTGCTATTTGCTGTTCCATATTCGGTCATGCTACTACTAAACACTGCCGTAGGAAGTGTTGCATCATTGAGATCATGACTCATGCCCAAAATAAAGCCAGGGCAACCGACATTCAAGTACATAGTAGGCGATATTGTTAGATATGAAAGCCTGAACATACCTAGGTGTGTTGAACGTTGATGCCTAAGTTGTTACGAGTCTAGGAAGGTTAGCGCTGATAGTAGATTACCCTCAAAGTACAGCTTGCTGCCTACGAACCCGGACGCCGACTAGGATAGTAGTACTTTCGTATAGTGTAGGAAACAGGTGTTGATGATGATGTATTGGAAGCATAGGATTAGAGAAAGAAGTAAAGGTGGCGGGTGAGAGGGAGGTCGGCGACGGCTAGGTGGGTGAAGTTGCGCGGGGTCAAGGCGCGATGAAGTCCAGAGGAAAGAGCTTTTGGTATGAGAAACGGAAATGGATGGAGTAGGTGGTAGAGTACTGTCCGACACCTAAGTGCCTAACCTACCTAAATAGATAATATTGCGCGTAGGGAAAGGAGGCTGAATAAAGATTACGAATTAGGAAATGAGATACACTAAGTACCATCTTCCTCGGTCAAGATTGCACGCTTAGGAGGAGGATTAGCCAACTATTTGACTCTCACCTTCTAGGCCTTAGGCGTAGCAGTAGCCACGAGCGGCAGCGGCGGCGGACTCTTCTTGTTCTGCCTCATCCACATAAGTATTATGAGGCTCTCATTAGCTGAATACTCTAAATATATGCCTCAATATGTTATTATGTTGCCCAGGCTATAGAAAGAGTGTTGCTGTAACTATAACTAGACTAGAGGGATAAAAGTAAATCATATAATTTTTAGCCCAGGTGAAGAAGAAAGAAAAAAGAGAAAAACCCCCAGTTCTTATTTACCCTACCAACGCAAAGTTTATGAGCTGCCGCTCTGGCATTATAGACGACCATTCCGGAAGACATAGTAGGTAATCGATCGTGTACCACGGACGGCAGGACGAGGTAGTCAGCGTATGAGATATTGGAGTATAGGCTGGCTAGTAGGTAGGCAGGTAGGCGAAGCCTATTTCGTCGGTCTTTTCTAAAGAGCAGAAAAGAGTTTGCGGTCGCAATTACTGTTGGTGAAAGTAACGGATGGCAAGAAGGACGACAGAGAAAGAGGATTTTATATACGTAGGTAACCGTGAGGCCGGGAGGTAAAGCAAGCAAGCCTAAGTACCTTACTACCAAATGTACGGCCGAAGAGGAAGGAGAGACGGAGGCAACGTAGTAGAACTAACCGCAGCAGTAACTGTCAACAGTATTCGTGCTTTTGAAATCGTAGTGGCGGTAGTTAAATTGTAGTTTGGCGTAATAAAGATGTAAAATAGAACTACGAAAAGACTCAACAGACGCGCTCTAAGGTACAGGTGTGCAAAGGGCACAGAAATTCTTTAACCTTTCTTTTATGCCTATGGCATGATAGGCCTCGTGGTAATTGGTGACGCGTTTAACTAGGTCATGTATGAGCCTCTTATTGTTGCAGAGCTGCTCAATAAGCAATGCAAGGGGTGTAGATATAGGTAGATGTAGGAGGAGGAGGTAGACGGAATCTAATGGAAATGGTATTGTAGCGCAGAGCAATTGGAGAGTGGGGGAAAAGGTTAAGCAATTGAATGGCAGGAAGATGAAGGGAAAGAAGGGGCCAGGTCTACCGTGCCTTCTACTGTCTAATATACAAGTTCTGTTGCGCCTTCCCATCTGCCGGGCGTTTATCCACTCTCATATCAGCAGCCCGACGCTTTCTTCTCTTTTCTCCGCTGCTGCAACCATGACGAGGGGAATAGATCTACGAGGTATGGCGACTCGCCCCAGCGCATCCAGCGGTAATAGAGACCGTGTCGAAACGTTGCAAGCAAAACAACGGGTCCACCATTAACAGCCTTCTCAGACCGCCACCCAGCATGGCACTATCGCGAGAAGATGCTGCTTTTTCGGCTAACATCGGACCGGGACTTAGAGGCAATGAATTGATCTCTCTTCTGTTATCCGGGATGTGGACGATACGAGTAAAACCCGAGGGCTAGCGTATCCTTGATGTCCTGATACCTGAATAGCGTGGCTTTTTCTTCTAGACGAAGACTTAGTAGTGGTAATTTGGTGCTATCTGGGGCTTAGACCTGGACTGGATCATTCAGGTTCACTAATATTTTGAGCATATTTGGAACTGGACTAGAGCACTCTGGTGACTGAAAAGCAACTAGGGATGTGATGGGATAAATAATACGTCTAGGAAAGTGATCGTATTGAAGTTGCCAGGGAGTCTAGTGAAGAAAACACTGTGAAGGGGGAATGTCGGAACTTATATAAACCCTCACTTATTCTCTACCCAAGGAAGTTCGTTTGAACAATTCCACCTCTGGCTTTGTTGTAGGATGTCTACACAGGGCAAGATGATAATGAGAGGATGGTCGAGAGGGTTGAATACAGATGACAGTCTTCTTACTATAGACCTACACGAATATATGGCCAATACCGCAGGACATGCCCGGAACAACCAGTAAATATACTACTTTCACCTCCTCTAGGTAGTTCTAAGAGTATACGTTTTAATCCCATGATACACTACTCTCCAAGACTGAGTAATTTGTCCTCATACTAATTGACTACACGTTTGAGCATGCGCTCTTACTATTCACTATTTGCTACTTTTGGATTTTCCTCGATTCCCAGTACAAGCCGAAAATAAAGGCTAATATCTTAAACCTAATGCCATCCAGTGTCCTCGTTGTGGTGGTGGTGGTGGTGGTGATGAAATTTGGCTCTCAGGTATCTGCGCAACCTCTTAATAATCCGAAGTCAAAGCTCTAGGGTAGGTTTAATAAGCAATTATATAGAGTGTTTGCACTGCCATATGACTAGGTCTCTTTGATGAACTCCTGGACCTTCAGCCTTATCACGCTCACCGGGCGTGTCTTTATCCTCACACCCCGCAGAGTTGATATTGATTCAGCCACATCGCCTGACATAAGATTTTGCTAAGGCATGGAGACGAGTGTGAGATAATTACTTACGTAAGGGATAACCATGTAAGTCTAGTTAAAGGTGAGACAAGCATTGAATGCTCCGTAATGTAATTGTCTGCCTGATAGATGGTTGATATAGATGGTTGATGAAATGTGAAATGACTGACTGCCTTGACACCAGTACGCGGCATATGAGAGACATGCATGTAGCCGTCTATCTATTATTGATCATATGATGCCTACCCCTGTGCATGTAAAGTTTCATTCCTACAAATCCGGGTCCGGGGCTTGAACATATAGCTAGCGGTGCACTCCGCGCCCCCGAAGCAAACGCCGTCAAGACTGCTCTACCATTTGGTTGGTAGTCGTGAAAACACGGGATCCAAATGTGGCGGGCTTCTTGCGACCAATGGAGGATTCAGATACGACGTGTTTGAAATGGTAGCCAAGCTGGTTAAATGCTGCCGCTTTTTTTCCATGTCAATCCAGTCTCGTGCCAAACAAAACCTTTATACCCTCTAGGTGGTATACGCTACTCCAACTCTAATGGATATTGCCACAGAAAAATGTAGGCATGGATAGAAAATGCGCTCGTGTGTTCGTGTAGTATAATGATTAGCGGCTGACGACCTACGGCAGGTAGCCAAATCATAACTTAGCCGAATATGAGAACGTTGTCATGACTTTCGACCATTTTTGTGCCCTCGCTTCATCTTGGCTGCGTCTGTCCTCTACAGCGGACAGCATCCGCTGTGTGATTCCTTGTCGCCGATCCCCATGCCAATACCAGCCAAGACGGGTATCGGGAACAACGGTCGTCTCGAGTGATGCTAAGCCACGCCTCCGCGAGCGACAAGCTTTGCCAAGTAGGTTAACGATAAACGGCAAATCCTAGGTAGTGCACCGTCTGGTTGAAGGCCAATAATGCGAATTATATGCAATATCTACCTAAGTCCTGATGATAATTCATTGGAGGGAAATAATGACTAGTCTAGCGGGTTGATGGATAGGCACGACATACATGTAGGTTGGGGTCGCGTACCTAGCGAATCCATTAGCAATCCTTACCTACCTAACCTAGATAGGTTCTATGTATGTATATAGTGTACGCTATCACGGCTTAGAGACGCCGTAAGTGAGTCCAAGCCTCTTGGCGATGAGCTGCACGCATTGATCATGTGCGATGATCCGGCTTGTTGCGGGGAACGGGAAGTAACCCGAATGTACGTGTATATAGAATACACACTGCATCACAGAATAGGATAAACAGGATTCATACAGTAGGGTCCGGACCGGAGGTAATGGAGGAATTAATCTTGCTGATCATAGAAATTCGTGAAAATACATGTAAGTTCTGTTTGGACAAAAAGCAGACTTCTTTCCTAATATGCATCTTACTGATTCATAGTACTCTTTATAGATTCTATTGGTACTCTATAGTTCGACTACCTGTTCGATTTGCTCTGTCCGATTCGCTCTATCCGATTCAACCTGACCATGAGTTGCTTATTTGCGTAGACGAGTGGCAGTAAACTGTAAAATACTACAATAAGCGTGTAGGGCAGTACCGTTAGTATTTATTTGAGTTCCTTCCAATATACTTGACTATAGACAAGACTTGGGTAGTGTTATACCGGTATATAATATTCTTAAATAATGGTGTTAACAGGTATCTTGATGTATATTCCTTTAGCGAACCTTTTTTCTGTGCTCGTTCTTCTGTCTTGGTGGTAATGTTTATACGCATACTATACCTATTTAACTATATAAAGCGTTTCATTGTATATATCACCTTTCTCAATAACTATATGTACTTGCTATTGCTCTTGGTATATTGCTTAGTATATAGCGCTTGAATTAAAGGCACGTATCCTTCTGAATGTAGTAGGTGTGAATTTGAAATACAACTCCGTCCTTGCTCGCAGGTTGCTGCTGTCCACTGTACTGCATACTAGCCAGGTCCGATATACACTAGCTACATATGGACCCATCCCGCGATGAGCTGCATATCTCAAGCACGTCTACTACCTAGGATGAGTAATTCCCGAGTTGAGCAGGTATTAATATATTCGTGTGAAGTAGTTTAAGTGTGTGCCTACCTCCGACTATGTAGCACACTACCTAGGTAGGTAGTTAAACCTGCTAGATCTAGACTTCACTGCCGCTCTATAGTACGAATTTAGGTATGTGATCCATCGCCGCGCGTCGAAACTACCATCCCGGTTACACCTTTACCTCATGTAGCGTTTCATCCAACCTGGACACCAAACATACCTATTAGGAGACGGGATGGGCGAGACGAGAATTATTCGGAATTATAGGTTCTGTCTCTTAATCCCATTCACTTCTATGTAGATTTCTTAACTTGTCTATAGAATCTATCACCATGGAAGGATTGGTCTATTGTGGTAAATTAGTGTAGGTATTTACTGTACTGTATTGTAAGTTAGTGTGTTTCTTCTGTGAGAGACGCTATATGATGGTGCCCAGGCGCACAGGCAAGGTACCTAGCGTACTAAGTAGGTACCTACTTTAGGTACGTACATATCTTATGTAGGCGGGAAGTAAGCGGCCCCACCCGATCACTACCGCCAAATACTGATTCCCCCCATACCCAGACCAACCCTTTTTCCCTGGCACCTCTCTGTTACCAAATCTTAACGATCTTGCTTTCTCGGCGCCCAGCCTTCACCCATCTTCTCGAACGACTCGAATCCAACTGCGCTGCAACGAATAGGACGACGACGACAAAACGACCATTCAGGCTCTCTTAACAGGATAGTCGATAGATTGGTATATTCTCGAATTTGAAGCGACACGGAAGTAGAGAACGAGTACTACAGAGAGTCGAACGACACTATCCTCGGGCTTTGAAATTGAGGAGGAATACTGCAACCAAAGGACAAAGCGGTACGACGCGAATCGGCCACGACTGCGTGCCTTTCGCAGCCCTCAAAAGGGCCGTTCTTCCATTCCATGGCGGACATCGTCCGATAACACGCTTTTGGCTTTTGCTTAATCGCCCCGTGGCTGCGCCCGGACCCTTGGCACTACTTCCACAGTTTTGGCCTTCCCACATTTCCTATGGCCACGACGTCGAGCATGGCGGCGGCCTGCGCGCCTATAACAATGGCAGCGAATGGTGTTTTGTCAATCGCAGGCGCCGTGCCCACAGTACTCGCTGCCAACGCTGTCTACTTCCCTCCATGTGTCGCGGCCACGAAATTGGGCCGTCGCGCCCTTATCGTCACCGGAGGTGTAAGCACGGATGAAACTACCAGCTCGTTGGATTCACCAAACTATTCCGACTTGCGAAATCCTTTCGAAGCCACAATATTCCCCCAAGGTTACGCCCTCGCTGCCACCACTGTTCTTGCCTACATGCTCTTCATAATGCTTATAATTGCACCGAGATCATTTCTGGATGGTGGTGTTGTTACTTTAGGACGCCGTGGTTTTACTAATAGCCATTCAAACGGTGCTACCATTGGTGGCCGCCCATGGCTTCAGAAAATCGCTACACTGCTTGTCGCCGTATCACTTACTATTGCAAGTGTTGATACGTTTCGCGTTGCCGAGGAACAGTATCTTCAAGGCTACCAGGATGCGCACATGCTACAACAACAGGTGCTTGGGGGAACACAACTTAAGACCATTCAGCTAATCTCGGACACCTTCCTCTGGCTAGCACAGGCGCAGACGTTGATCCGCTTGTTTCCGCGCCAACGCGAGAAGATAATTATTAAATGGACAGCCTTCGCTCTTATCACTCTCGATGTTATCTTTGGTGCCCTCAACAGTTTTCAATACACGTCCTTGAACAGCTACAAACCACGTCAGTTTACTGAGGCTGTTCCAGCGCTCAGCTATTTATTCCAACTATCGCTTGGTCTGCTATACGCCGCATGGGTTCTTTATTATGCGCTCACGAAGAAGCGATATGCCTTTTATCACCCCTTGATGAAGAATATTTCATTAATGGCAACTCTTTCAATCGGCTCTCTTTTGGTTCCGGTCGTGTTTTTTGTGTTGGATATCGCCAAGTCGGATTTTACTGCATGGGGTGACTATGTTAGATGGGTTGGTGCGGCGGCTGCGAGTGTTGTCGTCTGGGAATGGGTTGAACGCATCGAAGCGTTGGAACGCGAAGAAAAGAAGGATGGCGTTTTAGGCCGCGAAGTCTTTGATGGCGATGAGATGATAGACATGTCACCTTCGGACCTTACATGGCCTCGTCGAAGGAAGAATTTCAAAAACAGCAGTGACGCGGATGAGGGGGGTGACAGTGCTACATCTTCCTCTAGCAACCGCGATAATCTTTGGCCGGCGATGTCCTCTATTGCCAAACGATATCGCTCAAAATCGGGTAATAACCCCGGATGGTCGGAGCCTGACGCAGCTCAGCAAGCCTCAACGACAGGTAGAGAAATCGGTCGATTTTTACAACCACCGCTTTGGCCCTCTCGCCCACCCGCGGCAGTTACACCTATTAGCCGAACAGACACAGCCAGTGCCGATAGCACCATATATCAGGTTCGATATCAACCCCTCACCGAGACTACATCTAGAACCACAGACGACAGATATCGGCCGCCGTCCAGAGTGGACACTGTCGGTTCTTCCCATCCGGACGCAGTGCTAGAAAAAAGCGAATCGCATATTGATACGTCTGCGATACAATCAAATCCCACGACTCCTATGTCGGATAGACTAGGTTCTACCCCTGGTATACGTTGGGGATCTTGGTTGTCTTCGAATCTGTTCCGTCGCAAGTCTCGCGACCCGCCTGCGGAGGTTTTGCCGCATACTATGCCAAAGGTAGAGACACTGCAACGAGATCACGAGACCTTTTCTAGGTGGGATATTCGAGATCGAATGGAGAATTTTGCTGCCACTCAAGCTGAGAGAATCCTCCAACGTATACGCCCAACGCCTGATACAGATAGTCTACCAGTTACAGTCATCCCCGCCCCACCACGTCGTGGTGCGGCTCTAGGTCGATTGCTGGAGACAGAAAGGCTAGGGTCGGGGCCAGCTCCATCTCCATTGACTAACCCGGGCCCTGGAGACGCCGGCACTATATCTCGCACCATGGTTTCAACGCCTCCACGGCAAACCAGGACCCATAGCGGAGCTACGCAACATATTAAACCACCGTTGCTCAGCCAGTCTGACCGCAATAAGACATCTGCCCACGGGTCTGCCAATATGCGCCCCAGCGGTTCTAGCTCGGATACTACGGACGGAGACCTACGAATTACAGCATATGCCGAGCGACGACCGGTCGACGATCTGATACGGGACCAGTCCCATGCGGGCCGTCCGATATGAACAGACCTGATTCCTTCAGTCCAATTATAGGGGTTTGACTTGCTGGAGTTACGATGATTACGAGAGCGTGGCGCATAAGATTTTATATCTCCCAGTGAGATTTGTAAGGGGCATTGCAAGGAGTTGGGGACTATAATGGACTGTCTTTTTTTTTTTGGAACTTTCGGATATCGGACATAGCCAGGTGATATAGGCGAATAAAAGCTTAATCTGTATATCGATAAGGCCACTGTATATATTTCATTAGGGACGATTGAATGTTCAAGAAGCGGGCAGTATACCAGAGTCATGGGCACTTACTGGAGGCTCATGTAGTTCTGATATTTGAGCGAAGTGTGATACACATATCCAATACAAGAAAGCTTTTCATAGCATTCCTCCTGGATCTCGAGCTTTACTAGGCTGTGCTAAATAATGTGTTGAACTTGGTTGTGGTGTTGTGAACTGGCTGGCGTATCCAGTGTAGATCAATTAATCCACTAATTGAGGTAGGGTCTTGGACCCCTATTTCACTAGGTTACCTACCTAGTAAGTACATAATTGTAGTGGGTCAATGCTCAGGCTGGCATGTGAAAAAGCATTAGGTAGGTATTGTACGCAAAAATCACCTCTACTTGTAATTTATTTCTACTTAGTATATATAGTACCTAGCTAGTACCTACGTAGTATGTATGTAGTAAAGAGATGAATAACTGTGTGTCCTTGAAGGTTGGACTGCTCCGCAACCTTGATGCTTGGCGGCGTTATTCTCCTTTTCGAACTCTGTCTCTATAGGTTCGCATGGCGCGCCGAAAAAAATGCTTAAAGGAGGCAATGCCATACTTGTCTCAGACGGTCTATCTATAGTGTCTTATATGATTGACTTGACTGAGCCTGGTTTAAAAATAGCATTGTGATCGACGCATCTAAGTAAAAATGCACGTCTAAGAAGAAAGCTGATAAGTGTGAGCATTCATATCTGGGTATTTGATTGATTGATTGTTAGTTAGGAGTAGAAAAGCCGACAAGATATAGAGAGATGCACGTGTGTCTCCTTAATTACGTGTAATTCTATATTTAATGCGATGGTTTAAGCATGCAACCTTGTTTTCGTAACCAAGACCTCGGCACCGTTGTTCATGTGTGTTTGTGTTGTATGCTTAATGTACAATGTAAGTAATTAATTGATGGTTTGTTTGGTAGGGGACTCCAGGTGGCATGCTTCAGTTAAGGCGGGGAGGGACCCAATCAGGGTGTCGGCTCCACGCTGAGCGGGGCAAGGAATGGCAGTTGGCGGAATACAGCAGCCCAATCAGATGGCGATAAGCGAGAGACGGGTGGATACTGAAACGGGGGTCTCACCATACACGGCCGGGGAAAAATTAATCGATTTAATCGAGGACCAATTTCCTACCTCCTTATCGAGAGCAATCATAAAAGTACGCTATCACCACCGCCCGCCCGTCTCTTTTAACACGTGCTGTTCCTCCTCACCTTGCATCGCGCATTGGATCCGCACTCTACCTCTCGATACTCTTTTCCTCTGTTCTACACTACTATACGCTACTCTACTGCATCGCCCGTCTTGATTCCCGCGCGTGCCTGTCGCATTGCCTTGTCGTTGTGGCTGAGTGCTATGATCATTCCTAGATGACTTCACTCCTTTAGCATCTTTGGTTTGAACTTACCCTATCATTTACTATCACCATTCAAGACCCCCCATCGCCGTCTCGAAAACGGACCGAAACAAAACTAGATTTCGACCTGTAGGCTCGGTTTATAGATCTCATCGTTCATACCGCCCCCTCTATCTGACAAGCAAGCAAGTGTCATCACCCGGCCGGCATATCCTTTGCGTGTATCTGTGCCCTGAATTGTAGCTTGGCGGTTTTCGATCGTCGACTGTCGGACTAATTGTAATCTCCCGCGGCGACTTGTCCTGCGACACGACCGAATTGGCTGTTTGCGCTTGTTGTCGTCGTTGTCGTTGTCATCATGGCATCTTCAGAGCCCTTCCCCCCGTTCAATACCTCGACGGAACCGTTGCGCTCCGCCGCAGAGCAGACCGGCGTGCGTCGTCGACCTAGAAAGTCAAGTGGGCTGCCGGCCGAGATCCGCGCTGGAGACACCGGTGCTCCTAGTCTTACGAGCCTCGCGAGCCTGCAGGGCAACGTCCCCGGCTCACCGCCGCGCTCGTCCGCTGCTGACGGCAACACGAAACGAGGCTCTAAACGCCGCAAAGCCCGCTCCTTGCTGCGCCGCTTCAAACACTTCGTCCTCAAGCACACCTGGGTCTTACCACTTATCATCCTAACCGTCTTTGGCGCAATTTACGCCGTCAACCCCAGCGAATCGAACCCGGCCCGCCGCTTCATCTTTCTCTCCTATAAGCTACCTCTTCAGCCTGGTGCCGATCCCAGCACGCCAGCTCAGTATGGCAAGGGGCCCTGGGATATTGCTTTTGTAACGTTCTATACCGTCGTGCTTTCTTTCACCCGTGAGTTCATTATGCAGGAATTCTTGCGACCCTTGGCCAGGAAAGCTGGGTTGAAATCTCGCGCCAAGCAAGCTCGTTTTATGGAACAACTGTACACGGCCATTTATTTTGGCTTTCTGGGCCCTGCTGGCATGTACGTCATGAGCCACACCCCGATCTGGTACTTCAACACCCGTGCCATGTACGAGAATTTCCCTCACAGGACCCACGCCGCCGATTTCAAATTCTATTATCTTTTCCAGGCTGCATACTGGGCTCAGCAGGCCATCGTGCTGCTGCTAGGCTTGGAGGAGCGCAGGAAGGATTTCAAGGAGCTCGTTGGACACCACATTGTTAGCTTAGCCTTGATTGGACTTAGCTATCGATTTCACTTTACATACATGGGTCTTGCAGTCTACATTACTCACGACATCAGCGATTTTTTCTTGGCGGTACGTTTGAATTTCGACTCAACATGAGTCTTGTGGAATGATTTGAGCTAGAGCGAGCGTAAGCTAACGGATATTGAATAGACCTCGAAAACCCTCAATTATATTGACCACTGGGCGACTGGTCCTTATTTCTTCATCTTTATGTGTGTCTGGGCCTATCTGCGGCACTACCTAAACCTCCGCATCATTTGGTCCCTCTTCACTGAATTCAAGACGGTTGGTCCGTATGAGCTCAATTGGGAAACCCAGCAATACAAGTGTGATATCTCATTTGTTATTACGCTTGTGTTACTTTCCTCACTCCAGGCCCTGAACCTGTTTTGGTGGTTCTTCATTGTTAGGATTGCCTACCGCTTTGTGGTATACCAAACAGCAGAAGATGATCGTTCCGAACCCGAAGTCTCTGACACAGAGGAGATCGAAGCTAATAATGAGAAGACGTCCGCGGCGCAGCCCTTGGTGAATGGCCATGCGACTGGCGTTAACGGTCATGCTAATGGCTCCGCCGTTAGCCGCTCAAACGGAGCCGCTTCTAAGAAGTCATCCCGATAAATTAGGCGGGATACCAGAAATACTATTAATGATTACTGGTTGGAGTCTTTTCCAGTGAAACATTCAGTAGGACGATGTTTATGACATCGGAATGTTCGCCGTGGTTGGGCTAGTACTAGAACAAATCCAAACGCTCAGATTTGTATGCACTTGGTGACTATTCTGACGGCTACAATCAATGCCAAGGCAAGAGACCACCCACATATATATTGGTTTGCAAGCAGCTGCATATCAATCTCACTCAGAAGTCAAAGTGTCGGATAGCTGGGAAAGTAGCAGAGGTGGGCACGAATAATGGGCACTTGACAGTCGTTGTTCATGCCAGAAACTTTGCACAGCATTCCCAACCTCCCTCATAAACATGTAGTTTATCTAGCGATGGTCTGTTGATATAACATAGGACACGATGATACGCAATGACGATGAAAGGGTTAGCAACGGTGGTGCGGTTGGCCGGTAGGGTGAGACGTGTCATGACTCGCATTTTGAACCTTTGCTTCCTGTATCATCATTCCCACCTACATAATAGCTAATTAGCAAAAAGATAATGACCGTGTCTGGCCTCCCTTGATTCTTGTTACTGGTTATCGGTTGTCGCTTGCTGAACTTGGGTGGCTAAGATAATTCATTAAGATCTCATGCTTCATTATGCCATATATCAAACCTCCAGGCGTACTCGGATCTGGAGGCATTGTATCTTACCAATGGTAAATGTCTCTCTTGCATGTAGCCGCCTATTAAAAGTCATCGCCATGAGTTTTCCTTGGTTACATGGCTTCTGATGTGTATGAAACTTAAGTCATCTTGCTAGATGTTATATATTGAAGCGAACCCCTCGAGGCTCATTGCCTTAACAGGGCTCAAGCCTTGAGGCGGTAGGCTCAAGCCTTGAGGCGGTAGGCTCAACCTACACTTCCTATGGTTTTAGAGCTAATAATTCACTTAGGCTTAGATGAGCATCGTGGTGCTTAATAAAAATACAATTCAATTCAAGTTAGGAAGTCTATTCTTTATTCTTCTTTTCCTTCCCGATACCTGCTGCTCTTTATATTCTCGAAATCTCGTTCGACCACCAAGTGTCTATACCCTCCATGTTCAGCCTCACTCCCTTTCTCATTCACACCACTTCGGTATATATATATATGGTCACCAGATAGTCTAGATTCTTTGCACAGAAATTAGTATCTGTTGTTTCCTACACTTAAGAGTTTGATGAGAAGATGTAATGGTATTGAAGGCTTAATTATGGCAAGTTCAGTGTTCGCTCATATATATATATATATACTCTACGTGTGCAACAATGTGTCGCATATAGGACATCAATAGACCGTAGAGAGAGCAAGTGACCAAGACCATGTACGTGAAATAATGAACGACGTTTTGTGATGAAAATAACTTTAACTAACTAATGAAGTCGTATGTTTTGTATAGGTTATAAATGGAAGCAAGCCGCATAGCTATACTACTACCTTTTACCTACATACGTTTCTATCTTCATACCTGTCCTGATATCATTCTTAGAACAAAGTACACGTTATACAGTCAAGGAACAACCCATTTTCGAACGGTTTAGGCTCTTTATGTGACGAGGATTCATATGTACCCATACATTTGGCTTGCAGGATTCTAGCACTATATATCCTGGGTATAGACCTATAGACTCAAGTTCTTCCGGCTACTCATAGTTTTACATCCGCTGTGTCTCCCGGGAGCTCGTGAATTTACGCATAGGGATATGTATAAATCACTGTAGTTGTGGGAAGGGCCTAAACGCTTTCGTATTCGAGTTCTTGGCTATATAGATACACATCACGATCTCGATCCTAGGACAATGGGCATGTATGTGTATATTCGAGGATCAGAATACGGAGAGTTCTAGGCTCCTCATGCGACGACAAGAATACACACATATCCTATACTTCGCCTACGCGGCCCTGATAATACATGTGGTATTATTCCAGGGGTGGTTTAGAATACTCCCCTCGCTGCAGCCTCGAGCGCCAGATGATACCAAAAAACCACAACTTCTCTACAGTATCCTAGATACTCAAGAACGAGAGGTGGAAAAAAAAAGACGACTCACGACTCGTCTCAACCTAATAAACATATCGTTTCATCTCCAGAGGAGAGATTAGTCCGGACCAATGCCCTCCGATCGCTTGTGGCATCCTACCAATTATCCAGGTACCGGGTTCAAATTCTATCATCTATCAGCTTTCCTCCTCTCGGTAGCTTTTTGACATCTAACATTCTATGACGGCCCTACATGCTTATATATACACCCCCTGGCATCCATTACGTACACAACGTATAGGTAGACACCGTAGCATCACACACACACCTACGCGCTTAATTGGGCGAGACGTGTGTTACATGCATACGCAACCAATATCTGCTGCCTACACATAGGCTATCAGTACAACTTATAAAGTAGCGAGTACGTACAACTAGGTAAATATAGTAGTACTACTTAGTAAGTAGTGTGATGATCAGGTGTATAATATGAGAAGACAGGGCTCTATTCTAACTGTGTCGTCCTACGAACGTCATTCGTTATGTCCTATACAAGGGCCAGATCCGTATTGTCATAGACAATACCGAAGAAAGTTACTTACATACTTACATAGTACCAGATTGAAGGAAATAGGTATAGTATAGTCGCAGCGGACAGGCCAGCATACATGAGATCGAGTAAATAGTGTTCAAACTAAGGCGAAGCAACGGGCCAATCAAGCAAACTATTGCCCATCGTCGTCCCAGCCCGGGCACTTGTCAGCGTCGAAGACCAATTGAATCCAAGGGAAATCTGCCTTACGCTACTCCCTACCACTCACTCACTACTAGGTAACCTTTCCTTAGGTAACCACGGCGATTACGATGACAAGCCGGCTGGTGGTACCACAAAAGACGAAAGGGTAATTCGGATGAGCGGGGCCGCCACGATCGATCCACCCATCCATCTCGACCGTCGTCCAGTCCAGTCCAGTTCTCGTGTGGTGGTGATCCATCCCCATCCTATCCCGTCCCATCCCATTCAGCCATCTAGTCCCATCACGGGCTACGCTACTACCTACTTACTAAGTAGTGTACCGTCAGCGCGTATCCAGACCAGCTTCCCTCCACCCCTCCCCCCCCCCCCCCTTTCATCCCTCCCTCCCTCCGTCTGCAAGCTTAAAACAAACACGAGCCTATCCAATCCACTTTCGATACGCCCATGCGGCTGCTACTACTCATGTACGTATGTAGCCATGTACGGTATAGTTAAGTGCTAAGTCTGGTATAGACCTATGCTAGCCGCGCCTCAAGAGAGACGTATGCAACCCTCCCCACTCGACGTTTAGAGGGCATCGTCAACTCTCAGCCAGTCAAGGGCATGTTTCCCCTCGTGATGCTATGCGTTTTGTATGTGTATATATATACATATTTTCTCTCTTCAAATTCCTATTGAATGGATACATAAGCACTGTATGGGTAAACAAACCGCATTTACCTACCCACATAACCTGTGACTAACATCTCAATGCTTGGCTGGCTGCTTGGCTGACCGGCCCAATCTAGTATACATGATAAGTTTTGAGTCGAGTCTAGAACGAACCGCAGCCTTTCTTACGCGACTCCATTCTTCTGCATGCATTGCCATTTATGGTGGAGTCGTGGAGTCGGCGAAACCAAACAATAGGATAAGATACATAGGTAGATAGACATCACGCTTGTTGTTGAGGTGAGGCGAGGCGAGGCGTGATTGACTGACTTGTCACAACTCATTTGCTGTGATTGGGAGATGTACGTGCGAGCCTAATAGTTTAGGTAATTAGGTCTGCCTGTTCTATCCATCTGCATGCTCTTCGATGTCAGATTACACTCATGTATGCGTGTGTACAACAATCGCAGGACTTTAGATGAAACAGTACTGAATAATAATAGTAGTAGTAGAAGTTCGTTGACCGGTTTCAACTGTATATTACTTTTTAGACCTTCTAGGCTAAGTTGGGCAAGAGAAGGAAGAAAGAAGTAGTAATAATAGTAGAATAAGGAGGCAAAGAGAAAAGAAAAAGATTCGCACACCTCTCTCTCTGTCTCTCTCTCTCACATCGTCATTACTCTCCATGTACATACATTATTGGGGAATCTATCAATGCATCGTTCATCAGCTCGCTTAAAGCCACCCGCCTATCCTGCCCGCCTTCCTGCCTGCCTGCCTGCCTGCCTGAATTTATGCACGTGGTCATCTCTCATCAGCAGTCATACTACAAGACCGCGGGGGCTCTCATGCGGGAAAAGGGAAAACAACAATTAAGAGAGCAATGCATAACTCAAAGCCGACCGTAACAGCAACAACAAGAGCAAGCCGCCTCCATACCATTCATCCGAAACCACATAGTCTTGACGTGATGTCCACTTGTCCAATAAATTTTTTTTCTCTTTTTTTTCCCTTCCTTTTCTTTGCCAAGTCCGTCCTTCTCATAAGAGGAATAATAAAAAATAGACGCGGACATATGTGGTCATGGATACTGTCTGGCCATAATGATAAGCTAATTGTATTAGGACACGAAATCAATAGTGAGAAGTGAAATGTCTTTGGTATCATTGCGTGCAAAATGTGAAGATGCAGGCACTGCGTTGTTGCCGTCAATGTCCTTTGAAGAGGAGTAAAGGTCTTTCAACGTTTTGTATATCCCCAACCAAACGCCAGCAATGCAATGCCCCGCAAACAAGGGGACATGGACAGGTAGTAATAATATTACCGAATCATGCGTATATGTGCATGCTTGTATCAAAAACTGGTAAGAACAAGTAGGATCTTCCGGGTCGATTGAGATCAATGTGGGTGTATTAGGGGGTTGGTGATGTCGGGTGACTTTGAATGCGACCTTCGGGGGTCGCTGGTAGTTCATGCTGCAGGCTGAGCCGGCCTGCTGGGGTAGTTGATTCATCCGACGAGCTGCTGGACTCATCTAGACCAGTTTGGCTCTGGCTGCAACCGTGTTCTCCCGCAGACGAGGGTATGTTTGCTTTTCGCATCAGCTTTTCTGCCTTTCGGTAAGCGGCTCTAGCATCTTCCGCGGCTTTCTCAGCTTTGGCCTGCCGGTTCCACATAGAAGCATATTTGCCGTTCAGCTCTAGGAGTTCTTCATGCGTTCCTTTCTCCACAATCGTGCCCTGGTTGAGAACTAGAATCTGGTCGGCATGTGTAATCGTAGATAATCGATGCCTAACAAGCCTGCATTAGTACTGGCGTTCCAAAAGGGCCTAACAGCGAAACACTTACGCAATGATCAACATGGTACGACCTCGGCCGATATTAGCGAGTCGAGACTGAATTTGTTGTTCGGTATGAGTATCTAAAGCTGACGTGGCTTCATCAAGCATTATGATTTTCGGGTTCTTCAATAGCGTTCTTGCAATTGCCACTCGCTGTTTTTCGCCGCCGCTGAGTCTAAGGCCACGCTCGCCAACCTTGGTGTTGTATTTGTCGGGAAAGGACATGATTTTGTCGTGGATGCTGGCGGCCTGACAGGCTGCCATAACGTCCTCATCGGTTGCGTTCTGATTGGCGTATTTCAGGTTGTACATAAGACTCTCGTTGAATAGGATTGTATCTTGCGGCACTACTCCTATGAAGCGCCGCACAGAATCAATGGTAACGTCTTTAACATTGTGCCCGTCCACGCGTATGTTGCCAGCTTGACAATTAAAATAGCGGTACAGCAGGCGGAACAAGGTAGATTTTCCACCACCAGACTCGCCAACAAGAGCAGTTGTAGTACCCGGCCGACACTCAAACGTGAGGTTTCGCAAAGCTGGTTTTCTATGGTCGTAGGCAAATTTAACCTTGGAAAATTCCACATGGCCGTTGCATGAGGTCATTGCAGGGACTCCGGGGCGATCCACCACACTAGGGCGCTGCTTGAAGAGTTCTAGTAGCCGCTCACCTGAGATCATGGCCTGTTGGACGGTTCGATAAAATGTGCCGAAGAAATTGAGCGGGCCTTGGAGTTGACCAAGGTAAGTGATCAGGGCAACGAAATCTCCAACCTCGCGCTGTTTTTGTGTGACTTGATAGGCGCCAACCAGAACAGCAGCCAGCATACCAGTCATGAATACCAATGATTGGTACATGTTCATCGAGCTAATGCTCCAAGTGACCTGGGCCTCGGCCTTCTGGAAATTTTCGATCGCATTTCGATAACGTCTGAATTCATATTCCTCCGCATTGAAATATTTAACTGTTTCGTACGATATGATGGAGTCATTTTTCACAGCCTCTTCCTCCCTGTCAGCATTTGACATGGCTCGTCGTTGGTTTGCTGTCTGGGACGCTAGGCGAATTGTAAGGAGGAGGTAGTAAAACGTGACAATACAGACAATTACGGCATAGACAGCATCAAATCGAAAATAGAAGTAGCTGATAGCCACAAACAAATCAACAATCATGGGGAAAACCTGGAAAGTGACCTGCTCGAGGAACGAATTCACTGAAGCGCCCTTGTTAAGAGCCGACAGAACCTCCCCCGTTCGCTTT
This sequence comes from Xylaria sp. FL1042, assembly GCA_022495085.1. NCBI lineage: Eukaryota > Fungi > Ascomycota > Sordariomycetes > Xylariales > Xylariaceae > Xylaria > Xylaria sp. FL1042. The sequence continues at coordinate 633,176 of MU380135.1, forward strand.
CCAAGGTGAAAGTCAAGGCTTAGAGAGTGCACATGCTCAAAAGCGGATGTGGTTAGAGCGCGGTAGGCATGCTGGGAAACTGGGATCCACAGCATTGATCTCCATGATCCAAGCAGGCCGGAAGGACCTTGTAACAGCTTATACATGATAAGCAGTGCAAGGGAAGTCCATGGCATCTGTAGGTTGCTCCCATTGGGGTTAGATTCGTGATTATCTGTGAGTTTGTTGGTAACAAGTCCGATCTGGTAAGGCACCATGATGTTAACCCATCTTTGAAGGACAAGCAGGACAAAGCAGAGAACAACCACAAATTGTAGCCTGAGCTTCTTTGATGGCCACATGTAAGGGAAAAAGACTGAATAGCCACGTATATACTCGAGCCAGGTCATTGGGGGGAGCTTCTCTGGGCGATAAAACCCTGCTTCATCATCGACCATAGCATAGCTCGAATCACTCTTAGTGGTCCCGTCGCAAGATCCGTTAATTCCTGGCGCAGCGTGGCCATTTGTACGGTAGCTGTTTAGGTCTGGGTTGAGAAGCGGGGTGTTCTCATCGGCTTCGGAATGGTATTCCTGCTCACGCTTGCATTTCTCGCGTTCTGCTCGCTTGCCTATGAACGCCGATATGATCCACACCACGACGCTACCAGCAATCATGCACACACGAGTGCAAGACAAGCTAAGATCAATGATGTCCCACTGATCCAAGTCATCGACAGTCAAATATTTCGCAGGGGTTAGACGAATCATGACCTTGTGGGGTTGAGATAGGATGATGGCATCGCAGGTGAAAATGATGATCTCCATACACAAAGCAACCATCCACATGAGGATAAACACTGGCCCCGGTTGATTCTTGTTCTCAAAGAGCGTGATGAACACATATAAATATAGGAAGGCTGAGCCTAGGGTATAAACCTATCAAAGCGTTAATAAACGATTTCCTGACAATGCATCGTGGAGAGAGATATGTAAATTACTGTTTTGGCTTCGCCGCACCACCAAGCGTTATCACCTTGAGTAGTTTTCTGAAGCAGTGCACGAGTAGCAATAGCAGTGCCCTGGCCGATAAACGTGAAGGTCACGGCAGTGTAGAGCCACTGAAAGAGTCCCCTGATGGCGGGAGAGAATCTTCCATCTGAATCGTGAGAGCTGTCGCCAACAGATCGCTTCTTAGTGACAGGCAGAGGCCTGCCACCAGGGCCTGTGACGGTAGGGACAATAACATCACCTTTGTTCCTGGCGGTGTATATGGAGTACAGAGCTCCAAAAAGCATTAAAATAAGCAAGAGTAAGCCGGGATACAAGTACTGCGTGGCTGTTAATATACTCTCAGCCAGACTGTCACTTGATTCCACAACCGAGGCGGCCATCTTGGTCTGTTGATGAACGAATCAGCATGCCGAGGCCGGGCAGGAGCGACTGCACAGCAAATTGCACAGCGAAAGATGGGACGATAAGATTGCACCGCATGCTGCAAGATAGGCGTGACATACATTGTTATTGACAACAGTCCTGCAACTGGATCATTTCTGCATTGGCCACCCCAGCGGTAACTAACTCCGACGGACGCCCTCTTCTCGCGCGGCTCACTCCTCTGGGTGAAGCGTAGAAGGCGACAGGGGGAGTGTTCCTCCCAGGAGAGAGAGATTGATGAGGATGGAAGCAGACGAGGTGTCTAACCTAGATACAGATGCAGGTCGAATTAGTACTGTGAAAAACCCAACTTCAGGTCGCGGTGGGGCAGGTCACCGGACGGGTGTTAGTGGCAAAAGCGACACCGCCGTGGACTAGGTAGTCGTGGAGAGACCCAGCGACCCAGATGGACTAACGATAATAATAGGGACGATGAATTGACAGGCCAGGACTTGTTCCGGCCGAGATCAGCAGCTGGGAAACTCACCGAAGCAGTATAGTGTCGCCACGAGACGGTGACCAGCACAAAATCGACGGTGGATACAAGAAAGTGGATGACAGGTGACAAGAAGGAATGAGCAGAGCTGCTTGGCTCGAGAACAACAATCACAACGATAGTATAAGGAGGGGGGGGGAATTAATAGTGTGCGGTAGTAGGAGTAGTAATAGCAGTGTTATCGGCCGAGCCGGATTGTAGATGTGAGTGAGTGAGTGAGTGAGTGAGGTATAATATTGTACACAAGACGTGTAGTGTATTGTAGTGTATACTCAGATTAGTCGACCGAGCCGAGTAGACGAGGATGTCGTGTAAATTAGACCGAGATTCAGGGATCTAGGATCCATGCATGGTAGTAGATAATAGCCCAGGTTATTTATGTGCACACTACACACTACACTCTGTGTATGTATGTATGTAGGTATGTGAAATATGTGTGCGCGCGCCTGAGTGTGAGTGCGGGTGGGTGTGGGTGTGGAGGAATTATAGATGTCAGGTGGCATACACTTGCTTGTTTGCTTGTCTGCGTCCCGACTTCTTCTTTTTCTTTCTTGCTTGCTTGCTTGAGAGATATAAATAAATAATCGAATTGGCCCGAGACGTGCACAGAGACGTCAGACACCGACCACCCAAATCGAGCGGCGTTCCTAGACTGCTGGAGTGGTTTCTGTGCAGACGTGACAAGTCAATGGCGCAAGAGCAGCGCAACAGAGGCGATCATGAACGAGGGTACAATATTATCGTGGCTAGTAGGTGAGGTTGTCTAGACATGGGGGTGAGAGGTGGGAGGGGTGATAGATTTGCAGATGTGAAAAGGAGGAAGAGGATTAAAAAGAAAAGAAAAGAAGGGTCGAGGAGATGGAAGAGGAATAAGAAGAGAAGAAAAGTAAGTCGAAGACGAGCCAAGCTGTAACAACAAGGAAGAAGAAGGCACCGAGAAATAGTAATGGCAGCAGACTCGAGGAATCCGGGCCGTCGTTACTCACTGCTGGTAGTGATAGAGACGGACGGACGGTCGTAGCGCGCGGTATATGGTTGGGATACGAAGGGAAGGAAGGGGAAGAAAGCGGAATATACAAAGTGCATCTAGTATAGTACGTATGACATGGTAAATCTCATGGCAGAATCAATACATCGAAATCGACCCGGCGAGCAGACACAGAGATACGGCCTTGTGCCGTGTGTGGTGGTGTGGAATCGGTAGGTAAGGTAGCGCATGCAGATTTGGTAACAGGTCACAGAGAGCTTTGACAGGCATACCGGTGGTGTAATATACCTCAGTGTAGCGTGGTGAGGTAATGCAGTGCAATGTAGCGTGTACTGGCGGACAAACATGAACATGTACGGCAGACCAAGATATCATCGTCATGTCATGTCCTATCATGTCCTGTGCTCGTTTGTTTCTGGGCTTTTTTCTCCCTTCTTTCTCACTTTTGTAGTATCCTAACCCAGCTGGCTAGTATAAGTGGCTAGCTAGCTAGCTAGGTAGCTAGTTGAATACTTATCTGTGAAGAACAGGAGCTTGCATTCGATTGCCGGAAAAACAAGTAGCAAGAAAAAAAAAAAAAGGCGTAGAGCCACGGGGACACAACGGATAGGTAGATAGTTATTATATATAGATATACCTAGGTAGGTAGGTAGGTAGGTAGGCAGAGATAGAGAGATACGGAGCTAGGAAACAATAGCATCGTGATGTACCTCCGGCGGCGTTGTACCTCGAAACAACACAGAACTTAGACGCAACACGCATACACCATACACGCACCACACACACAGAGAACACGATCGAGAGACGTACGTGTATGATTTGATGGCGCAACCCAGCTGCAACTTGTACAAGTCTTAGAATGCAGATGCTGCGGATGCTGCAGTGAGTATACCAGGAGACGAGAGACGAGACATGAGAAACATGGAGGGACGGGGTCTGGTTCCAGTGGTCTGCATCTGCGTCGGCCACGGGCCAAACGGCTCACAGCCTTTTCCTCACCGCCTACTTCGGCCTACTAGTGGCTGTCCTCAGAGGAAGGGGGAAGGGGGATATCGGCGGCCCTTGTGATTGCTGCGGCATGCATGCATAAAGAGGAGGAGGCATAAGCACCGATGCCTCTACTTACCGGTAGTACTACCTATTCTGTTCGGCCGCACAGCTTTTGGACAGGGGAGCCAGGTGTCTGGAGTCTGGTGTCTGGTTTCCTTCCAGTCTGGCCCGGCGGCGGCGTTTCTTTCGCTTGACGACGAAAGGACACAAATAAGGTGGGGTAAATAGTAAGTCAGTAAGGGTCAGGCTGTATGTAGGAGGTAGTGTGCGTACGTACATCATGTACCTACCTAAGTAGGTATTGTATTGTATTGTATTGTATTGTATACGTATTGTATAGCATTGTCTGGCCCTGGTCCTGTATATACTACTACGGGGCATTCCGCACTTGGAGGAGAGTGGATAGTGGACGTAAGGAGGACGTGGGATATAAGAGAAAGCCGGGGGTAAGTGAGCGTGTAGTGTAGTGTATTGTCAATTATGTTATTAGCCGCAATCCCAAGATTATCTTCAATGGGGTTTCATACAAGACCAGGGAGGTGTACCTAATTGGCTATGCCTACGCCCCGCGGTTAGTTAGAATCACGTTTCGATCGATTTGAGGCGCTGGATTACACCATGAGAAAAATGATCTGTCACTTTATCTATCAGTTAACGATAGCCCAAGACCCGGGAACCGGGCTGTCGCATCGTGGCGGTAGAAGTCGGCAGGTAAAAATAGTGTATTTAGCTTAGGCACACACTAGTAGAGACAGAGACAAGTGTGAGCTATAATCTTAGAAACTAAGCAGTGTACCTATATACTTAACCAAAGGAGGTACCTACATGTCTCAGCAATACATGCCTACCTACCTTCTAGGTATTTACCCATAGACAGGTCCCTGCCACATAAGGTAGGTACCGACAATCTATATATATGTATAACCCTGCCGCTGCGTCAATTTAAAAAAGGAAAAGAAAAACAAAAGGAAAAAAAAAAAAAGAAAAAATTAATAATATTAAATAAATGCTTATAAGTGTATATAAGCAGTGTATAAAATATACCTCTCTATATAAAGTAGTACAAAAAGTGCAAGTATTTATTTATCAACCTTCTTTTAACAATCAGATGTGCGCTACACTAGTGTATATCTAGGCAGATTGATGGTTATTGGACCCAACAGCTGGAGGGGCGGTCGCCCAATGCACCCAAGAAAAAGCATACCTAACCGAGAAGCTTGGCGCTCACAATTCACTACCATTTATTTATTGTCACATAGTACACTACCTACACTAGATTATAGAGCTGTAGGTAATCGGCGACTTCGCAGCTACAATATAGAGTCATGCGATCGTGGCCGCATGTCATTGCTTTAGTGTATCTGTCTCGGGAAGCTCCTACTAGGTAGGAGGTGGTAACAATCCCTGGGATTAGAATTAGGTGAGGCGAATAGGCTATGTATTGATACTATGCTCATACACTACCTAGGTACATCTACCAAGTATCCTACCTTCCTAGGTAGGGTACCCAAAGCACTTAATTCTAGCGTTCTCTCTACCTACCCAGGTACTCTGGTATGGTGTGTATACTAAGCAAGTATGTACCTAATATACATATATATAATTGGATTTGTAAAGGCAGAACAGGTAGGCGCGACTTATACTGCGTACGTACTTACCGAATAGAGGACGGGAGGATATCAGATAGTGCAGCTTCTAAACTGGCATTTGGAAGGAGACATTACCTTAAACATACATTGTGTAACTGAGCTGCTTTGGTGTGTGTGCCATCCCTCCCCCCTTTCCCCCCCTTCACCCCCCCGAAATCCCCCAAACCCCCAATTTTCCCCATTCCCCCCCAATTTCACCCGATCTGCCGGGCACCTTTGGGGTTTTTCTGCAGCGTTACGTTTGCTGTTGCGGTTGTGTTGTGCAACGCTGAAGCCTTTCGTCTACATCCCGCTAGCGACAATATACAGGGGATCCTGTTCCGAGTATATCATGTGTATCTGGCATATCTGGCATATCTAGCCTCTCCAGCACATGGTTCTCTCGATACCCTGATGCCGCCATGACCTCTTCTTCCTTTTGGGCTGTGACGCTCCCCGGCTCTTTGACCTGTGCTATAGTAAACTTAAGCCCTTGATATCTCACGCCTAGCCCGACCAGGGCTTCACCGGTGGCCAACCATGGCAAAACGACAACGGTACTGGATTAGGAGTTTCTGAAGGACTTCCCATCGTGAACCAGAACCACAACCAGAACCAGGACCAGGACTGGATATTTGCGCGCCTGATGTGGCCTACTTCGAATCCGCATGATAACCCGCAACTACTTCCAGCAGTAATTGAGTAGAAGACACGCCAACCGACCGTTGGGCGCCATCTATTCGTGCTTACCTCCGGACAACATGGCCGACCTGCTCTTGTTCATTGTCGTTAATACCATCATAGACAAGTGTATCTCTACAGCTCCCATAAGAGCTAATGTAATCTACTCCAACATTAGTTTGCCAGCTCATCATGTCGACAATTTACCGCCTCTTCGTAGCTTCAATAGCAATGGAGCCACCTGTCTCTGTATCTCTCGATCTCATGAATCCACACTTACTCACTTACTCCCTTGTCCTTTCACCTTCTCACTATTTTCCCGTTGTTCATTCTCTTTCTTGCTTCTTTCCTTTTTTCCGCCTTCATTTTTTTTTTTTTCTCGACCTCTGCACTCGTGCTATTTATTACCCGATAGATTCTAACCATAGCTTCGTTTTGCTTCACCACCATGGAGAATTACCAGTATCTTCTAGTTGTTGAATCTTCCGTATCGATGTGCCGAAACTATTAGTTCGATTCAGCCACGCCAAGCTTCCGCTCGCTTGGCTATCATCGGGATCCGCTAGAGATTGCGTTAGTAGAGGTGGCTTTTCAGTATCCTCTCCAAGTGTCTCCATTGCCAGCTTAATCCATGATGGGAACCCGCTATATGTCGTAGAAGAGAAGAGAACCAACAATTAACCTGATCTTTGGTGATTTGTTTCAAGTTTTAGCCCGCATTATTCGCCCCGGCAATGCCGAACTCCCACCGGCTCGCATCAAACCTTGACTACGTTTCGCTGTTCCGTCCCGAAAACCGTCGCACCCTGCCGGCTATTTCTTGGCAAGCTTGACCGGTTACTTCTTTTGGACATAGCTTGCACAGAATAGGAAATCGGTCAGAAAGAGTGGATTACATAGCAAGTCTCTTGCAGTGGGAACCAAAGCTTGCCCCCAAGTACCCCTTATAGCTTCCACCTTATAGTGCTCATACAACCGCAGTCTGACGACAATACATGTATATCCATGAAACCGTGGCTAGCGAGTGCTACTATACACACAGATACCTCCTCAACCCGCGGGACGGGAAAGCCACGCTCGGCTCTTTTAGCAACATGGGCATCAAGTACCATGCCTACACATGTCGTACATATTCGCGCAAACCATTGGTGAACCACTGGTGCCGCACAGAAATTCAACCCTAGGCTGAATTGATGACATGGCGCCCTGTTCTTTCTCTGGTTCAAGTGCCGACTATCTACGGGTCAACTATAAACCCCTCGCTCCTCTCTCTGATGTCAGGTAATGGTGGCTATCAGGTACTTTTGCAGTCCAGAGCTGCGTCTGACTGGAGACCTGAAGAAGCGGATGCTCATTTATTTGGCATTACAACCCGGCTGATTGGGGGAGAGGGGACGAAGCGCAAGTGGACTCGCTCACTGGGTTGACGTCTCTGTTCCCGTGTTTCACCTCATATTAGCTACAGTAGTCTATCTTTACTAACATACACCTGAATAACCTGGCGCGGGGCGGGTGCATTCCTGATTCCCCCTTACGGGCTGGGCAGGGCATCCGTGGTGTCCGTCATCCAGACTGGCTAAGGCACAGATTGGATTGCTCTCCAACGTCCTTTCGGACGGAGTTCCTGAATTCGGCCTCGTTACAGATTATGTCATGCAGCTGCGGGCTAACGGACGCGTGTGTGCCCTGTGCGCGATGTTCATGTCAGACGTGCCTGCATGATTCTAGATAGTCTTAGAGAGCATGGAGGGGTGTGTTAGTTCTTTGCCGGTAAGTTGTTATAAGGCTGACTCCAAAAGTCGACGCACATTTTTAGCAGAAACTACCACCAGCTTCTCGGTAAAGCGTCCCAGGAGTCGGGTATCATAGGATCAGGTTGCTTTGGGCACGGATGTGAGTTATCATTTATTCTACTTCACAATTAACCTGCTTGTCTGTCCACGTTGTCAATGTTGTCCACGTCATCCTCCGGCCGCCCTCGTAAAAAAGATTGGGGCCAGGGGGCTGCTTCTCGGTCCGTCATTAGTATCTATGGTTGTATTAACGTCGGTCAGGGCTTTTTGGGTGAGGAAGTGCTAAGCTGGGTTGGGACTTCCACCGACTAGAGATTTGCGCATGCAAGAGCAAAATCCCCCGGGGCTCCAATCGAGGAGATCCGGTCCCGACACACAAGTTCAGAGATGCCTCCCAACGACAGTCCGTTGATGCGTGGGTGGGACCAGAGAGTTATCATGTGGCTGCAGAGCAAAAGACACCGCGTCTCTATCGGCCAAAGTCGTGAGATATAAAGTAATTGTGCGTTGTGCTCGGATCCGAAATGTCATTGTGATGTCAGATGCTCTCGCTTATGCGCTGGGCGAAGCCGACGAGCTCCCGTCATTGGCCACGGAGATTTGAACCTGCCGTGAACCTTTTGTGAGCGCAAACACTTTCACAAGACCATTGCCGTGCTCCTCGAGTTTGCTCTATGGAGTTTTCTAGCTCTATTGGGCACTATAATCTTGCCATATCTGCTTCACAATGACTTAGGGGTAGCACGAAGAACCCATTGGGATAATTCCCTGCCTAGCCAAATATATTTTAACACGTGAACAAGCTCGACAGCCTTCTTTTATTTGCACTTTGGCCGCGATAACCAGATATCTGGGGAATTGTTCGGAGCTCTGTGTCTCAGTATCGCAGGCGGCCGGGACCCAATTTGTCTCAAATTCATCGGCTGTGGGTGCTCATGTGACCATCTAGTGCTCCAGAGCAACGGATGCTGTAGAGACCATGATAGCCTGGCCAATGAAAGAGAGCATCTTCCTTCAAGCCCCATCCAGGTGCATGTAGACACGAGTCTACAATAGCCTTGCATTAAGAGCATTCCCGCTCTATAACCATAGACAACATCTCAAGTCCGCTCGACCAATAAGGAATGACATTGGCCTCTTATAATATCCAAATTAGCTACTGGCTTACACACTTAAATAACTAGATACTATAGAGACAGAGACGATCCTAGAGATTCACCGCCCAGTGCTCACAAATTCTGCGAGCGTGGTAATACCATGGTAAGGATATTGTTGCTAGCATGAATGGTAGTTCTATGCTGAACTGCTACAGGCGCTACATTCTCGGTGTTCCTAGGTTATCAGGGACGAAGGAATACATTTGACCCCTTAGAGCCCCGACTCAATGCCGGCTAAGGGAGCATGATGCACTTGCTGAGTATATGTGCCTTCATGAAAATGGTGAACCAAACTAGTTCGCCCCTTGTTAACTGACTTTCCTCCTGAATGCTCTATAGCCTGACGTGTAAACCCGAGGACCTTACTACATATCCATTGCCCTACCCCGGCAAGTATGAAGAGTATGAAGAGATAGAACCTATGGTATCACAGGATATAGGAAATTACGGGAATACCCTTTTCAATTACCTAACACATTTGATTTGCTACGGGGGAGGTCCAATCAGCAGCCACAAGTATTTAGCTGAGAACCCAAGATGTCAGCCTAGCGTGCCACAACATTCTCTGGTCCCGGCCGAAAAGGTATCATACCGTCGAGGGAGACAGAATAAATGCAGATGACGCTGTTTGCGAACCAGCGGCACGGGTAACGTGCAGGGACGTTTTACAGGTGTAAGTCGAGAGGAGGAGTATCCGACGAGAAGATCCGGAGGCTATCTACGAAGAGAGAGAGTGTGTGTGCCTCGCACCCATCGAGACAGTCGTCACGGCTGCCTCTAGTTCCGCACTCTTAGTCTGCCAAGAGGCCACCAAGTCGTCCCCAAAAGGACTGTGGTGGTTGCATGTGTCGCCCCGTTACAAGCCGACCGTTGGCACCGATCAACACCAAATAGAGCCCGAGCCCACCAGAGACGGAGAATAAAAACACGTGCTTCGAGAAAAATGACTATATGATTCCCCACAAGTGTACCCCCAACATCGGGCTCATCTAAGACTTCCATTTTGAGCTTGCTGCAGTAGGATACCCAGCTATGCTATCAACTCCCGGCGAGCCGGGAGCTACTGCAATGCAGAATCTCTTACTTACTGCAAGCCTAGGCATATATCACCAGTCTCTCTTGACTTGGAGACCCAAGTACTACCCTTGCTGCAGAGCCCATGCAGTAGCCACCTAACTAGCAAGACATGGTGTGGCCATCCCACCATATCATCTACTAACTACTACCTTAGATCGATGTAGCACGCGGTGATTAGCTTAGGAGAGATGTTGTACGCGCCAGCAGCGAGTGGCAAGGCACTCCGATCAAGGCCGGGTCGATATCCTTGTACGGCCCTGATCGGGCTTTGGGTAGCCAGGAAATTTCAGTGCAACTCATCTTCATGCATGATAAGACCGGCAAATCACCTGGCTAGCTGACTCGTGCTCTTCCGGCGGAACAGGTAGTATGCCTCTACCCGACCCAAACCACTTTCATTCATTCATTCAATTATTCTGTAACCCTAATCTTATCCCAGCGAGAAGGGCGGCAAACTGGTATAGGGGCCCCTTGGCAGGCCCTCATCTGCCTATAGTTTAAGTACACTGCTCTTGGTATGTCCCAATCCCCTGGAAATACGAGTGGTGTAGAAACCAGCGATGCGTGATGCCATGTCGTGTCACGGAAGCGCCCGCCCAAATAGAACAACAGTTTGCGAGGATCATATAACCGAGTCCACCGTTCATTCGGTCTTATAAGGTAGCTCCATCAATCGCAACCACAGTTTGACACAGCAATACGTGTCTGACCGGTCACAGAGATAACCTATGCGATTTGAACATGAAGTACAACTTTCCCGAGCTCGTTGTACCGCACAGTACAGCATCCGCTCGTATTCCCCGCCCCAGGAATCGGCACCCTACGAGTGTCGATAGAGGAATCCTTTTTGTCTTTTTGGTTTCGAATACACGACGGTTACTTTGAAGACCTGTCACTTGATTCCACCGTAGTGGGCGCCGTAGTATAAGACGGCACGAGCTTCGACTTGAGGTACCGTTGTGCAGAATCTCGGTACAATTCGGTTTGCCATGCTGTTCGATTGGCAAACCTGACCCATGACCGCCCCCAAAATTACCGGCATCTCTACGCGAACGTTACAGGCTGCTGCGAGTTACTGCGACCGTGTTACGGCGCCAACCGCGGCCTTTCGAGGGTCAGGCGCAAACCACCGCCAGCGGGGTCTACCGCCAGCTCAAAAGCGGCTGTCGACGAGCCCGAGCTATCCTTGATAACGTGGTCATTTTTGCGCGCCAAATTAAACCTGAGGGCGGCCTGACGGGGGGAGACCATAGAGAAAATTCTGCTTGTCAGATTTGTACAGTTGGCCATTCGGAATTAAGGAAAAAAAAAAAGCAGAGAGATACATGATGCAGGCGGCACAGCCGTCCACAATAAAACAGACCAATCAGTGTGTTGCAAACAGCGGTAATTGCATTTTTCGAGCGCAAGCAGACAAGACCAGACGATAGAGAACACCTGCCATCCTTCCTCCTAAGGAAGCGGTCAACGACGCGCGTGATGATGAAGCTTGAAACGTATGATAGGAAAAGCAAAGCAAACCCGCCCTTTCTAATGACGATCTCTGCACTCCGAGAAGACGGAGCACAGGGCATAGGGCACAGGGCACAGGGCACAGGGCACAGAGCACAGAGCACAGACAGCGCACACGAGCTAGAGTATACCGCGGCCATGGTGCCCGTGACGTCCACCAACCAAAGCCAAAGTCTCTAGGCACTGGCGGATGTGGCGGCGTGAGATGGTTATTATGCACGACATTAAAATCGCGTGCATGAGGGTTGAGGGGAAAAGCCGGCGGGAAGGTTGAGGATGCTCACGTCAGATGACAGACCCATGATTATCAATCGACGTCTTACCTCTGCATCGGTGGTTGAGAATAGGGGTAGTCAGTTGTCTACTGCAGTATGGCCTCGAACAATGCAGACGAAGCAAGGCAGATAGTTCTTGGTCTTGGGCTCGAAAGAGGAAAGCATTCCGTTGGTTTCTCAGCCATTACCCTGGAGGACAACAAGGGGTTGGCTGCATGGTCAGGGTCGATCGATGAATTGACTCCGGCAGTTAGACATTTCCATCTCTGCTTAGAGTATGAGGCATTGCAAGAAGAAGAAAAAGAAGGAGAAGAAGAAGAAGAAGAAGAAGAAAGAAAGAATGATTGATCTAGATATGCGAGCGATGATGAAACCCTCCTTATGGCCACCTTACGTGGGCGCCTATCTATCTATAATTTGTCTTTGATTTAAGGATGTAGTTGTAGGAAGCTATTGAGATCCTTTCCTGCGATCTCAGATTCTACCTACTGTGCCGGTATTGAATAGGGGCATCTTTAGGGTAAGCTCCGAACCTTGGAAGTCTAGAAGCGCTCCACTTTTAGCACTTAGCTGTCTTACATATAGGTACCTAGGTACACTAGAAGAAGTACTGTAAGCTGTAAGCTGTAAGCATGGCACTGGGCAATGAGCCTGACAGACCCCTGTATACAGAAGGTACATACCTAAAGCTTCAACTACCTAACCCAAGGTACCTAGCCCACCCACCCAGATATATCTGATTAGGCAGTATACATGATAGTGCTAAGGTACAACACGACAATAGCGTCAATAACGCCAGGCACTAACAAATGCCCCACGTCGGTTTCTCACTCAGCCTCGTCACTTTCTAAACTTTCCAAACAATTCTCAGCCTCGCCTCTGCAACACTACTGCATCGATCTAGACGGCCTTACGAACTCAATTGCTTCATTGCTCCGGCGTAGCTGTATTCTAGACGACCAGGAGGCCACGTGCTAACCGGGATCCCAAAAGCTTTGTCATAAGAAAGCCACACGTCCTTTCTCCGACTTCGCAAGCAAAGTGCTGGGATTAGTTAGCCTGGCGCCGTCCGAGTTATCGCGACATCATACCTTAGCTTGGTCTTAAATAAACTTGACTAGATTTGTCTGGCTAAGCGGTGCCGAGACTCCCAGGTATCTACGTCTCGTCTCGTCCGACTGGGAACGCCAAACCAGCCTCTTTGTCCTTGGAGTGAGTACGCGCCTAAGCGGCTGCTGAAGGATCTTCTTCCACCTCGTTGCTCGCGGATCAACAGACAGCTCGAGGAACTTTGTAATTACTGCTACTGCGTACACGTAAAACATGTCGCACCCGCCCTCGACGCCGGTCAAGGTGCCGCCATCAGCAGCATCTTACACACCAGCCACACAAGACGCGGACCTTCGATCGCAGATTAACACTCTATTATTACGGGACGGCCATGCAGCCAAGTACGTGTATTATGCTCCCTATCTACTGGTTTCCTGTCCATTCATCATGCCTGGGTCATCAGAGAGTTTCCCTGTGTCCAACTACCTAGACCCTCGGAACTTAGAATAGCCTCCAATCAGCTGCCTATTCTAGATCCCACGACCGTCCGAGTCTCTGAGTACTAAATATAGCTAACATGGCATATCCCGCCAACCGCAGAATCCAGGAACGCTTCCTCCACTCCCTCGACGCGCATAGCTCCAACTGGCCGTCAACCATACAATCACACGCGCTGGCATTGCTGCGGTCGGGCGAGGTCAGCACGTTCCCCGCGCTCATACGGAGGGTACTGGAGGATGTGCGACGCGACACGGCGGCGGCGATGGCGGCTTCAGCCTCTTCTAACACAGCCAACACGACCTCGTCGTCATCCACAAACGCGAACGAGTCTAATACCACTAAAGATGGTGTGAACGGCGCGGCGGTGGTCAATGGTGTCGGCAGGACGGCCGGTGGCGTTAATGGTGCCTCGGCGGGCGGCGCAGACGGAGCCAATCTCGCGATACCCTCGGCGGTTGTGGAGGCGGTGTTGAAGGTGGTCAAGGAGAGCCTAGAGACTGTGTGCGAGATAGATCCCGACGGATCGGCGGGTGGTTGACCTAGCATTCGCCTGACCCGACCATATCTGAACTAACTAACTAACCCAACCCAACCCAACCGAATCAACTTACCTTAACCCCCAGGCTGAGCCCTCAACATTCCATGCCTCCCTAACGATGAACTAGATGTATGTGTTGAGCTCAGCCAGAGAAGAAACGAAAGATAGGCAGTAGGAGACTAGAGAGTCAAGAAACGATATTACTTACCAAATTGGCGAGAGAAAGAAAGAAGGGCTCGTATAAACATACATAGCACAGCGCAAGAAACCCTTTACTCACTACTCCTTCATGAATTGGTCTTTCGATAGCGAAACTAAATGAATTGAATACGAATCTCATCCCAAACAAGGAACCCGGGCCTTTCTTCCGTCTTAATCCACTCACTAACCTCTCCGCATTCTATATATATCTCTATCAAAGTCCTAGGTTCTAGGCGCGTTTTCCTCATCACACTTAAACCCCTGTAGTCGTACGAAATAGGTGGCAAATAAACAGAAGGTAAAGAAACCAGGCTCGTGTGTCAAAGAACGGGCGGCTGACTGACTCTTGTCTTGAATCTAATCTAATCCAATCCATCTTAGACTATTTAACAGCCTACGATCATGAACAACTGAATCGTTTACAGTTAGTATCGGATGTTCCTAAATTCGAACATAACAAGCAAATTAAGAACCTAACGAGGTACCAGGCCAATACTTACCTATTTCTCCCGTTGGATCTCATCTCCTGCTTTACTATCACCACCGCTTGCTACATTAGCCTTTGCCAACGCTCTGTCTGATGTGAACTAGAAAATGATGTTCCCTTGAGGATCGATACAATGCACATACTATAGATGGCTGGTGGCAATCACGGAACTGATGCAAAACATTCTAGGCAAATCAAGCATCAATTGATCAAATCTATCATGAAAGCTACCATCCACCATCACCCCATGTTCCGAAACGGGGACCAACCTTCATTAACATCGACCATCCGCATTAATACTGTGGAACAGGAGCCGTCCATTGTCTGTAGCAGAGGCTGACCATCAGCGGTTGTCACTCTCTAGAGCGAGAGCCACAATCTAGCAGTAAAATGTGATATTCTTGGTGGGGTCGTCAATGGCGACCTAGGAGCCAAGGAGCGACGTATTGCTTGGCTCTGGGGACCAAATAGTCCTAACAGATCGCACATTGTGTATATAAAACGGCACGTAACGCGACTAAAGTACAGGTGTGGCGCCATGAACACCACATAAAGATGCGTGGGGCTCTATCGCTTAGTCGTATAGGCCGTCATCATCACCGGCTTGACCAAAGTTGTTGCTGTCGCCTCCAGCATTCGCAGCCCCGTCACTTCCTGGGAACTTGAAGAAAGCGCCGGGGCCCGCGTTCTTCATCTGCTGTGCAAAGGCCTCATACCGCCGGATTTCAACGTCGTTAACTGATCTGCGAGCCATCTGCATTGCCTCCTCAAAGTGACGCTTGGTAAGCTCAGGTACAGGATCTTCCTCGTCGTCAACTTCCATGTCCCCAGCTCCCTCAGCTTCGCGCGCACGTTGACGCTCGATATCTAGAGTGATGGACTCCTTAATAGCAATCTTGACTGCTCGCTGGGTAATGAAACCAAGATCGGCACCGGAGAAGCCGTGTGTCTTCGAGGCGATGTAGTTCAGGTCAACATCGGCAGCGACAGGCGTCTTACGGAGCTGAGCCTTAAGAATGCCCAGACGCCCGGGTTCATCAGGAAGAGGTACGTAGATTAGGGAATCTAGACGACCGGGACGACACAGAGCAGGATCCAACTGCTCAGGTCTGTTAGTCGCACCAATAACGAAGACATTCTTCTTTGAAGTCATGCCGTCCATTTCTAGACATCAGTTAGTGTTCTGTCCATTGTACTCGTAGTTCTTTGAAGCTTACCCGTCAGAAGCTGGTTGACAACACGGTCTGAAGCGCCACCGGCATCTCCAACAGACCCGCCACGCGCCTTCGCAATGGAATCCAACTCATCCAGGAACACAACGCAGGGTGCGGCAGCCCGAGCCTTGTCGAAGATATCTCGAATGTTGCTTTCAGATTCACCAAACCACATGCTGAGCAGTTCTGGACCCTTGACAGAGATAAAGTTGGCGGCACATTCATTTGCAACAGCCTTAGCCAACATCGTCTTACCCGTACCAGGAGGACCGTAAAAGAGGACACCACGAGAAGGTGAAAGACCAAATTTGAGGAACTTCTCGGGGTGATCAACAGGATACTGCACACTTTCCTTGAGATCCTGCTTGACACCTTCCAGTCCTCCAATATCTTCCCACCGGACGTTTGGCACCTCGACAACGGCGACTTCGCGGAGAGCTGACGGGTTAGAAACACCAAGCGCAAACCGGAAATTCTCCATAGTGACACCTAGCGAGTCCAAGACCTCAGCATCAATGGTATCCTCATCAAGGTCAATGAGATCCATCTTTTCTCGAATCTGTTGCATGGCGGCCTCGGAGCAAAGGGCAGCGACATCGGACCCAACGTAACCATGAGTCTCGGCGGCGATTTGCTCAAGGTCCACATCGTCAGCAAGCTTCATGTTCTTGGTGTGAATTTGTAGAATCTCAAGACGACCTGTGGGATCGGGAATGCCAATGTCAACCTCTCGATCGAAACGACCAAAGCGACGCAAAGCAGGATCGATTGAGTTGGGTCGGTTAGTGGCAGCCATAACCACAACGTTGGAACGAGCCTTCATGCCATCCATGAGTGTTAGAAGCTGCGATACAACGCGTCGCTCTACCTCTCCATTTGTCTTCTCTCGCTTCGGAGCAATAGAATCGATCTCATCGATAAAGATGATGGCAGGAGAGTTCTTCTCAGCTTCCTCAAACGCCTTTCTCAAGTTGGATTCGGATTCACCAGCCATTTTCGACATGATTTCAGGACCGTTAATTAGGAAGAAGAAGGCGCCAGTTTCGTTGGCAACTGCTCGTGCCATGAGCGTCTTACCAGTACCTGGAGGGCCGTAGAGCAAGACGCCGCGCGGTGGCTTGATACCAATAGATTTGAACAGCTGGGGATGACGCAAGGGCAACTCCACCATCTCTCGGATCTGAGCCATCTGTTTACGGCAACCACCAATATCATCGTACCCAACTTCGTTCAGGTTGTTCTCTTCCTCCTCACGCTGAATTGGTTCGCCCTCGCAGTGGATGACAGTGTCTTGAGCAACGATACCATACTCGGGAGGGTCGACCTCAACTACCTTGAATTCTACTTGCCGCATACCACCACGCACAATGAATAGATCACCTTGACGAACGGGGCGGTAGGCTTCTCGGAAGTATGGAGCGAGGAAAACGTCAAATAGTGAGCCGGTTATGCCCTCAACGGTATCTGCAATGGGAAGAACAGCGATTCGCTTGGCCTATTTTAAGTTAGCGTCAAAATCAAAATCAGTAAACAGAACTTGTATGAAAAGTCGAGGCTTACATATTTGATATCTGGGCAGGGGTGGATGGTGATCATGTCACCGTGCTTCACCCGGAGGTTGTGTCGGACGACCCGGTTGATTCGGGCACTGCCATCATCGAGATCGTCGTCGGCGAGAACAATCAAAACGGTATCCTTCCTCTTCTTGCCACGAACAAGAACTGTGTCGCCACGGAAAAGCTGGAGCTGTTCCATGGTGTTGTTAGAAAGCGCAATGATTGAGTTGTCATCGTTAACGGCATCGGTGACCCTACATCTACGGATCAGTACTGCCCAAAGTGATCTCAGGATGAAGCACTGCCTACATCAGCTGGTTGGGCTTCTTCTTCTTCTTTAGAATGGCCGTAGATGTGTCATTCTCCTGTGTCCCACGTTAGTAGCACGCAATGAGAGGTCATTATTAACCAAAGGCGGGCGTACATCTTTAGGCTCGGCGCCAGATACATCGCTGTTTCTCTCGTTAGCACGTAAAGGCACGTGTGACGACGGCTGCGAGACACTTGAAAACTTACGCCAAGTTGACCTTCTTCTTGTGTTCGGGCTCAGATGCCATGGTGTCTGCGAGATCTATGGAGGAGAGGTGGGCAGTACTGAGTGTGGGAATGTGGGTATGAAACTGTGGACGAGGGCAAAAGTACGCAGCGGCAGAGACAAACAAGAACACCTCTCAACACCAGGGGAAATATCTATAGGTTCCCGGAGGTTTTCAGGATTGAATGGAGAACGGGTTTGGAAGGTGGAAGGAAAGGTTATAAAGCAGAAGGTTTGGAGTGGTTGCTTTTGGCCTTGTTGCGGTTACGCTGCCAGGTGTTTGGAGTGTGATGACGGAGGGTCTAGGTCTGGCCTGGGAGCTCGGACCATGTGTACGACCCGCTTGTCAATGTTTACAGACTAGCCGCCACCTTCTAAGGCCTTCCACCCGCCCGTTGGGTTTATGCCAGATTGCGCTGTGGTGCTGACCGATACAAGGCTGCCTAGGTGCTGAGTCCACTAAATGGTAGCTGAGCTAAGGCCTGCTAAGGGAAGGAAGTACCTTGGGTACCTTGTAGGAAAACTGGCAGGCAGACAATCTCGTACGCAAGCGAGCTGTGATTGGATGGACTTCTTAATGGTGGTACCTTTGTACCTTGCATGTTGCGTTGCAGATGTGTTCGGATTTAATAGAAGCTACACCTGTGTGCAATTATTTGTTCACCTCAGAATGGCAATCTGCATTCTTGCCCTTCCCAACTACTTGATACCATTGTTGTATATGTACATGCAAAAAGACAAGAATCCAACGGAGACCTATCGTATTTTTTCAAGAACTACTTGTAATCTAAACGCCATTATATAGTGGCCAACCCATACCTACCAAATAGGGGACCTACTAGGATTTCCAGCTTCTATACAAATCGGTGGTCGAGGGAGGAGGTATACTCATTCTACTAGTGCAGATATCCCAAACAATCACTATCACACGGTAAGGGAGGGAGTCTTGGTAGGCCCAGGGGTCTTCGGTCACAATATTTTGACATTAACGCGTCCGTGCCTCTCAATTTTAGACGTCGTCATCTCTCTATCTTGAGGTAGGTATGTCGAGACGCATCAATAAGTATGTTTTTGTCTAAGTGAGTTAGTGTTGCTGCAACAATGACCATTATCTCGGTGTACACCAAAGAGTTGTGCATTCTAAGACAGACGCAGCTTCAAAATCTGATCCCCTACTCATCAAGAATGAAAAAAGGAATCCTTTTCCCCAGCCCTTGCACCCTGCCCATTCTCTACCAAACATACCAAATACGAAGAAACCAGATGCTAGCAAGCTTTGAAAATACGAAATATCAACAACGCCTTAGTATATACACAACTTTTTTGCAAATCCCCATTAATTGATTAAAAGCAATAGCCTACACCCTTCACACACCAGTACGATTGACTACCTAGGCGCGTTTGTTCCTAGGAATCAAAAATCGCCCCGAACGCAGGGATGCCACGAGCCTCGAGGCGGTACACCACTTGTTGCGTAACTTTCTTATTCGAGATGATGCACACGGCCTCAGCGTTGCTCTCCTTCATCAGTTGGTACGCAAGAGCAGCCAAGTCGGGTTTTCCTTGAGTCCGAGTGTTCCAGATGATCGCCCTCGGGTCTGCCCGTAGCACATCATTCATGATCTCTTCGCCGAACGTTTCGCGCGGATGAGGTGTGGACCACAACACCCGTGCTGGCACGCGGCCCTCAAGGAGCACCGGCATGCAAGGGCCGATGCCCGATCCCGTAGCCACAAGCACGACCTTCTTAAACAACGGCGCAATAGTCAAAACCCCCGAGGCGAGGGCCCCGCGCGTCCAGAGTCTTTGCGGCCGCTCATCAATAGTCTTTCGTGTCCAGTCACCTGCATTTGATACGACGATCGAGAAGCCCTTCTGGCCTGGCTTGTCGATGGTTGCGAAGGCATGCCATTCGCGCATTGGCTTGTCAGAAATGCGGATTGCTTTCCCTGCAATGGGTGTCTCGAAGTCAAAATGCAATCGGATGGCATGCTTCGATAGAAATTCTGGTCGAACAGCAACACGTCTAAGCCTAAGCCAAGGCAGCGCGATGCTTAGTGTGATCAGCGCCAAAAGGTAGACTGCTGGAGTGCGAGCCAGAGAGTCTGCAAGTGATACTGTTCTCGGTTTCAGAGAATCAGTTGCTACTACCAAATGAGCCCACACGAGGGCTGTGGCAGTCCAGCCAGCAAAGCGGTGTGTCCATTCAAATTGATCGTGCAATTTGACACGGACGTCTGGATGAGCCATGCCGACAATACCTAGTAGGAGAACAAGAACCAGGTAACTTAGCACTACGGTTCCCGTGTTAATGTGGACTTCCTGATTGCCTCTCGCATAGTTGAATGTCGCGCCGACGGTGAAGATAAGCCACCATAGTACCGCGGAAACCGCAGCGCCGGAGTGAATGCCTCCAATGTGATATACACGAGCACTATAGCAATTAAGGTCAGAAATCGTCTTTCTGAACACGTCTTGTAAGTGTCTTAGAACCCTCTAGAGCTTCTAGAGCACGAGTTCGACCCGAAACGCAGCTTGTACGTTCTGAGAGTCGCCAAAGGGAATGAAATTCGGAATTGCTTACCATTGACGTCTAATAAAAAGCGGCGCCCAAGTTGGTACGCGGGTTGCCAACCAAAACAGGAAGTTGATGATGTGGTCTTGCCGCATAGCTACGGCTACCAGTAGGTTAACAGCTATAGCTGTGGGAAATTGAGACAGCGGCAAGCTGCCACTATCCCACGACTTCCACCAGACAAGGGCGAACGCAAGGAGATTTCCGGAAAATATGAAAGAAAAGAATCTCCGGTATAGGGAAAAGAAACGATGCCGAAGCCATCTTTGACCATGGAATCCGTTCTTGCTTGGAAGGTCGTATTTGACGCCTTCTTGCAGGTCTTCAGAAGAACTGTCCTGTTCGCTATCTTTGTAGCCTTTCTCAAGATCGACAGAACTAGTTGACGGGGTCGTCTCACTGGCCGTCGCAATTTTGGTGGAGGGAGAGCTGCTTGCTAGACTTTCGGAGCTTACAGTTTCCCGTGGCCTCTTCGGAATTCCACTAGCTATCTCCCGTAGCTTCCGCTTGTCGAATTTCCCGTTGACAGTGAGGGGGATCGAAGCAATATACAGCCACTCTGTTGGTATAGCATAATATGGAAGCGTTTCCCCGACAATTCGACTCATTTCGTCATTGTTGAGGCGGCTGGGCCCTGAATAAAACGCCCAAAGCTTGTCATCCACGACCAAAGCACAGGCCTTTGTCACCGACGATACGCTCTCCACGGCGGCAGAAACGCCATCAAGCTCAACGCGGAACCCCTATTGTCGTCGTCAGTGGCCTCATAACCTACGAGGTCTAGATGCTGAAACTTACCTTAATCTTGACTTGATCGTCCTTCCGACCGAGCGGTATAAGTTTACCATCTTCTGTCCAGCGGCCGAGGTCTCCGGTATCGAACATTATGGAACTAAGAGTCCTATTAGCATTTTTTCAATAGCAATGCGATACACTAGGTCTCGATGGACTTACCCATCTCGAGTGAATTTATCTGGCTTGAATCTTGTCGCAGTCAATTCCGGCAAGTTGACGTATCCCGCCGAAACGCAAGCTCCGCCTGCCCACTACCCAGGGATCTAAGTCAATATTTACTATTTATGTGAAAACAAACTAGAAGGCGTTGAAAGGGGTGTACGGTTCTCCAGGGTTACTGACCATGACGCCGGGCTCCCCAATAGCCACAGGGTTTTCATCTTCACCTAGGACATAAACGGTAGTGTTTGGTAATGGCTTTCCGATAGTCAACAATTCACCAGGTTTGTGCAGGTGTGCCGTATTTAGGATGGTAATCTCAGTCGGGCCGCAAATATTCCAAAAGTCGACATGCGGCGACCACTCCTCGGCTAAAGGCACAGGGCACGGCTCACCGCCTACTACGACTGTCTTAACGTTGGGGAAATCGACTTGTGCAAACTTCCCAAGGACTGTCGGAGTGGCGATGACTGTGTCCACTCTCCTCATGACATCAACCCAGTTCCCATTGCGAATATGCAATGTCCCGCCATTCATAAGGGTCGCAAGGATCTCCCATTGTGCTGTGATGATATTAGCAGGGTATCAGACGATATTAACACTGTATAAGGCTACCCACCCATATCGAACGAGATATTCAAAAGCTGGGCCACGTTCTTGCCTATGGTAATCTTTAAGCTCGCCGGTTCAACCAAAAGATTATTCGTCACATTTCGATGCCTTATATCGACACCTTTCGGTTTACCTGTTGTGCCGGATGTGTAAATCATGTATGAACCAAAACTAGAGTCCATTGCAACGTTTGGGCGCGCGTCGTTCTCGAGAAGAACTTTTCGATCCTGTCCGTCAAGTTCCACGATTTCCGAGGCGGTCTTTCGAGCATGTGGCTCAATCTTGGTGCGGAATTTGGAGAGGCACAGTATAATTCGGGCGCCAGCATCATTGAAAATATGTTCTAGCGCGGCATCAGTGACGACGCCGCCATCTAGCGGCACATACTGCGCCCCGGCCTTTAGAACCGCAAGGATTCCCACAAGCAGTTCAATCGAACGCGAAACGACGATGCAGGCTCGGTCGTTTGGACGAAGACCGCGCTGTATCAGGTTGTTGCTGAGTATATTGGCTCGCCTATCGAGCTCCTGGTACGTTATTGTTGTCCCATCATGGTGACGAGCAGCCGTGGCATGAGGATGACTATCAACGACATGTTCAAAAGCCCTGTGGACAAGGTCAAAGGGAATGTCGACACGAGATCCTCTGCCAAACTGGTTGAAGAGTCGTTGGTCCTCTAGGGACAGGTTATCGATAGAATAAAACGACATGCTCAGACGGCCCATGCAAGGTTCGCCTTCACTCCTGAATTCCTTGAGATTATCCCTATGTCTCGCAGGGTAGCATCCTCGAGTGGTAGGCTTTATATAAGATTGTGGACGTTGACATTTATACTGGAGATGAGATTCTGGGCTGTGCTCTTAATGATACTTGGATCTCGCCGGGTATGGCCCGCACGATAGGGGTCACGGAGACCCCTTTGCCGTCACTTCAAGGGAGTGAGCCCATCAGCGCAGGGCTTACTTGCCTCAGTATTTCCAGCATTTCACTAAATTTGGCTTGTCTATATGATGGCACACGAAATGACGGGATAACGTGGGTATGGGTACGTACCTTACCTCCACTTTTGCACTTCTTCTTTCAGCCCGGTTTCTGTTACTATCACGTCCGTGTTACCGTGACCCGAAAGAAAACGGGGGTGCAAGAGTCGGACAGGAGGAAATCTGTTTACTAATGGGAGGGAGTCTTTCCACCAAACCACTTGCAGAGATCTTGACATGCATCGATACTGCCTAATTAAGACGAGGGTCTTAAAAATGCTGACAATTTCAAGCATCTTGGGCATTCGACTCCCAAAATATTTCGGTACGTGACAGGTGATACCTACCGGATCGGGTAGTAGAAGAGCCGCAAGTTATGATAAGGCTCAAGCCGATGAGATCCAATGTTACTAGGATGCTTCCAAGCTTCTCTTGCACAAGGGACCCCGGAACGTACCATTCGCCCCTAATCAAAACTGGGGAATGCATATCGACAGCATCCCGAGAAGCCCGTTAGGCTTCATTACGTATTAAGCTATGTCTAGGATGCCCATTGTGTGCTACCATAGGGTTACTTACAAGATCCATTCCTAGGCTGATGGACGCAAGTTTAGATCCATTCTAAGGGTGAAACCCCTGGTAAAATGACGGCGCCTCGAGGTTTGTAATGCTATTGTCATCAACTGTCATATTTCTATTACGGGTACGAGTTAACTGCTGAGTTGTACGTGCATACTTCACACACTTCACTTTCAACTTTGACTGCTTAGCCCATGAACCTTGGGTTACCTGGTACCGGACCAGTCAGCCGGGCCGGATCCAGCGAAATGAAGATTCACTATTGAAAAGTAGCCATAGAGTTCTTCCAGCAAACTTTCCTAATAAAGAGCTTGATTACAACGTTCCAATAACAGCCAAATTACGAGACGGGAGGAAATTATACACTATCAGCAGAAGAACAGTTGTGCGTCTATCATAGCTGGGGTCATGAACAGGTACTTGCTTGCTTGGAGATACAAAACATCAACTCGAAACACGACTCAAACGGAAAGGATATTGATATTACGAGAAGGTCTTGTACGAGCTGACGAGTGTACGTGAGACTGGTGTTGTTTCTATATGCAATACCAATATGCTCCCTGAGGTGGCTTAGAAGCTGGAATTACCTAATGCGCATAGGCTAATAACGACTGACGATCTGTATTCTATGGAATTACTCGATGATACCAATCATCAGAGAAAACGCCAAGCCCACCTGACTGCATGTCACAGCAGCGTTACGGCAACATTACATACAAAAATTGGTACTATTGTGGTGTAAGGAACAGCGATTTACTGTGTACTACACTGCAGCTCTGGAAATAAATACGACTCTGGCACAGCGATCCGGCGCATCTAACTCGACAAGGGCTATCTATTCGTGGAAACCGTTCTGACCGATCGAGGAAATTGCCTGATCGGGATAACCACTCGCACGTCAGAATGTTCTTTCGGTTTGCGCGCCTTGTGACATCGGCGGCTGTCTCCGGCGTGCTACTGCTCGTCATTTACCTACCCTGGCGCAACTCCGTTCGCTTAAACACAAATGGCGTTTAAATCTTATGGGGCATCAGGAGCAGGGCGTCTGGTTTAGTCCAGGTACGTCGGCCCCGAACCTACATCCTGCCTAGACGGTGGTATTCCCGCGTTTACCCCTGTCGGACATCCCACCGGCCTATTTAGCCGGGACACGGAGAATGGCTTTGATATACCTATCTGTAGTTTTCTTCTTTTTTTTTTTTTCCCTTTCTCCTCCAAAGTTCACCCCTTTCGACCTTCTGGTACCTCGGCTTGATAGAACCGAGATGGAGAATATCTGGGTGGTATTCCGGACTTCTGTATACGCTACATTTGTTGGCCCGCATACTGACTGCATGGCGCTGAGACGCGCGGTTACCGAACTGCTCCTCAATCACGTTACCAGCAGTAATTGCAGGGTCCAAGCAACAGTAAACAACTAACCTCGGTACACGAGAACGGGAAATCGCCAAACTCTTGGCCGTCTTAGCAAGTTTGGCAGATCCGCCGTAGTGTAGCGTACTAATAATACTCGTCGTTATGTTTTTAGTATTGTGGGTGAGATATGGGGAAACGGCCAACGTCGTCAGACAAAAAGTCTTGTCAGGGGCTCTTTAAAAACAAAACACACATACCCAATTATCACGTCATGGTTACTTGGCCTACCTACAAGCCCGCTCAGAGTGCTTTTTCGTGCTTCCCGAAAGGTTTAAAATAGGGATTCCCATATGCAATCCTACGGGTCCGGCAGGCTTGTCACACCACGTCTATGCGTAGGAGCCACTTCGTGGGGACGGCGTAACTCAGAAATAAGTATTGCATATTGTTCATGTAGGTGCGCTGCAGCCCCCACTACCACCCTACTGACAGTTCCCACGTGGGCAAAATAAACGGGTGGTTTCATGATCTACTATACATAATGGCCACTACGTAGTAGTATAGTAGCAGCACGGTCCCTCTTCACATGTCATATTGCTTGGTGACATCGCCTGACGCGATGTTACGGCGGTAGCACTGCTAAGGGAAACTGGCGGAGGACGGGGTTGAATCTTACTATTGCTCGTTTTGTGTCGGTTGCCTTTTTTTCTGTTACCTAGGTTCACGGACCTATAGGATCGTTGCTGGAAAGGGGCTGGGGTTACAGACAGATGAATCCCCTGGAAAGTGTGGTATTTCTGTTACTAATATAAAGCTCAATACATTGACGTTGGACTACTCTTGTGCTTACTAAATTATACGATGTTTGTTTTGCCTTGGAACACTACGAGACGCTTCGTTTTCCGAAACCAGACGTCGCGTCCTTTCTTGCCGTAGAAGCTAATAGGCAGCTCGGAAATACCCAGTTGTTGGAGAGTAGGAGGGGGTTGCAATAGTGAGATGACTCTAGATTCATTCGAACTAATCATCTAGCTGCCGTTACCCACTCATTAGCGCTTCTTATGAAGATTTACATCAAAGACTACTACTCAATGGAAATAGTAACCCAATTCTGTTCAAAGCCACATCTCACGAGCCAAGAATCAGAAGTGGATGGTTAGAAGTTTGATGCGACCCTAGTCCCGGCAATGTGACACAACTGTCAGCTTCCCCGCCCCTAATTGGGGAAGGCGTCGAAGGAGGTAGAGTGAGGGCTGAGTAGAGCTTATGTCTGGAATACGGAATCATCCTGAATTCCCAAGTAATACAAATACGTTCTTTTCTAAGTGTAAGCGGAATGCTATACACACGGCATTTCCGTGTGAATAATACGCCCATAATCACGGTTTCATGAGTAGATGGCATAGACATCCTAACACGTGGCGCTTCTCGGTGCCGGGATACAAGCAAGGTCTTCTTGCTTCCGCCAAACATAACAGCATCCGAGCACATTTCATTCTAGCTTCAAGGCTTAAAAGCTATCACTGACGAGGAGACCACGGTTACGCGAATACCAGAACCACTACCACGTCAGAATAATGCAGCCCTCAGGCGCGGCTAGTCTAGAGGCCATGGCCCTGCCAGACTTCGAAGGGCTGGAGCAGCTGTCTTTTCCTGCAGGCCAGCATAATCCCGCCATTGGAAGTGATGATGTTCGTGTTGGCATAGACCCTGCGTCAGCAGTTGTGGTCGTGCAACTCAACCGTCCACCAAAGCGTAATGCTCTCACACAGGCGATGATGAATCAATTGGTGTCCGTGCTTGACCAACTCGACCAAAACGAGACCGTGAGAGCTGTCGTCTTAATGGGGACTAAGAAGGGTGCTTTCTCGGGTCGGTCAAACTGGGTAGCACTTTGCTAGGCCATGCTAATACAGAAACTTCTCTAGCTGGCGTTGACATTAGCGAGTTGGCTCGACTAACAACTGGCGAGGCACATGAGAGAAGATTCCTCTCGGATCTGAACGGGGCGTTTGAACGATTCTCGAAACCCATTATTGCGGCTGTTGAGGGCTTAGCTGTAAGCGTCTCCCTTGCCTCACCACTCTCGCAATTCTGTCTATGAAACTTGATCTTTAATGGGATTCACACAGCTCGGAGGTGGATTTGAAGTCGCACTTTCTGTAAGTCTCATAACCGACTTCAATTACCTTCCCGGAGGCCTAAGACCTGAGACATAGTGCGATATCATTTACGCGGCGGGAGACGCCACATTCGGCCTACCCGAGGTCAGCATCGGGACGATTCCAGGAGCGGGTGGCACTCAGAGACTCGTGGGGGCTCTGGGCAAGTACAAGGTAAGCAATCCGCGGCAAGCAGGAATCTTTGCAACACATATCCAGCTGACATGAGACACAATAGGCGATGGAGCTCATCCTGTCACGTCAGACAATTAGCGGCGAAGAACTTGCGCAGAGGGGACTCGTCAGCAAAGCCTTCAACGCAGGGGAGGACGTGGTACAAGAAGCCGTGAAGCTTGCCGCTCGCATCGCCGCTTATTCTCGACCAGTCGTGAACATGGCTAAGCAAGCCATACTAGCCGGTAACGTTACCTTAAGCTGCCTGCGTGGAATGAAGGCGACACAAATGACCATCCTCGACTGACTGAGCTATTTTGTAGCCGAGAACAATCATTTAGATGCGGGAATGGCCGTCGAGAAGCAGCTGTACTATATGACGTTTTCCCTCGATGATTTCAAGGCCGGCACGAATGCTTTCCTGAACAAACAGCAACCGGAGTTCAAGCATCGCTGATGGAAATTCGCAAGCTTGAAAAAGACAAGCCCAGGGTTCAAGCAAACATTGAGAATGGCGTGTCGTAAGGAGGAGTGCCAATTCCAATTCAGTCTATGTCCTTTTTTTTTTTTTTTTTTTTTTTTTGATGGCCCTCCTGATCAGATGTTGCCAAGGTAACGTACTTACTGAAGTTGAACCGATGCAAAGCGAATCAAATTAGCATAGGCAGATAAGATAATTTACACCCAATCATGACTTGTTGTACTGGTTTGCTAGCGTAGTACCTACTAGAAAACCTCCACTTACCCCACCAAACTGCAGCTCAAAGCACATTCTTGCGACGTCATACCTACCCCTTCAAGCTCCGCCTCCACCGGAAAAGATTTATATCTTTCTACACCTACATACACTTTACATCCGCGCGATATCCACGTGACGGTCAAGAAGGAGGAGGAAGAGGAGTAGCATCGGTAATTGTTTTTCCTCCTGTCTTGGCTTTAAACGATCTGGAATTGTCGACTAGTTAATGCCCCTACTCAAGACGCTTTCTGCTTCTTCTTGCTTCTTCTTCTTCTCCTTCTTCTCCTTCTTCTCACATGGGATATACAGTATGGATTCTCCCAGAGCTTGTACTTGGCGATTGTTGGTATGGTGATAATACGTATTACGTGCTGTAGATAAGAGCGACCTTGTTTACGCAAGGATTAGGATCTCGTACTAGCATCGCTAGGTCATCGACTAGGTCAGTAGTTCATTATCTCGAGCCCCACTGGTGCTTTTCACTTACATGCACCAACTAGGTACCTAAGAGGTAAGAGGTAAGAGGCAAGTAGATACTGGTGATAAAGGAATGATACGATACACATTCCTCATTCCTCGGAGCAGAACTTCAACGAGAACCTCGAACTTCGAACGGGCTTACCATCGCATCATGCGTTCTGCCCTCGACACGACACTTGACTGACAGCAGCGGAACTGGTCCTCGTCCTTATTCTTGTTCTTGTTCTTGGGTCTTTGGTTTTTCCGCCATAAACCTAGTTCGCCATCATCTAGCATATCCGTCATGGCTTCAAGATCGCCTGCGACGTGGGCCGCGTATGAGCAAGGAGCGTCACCGGGCGGTCGAAGCGCTAGCGAGTCGTCCACCGGTAACCAGAGTATCGCTTTCGAAGACAATCCCCTCCTTGGCGACCACGAAGCCCGGGATCGCGATGATCGGTTTCCCCAGCTCAGACGACGAAGGTAATCAAAGGCATACGACTGACAACCCGCGCGACTAGTATGGCGGCTAACCAGAATCATCATCCCAGGTCGTCGGTGACGAATACCTTTGCCGCCCTTGGGGATCTCGGAGGCGTCAATAGCATCCGGTCATTTGGCCGAAGTTTCCAACGAGCCGCTGCGTTCCCCGAAATCATCCCTCAGCAACCGTCCTTCGTATTTGCGCCGGGTCAAGAACCCCTCCACACAGCCGACGTCGAGGCTCTGCCAGCGCAAGCCGTTCTCCGCCAGCAGCTCGGTACTACGCCTTCCGACAGCGCCATCGTCGACACTGACCAGGAAGATGCGAGTCCCTATAGTCCCACCCTAACGCCCGTAGAGAGTCGATCAGGCGAGAGGAAGCGCCTGGGGAGCCAGAATCTACACAGAGTGGTGTCGCCGTCGGGCTCTATGCGCAGCAACTCACTGTTCTCCACGCCTCCTCTTCTTTCCGCCCCTCCAATCTTCGGTAGCTATGGGTCGGTTCGAAGTTATGGCACAATCGGGGATCTCGAATCCGAGGCAAGCCATGCTTCTATGAGAGAGGCCGCAGAGCTATGGCGGCAACAACACGAGTCGGGAGCCAACGTCCCGGATGGAGAAAGACCCCCTATACTGGTGAAGGAGGTAGAGCAGGATGGGAAGATAGTTCTGGCTGTCTCTGGCCAGTCTACTCTACCACAAACAATTGTCAACTCAACGAAGTAGGTGACGCAAGTTGAATCCAGTATTCTCGATGCTAACTGATTGTAGCGTTCTTATCGGTGTTGGACTTCTTAGTTTACCCATGGGACTGAAATATGCTGGATGGGTCGTTGGTATTATCGCTTTGGTGCTTTGTGCTGGTGTTACGAGCTGGACTGCAAGACTTTTGTCCAAGTGTATGGACCTCGACTCCACAATCATCACCTTTTCAGACATTGCCTTCATCTCCTTCGGGAGAAAAGCTCGCGTTGCCACTGCTGTCCTTTTCACGCTAGAGCTACTGGCTGCCTGCGTTGCGCTTATCGTGCTCTTTGCTGATAGCTTAGCTGCATTGTTTCCTGGGACCTTGAGCATAAACGAGTTCAAAGTTCTCTGCACTCTTGTTCTCATACCTCTTCAATTTGCCCCTCTTGCGCTACTTAGTGTTACTAGCTTCGTTGGCGTCTTCTGTTGTCTAGGCAGTAAGTCAACCATCACACCCTATCTAAGAAGAAAACTAAACCGTAATAGTTGGCGTCATCGTTATACTTGATGGTCTAATCAAGCAGACAGCCCCTGGCTCTCTCATTGAGCCGGCCGCAACGTATCTTTTCCCGGCGAATTGGTTGACACTGCCTTTATCTTTCGGGTTGCTCATGTCTCCGTGGGGTGGGCACAGTATATTTCCCAATGTAAATGAACACAGACCGCATTCTCTACAACTTTTCACTGATAAAATGTGTATAGATTTATCGGGATATGCGTCACCCTCACAAGTATAATAAGGTAAGTTTGATTAACGACTTTGAAACTTACTCTAGCTAATATATGAACAGGCCGTCGGCTATACCTTCTCGTTCACTGTGCGTAGACCATTTAAGCCCTATGTTTCTCGTACTGATAACATCACAGCTCCTTGTAGATGCTTCTGTAGCTATAGTAGGATTGTTGATGTTTGGTGACGGTGTACGTGACGAGATTACGGCAAACATTCTTGAGACTACCGGTTATCCTAACGTACTAAACGTGCTCCTCGTTATCTTTATTGCTATCATACCACTCACAAAGGTCCCGCTCAACGCTACTCCTATTATAACTACCGCCGAGGTATTATTCGGACTTCGCCAGCAAGTTGTTGCAGAAGAGACGCCTTTAGTCGGCCTTTCTAGCACCTCGAGAGGACTACTGAAGGTCCTGATAAGAATCGTCACATTACTAGTCTTCCTAGCAATTGCCATCCTCTTCCCTGCCTTCGATTCCATTATGGCATTCATGGGAAGTGCTCTCTGCTTCACCATCTGTGTTACGTAAGTCGTTCCCTCTTCCACATCATGTAAAGAGGGGCAAAAAGGCACTAATAACTTGCTACCAGACTTCCTCTAGCATTTTACCTGAAGCTCTTTAGCCGTGAGATTACCACGAGGGAACGGATCCTCTGCTGGTCCGTCATGTCATTATCATTGACAATCTCCTTGGTAGGAACCGTCTGGGCTTTCCTACCTAAGCGCTTGATCGGAGCCGAATGATGATGATCTTTTGCGAATTTATACGCTACCCATCAGAGTCTTATTCGAGGCTTGACGGATATCTGATCAATGTGTCGAAAAATGCATAGCGTTTTTTTAGTTCTCTAGATTTTGGGTTATGTAACATTGAATTCTGGATTTCTTATGGCCTACGATCTTCAATATCATTAGCATTGAGAGCGGTTTTGGCATAGTGGTGCGCTATCCGGAAAATGAGATTCTGTTGATATACATATAGAAAAATGACAGAGACACAGTTAAATCATTGAAGCCTAGCATGGCAATTATGACGATGAAGTTGAGTACATAGAAGTGAATCAACATGAGACTACCGAATAGAGGTTTCTAGTAATCTAAACAGTTGCCACGGACGTTAGTAACCAAGAACTTCCGCCTCGAACTTTCTAGTCTGCTTAGACTTGGGCTGTGGGCGTCACTCATCATGTACGTATGTTCCATAAGGAAACGTGTATTCCGTCTTGACACACGAACAATAAATGCACATTGCGGCCTACTTGCAACTATTTTCACAGAAAATCTTCCCATTTTTATATATTGATAACCCAGAGAAGCAGCAGCAGCGCCTCCCTACGCAAGCTCTAACCTCAGCGCATCGTACTGTACATAAATGACGCCAGGCAAGACGGCCGTCTCGGTATCCGTCGCGTTATAAGGCAGGCTCAGCACGAACTCGTTGGCGCCCTCTTGTAGCAGCGACACGGGAAAGACGAACTTATGCCCGAAGTTCTGGCACACGACGCCGCTCCGCACGCCGCAGGATCCGCTGCGGTACGCGGGGATGACCCAGGTCTCGACGTCGGCGCCGTTCACGGCGAGCGTGTACGGGACCGACGAGAAGGGCTCGGATGGGAGCGCTGCCCATTTGTTGTTCCCGTTGGCTGTCTTCACGCCTGCGAGATCTACTGTTAGCGTCGCTGTCTGCGCACCTGCGGCTGAGACCGAGAGCTGCGTGCTGGATAGGTCGAAGCGGATCGTCCAGTTGTTCACGTTGGCGTAGACGGGCTCTGGCCGTAGGTAGTTCGCGTACCCCGGGAACCAGCTCCAGTGGATGTAGTTGAAGTCCTCGGCCTCGGTGCTCTTGCCGATTTGAAAGTTGACACCCTCGGGGAAGTCCGTGGGGAAATCCCATGCTGCCCAGTAGATGCGGTATTGGAGCGGCTGGAGCGGCTTGCTTGTGTCCGGGACGTAGCCGTGCTTGTACTCGCCGGCGGACTTGTCCGGTATCCCGATGCGCCAGATCTCGGTGCCGGCGCTCTCGGGCTCCCATGTGAATGAGAGTGGCGTCGATGTGTTTGTAGCGGACACGATCACGTCGTCCTCGATGAACCACCCGAAGATGCCGTCCGCGTACACCGTCAGGCGATACGTGCCCGTCTTGACCATGGGGATCTCCACGCTGCCGGTGCTCGCGTCGATGTCGGCCCAGTATTGCAGACTCGATTGGTTGAACACGTTGAGCTGGAAGTCCTGCTTGTTCTCGGAGAGGATGGCGATGGGTCGCGCGGCGCCGGAGGGGAGCGCGATGGTTGCTTTGAAGGTGGCCCGCTTGGACGTCGGCGCGTAGTTCGGCACGTACGGCGCGATGCTGTCGTAGAAGTCGGCGTTCCACTCCGGGTCCGCGAATTGTGCTGCGTCTGCTCTCAGCTCGGCGAGGGTTGTGTCGGGCGTTCCTTTGTTGAAGTGGTAGTACTGCGGCCCCCAAGTGCGGTCGAAGCCGTGAGTGATGTTTGGGACGGGGGCGCCGTAATGTCCGCTTACCAGATAGTTATACTATGAGGCATTAGTATATATATATACGCTTGTAATAGACCAGCTGATCGGTGTTGGAGAGCACTTACCACAATGCCGTCAACAATAAGATCGTAATGAAGAGGTCCTCCGTAGTATGTCTCGCGCGTGTTATGCACCAGCCATGCACCGTAAGTATTCCCGTCAGAGCTTGTCGTTCCGTCCGAATACTGGCCGTGAACCTTGTGGTCGCGCCAGAGCTCGGAGAAGGTATATTTGGTGAAATATTCAGAATACTGCTGGACATAAGCATCCTGGGCCGTGTTGCCTAGATACCACGAAGCATCTTGAACAACCACCTCGTTCGCGTAGGCGTTTGCCGAGGGTATCGGTGCGTAGTTATCGTCGCCACCAGAAAGGTGCGTCCAGAGCTTCGTGTTGGGCCGGAATAATGTGCGAAGCTCGCCGAGGTCCCGAAGATAGGGGGTTGCCGCGTTGAAGTAGGTGACGCGCGTGAAGAGATGTAGACCGGTTTCACCTTCTCGTAGGAACCACCACTGTTCGATGCTCTGGTTCGTGGCGGCGTATGTATCGCTCATTCTTACGCCGCCGTAGGGTGTTCCCGTCGAGTCGGTGCCCTTTATGAGCTGGTATTTCGCAGTACCTCCGGGTGTCCATGATCCAGATGGGACACAGGAGCAGTCGACGTATGGCCCCTTTCCTGTATTTCCGCTAACAGGACCTAGCAGGTCCTGCGTATCGAGGACAACGTCTACGACCTGGCCTTTGCTCTTGTCTACCGCGACATATAGGCGATCATTCTGAAGCACGAATTGGCTAGTCGTTTCCGTCGCATTGAGGAACGCGACAGACGCCCTGAATAGGGCGGTCAATGCCAAAACTTTGCTTCTTAACCCGGGCATCTCGAAGCATTGTAAGTAAGTACCCTACTTCTTCTTTTCTCAAGAATCTAGGTAGAAAACAAAGCTATAGCGCTGATCATACTATGCCGGAGAAAATGCCCCAAATTAGCCCATTTTACCGGCTACAACGACACTCGATTTTGGAAATCGGAGCGTTTGGCAGCTTCATCCGTCATTTTCGGTCAATCTCATCCCGACGAAGACGGTTCATTGAAATCTGGGGTAAGACAGCCAATGTTATGAGAAGCGCGGGAAATTAATTGGCTGGTCCCATCGCAGATAGGCGGGGGCAAAAGCTCGTTCAAGTGCCATCGCATCATTGGGACCGGAATAGCTCTAGTTACTGCGAAATTTCATCAAGTGTAAAATGGTGAACTGCGAATACCCTCACGCAAAGAGCTCGCGTTTCAAGTTGTTTACTTTGCGCCAATTGACAATGGTTGCTGAGTGATACCCATCTGCTGAATGGCATGTGATGGATGCGACTGGTGCCCGATCTTAATAATCAACACACCTTCGACACCCATGCCATCTATTGAGTAGGATCTGGAATGGTGGTATGTGACGTACCCAGCCTAGAGCTTGACGTGGGGAGTAAGTCATGAGAGGGGCAGTGAATACCTATCCCACGTCGCACGAGGCTTAGACGACATCGTCATGCGAATTGATGAATTGAGAAGAATCACATGCGACTATGATTTTCCCCCCTTCTTCTTCACGATGCGTCAATCGTATGACTCTAGGAAGAGGTAACCCAGCAACAGCTAGAACGTTCGACGACATTTCATAGACGCCGAGTCTCTGCCGTTTTCCTTCGGGGTGGACCGCGAAGGAATTGGAACTGCCCATTGAGTGCGAGTTATCGCCCTTCGGATTCCATGCGGGAGGGCGAGCGGGCAGGGGATTTTTCAGCATCTCTATCCCTCACACCGACTGGGGGGGGGGTTGGTGCTCGGAGTCTGCTAAGTCCTCGGGCTGTGCACGGCGTTGGCCGGGGATGTGATCTGTACTCCCGAGGGCGAAAGAGAGCCCGGTAAATAAAGCCTCCTCTCATTAGTATCGTGAACATCTGTCGGGGGCACAGCACAAGGGGTCTAGCAGTCAGATATTAGTTCAAGAGCTGGTCTCAGAGACCCAGTCAGGGGGCTTAATCTTCCAGGGTTGCAGGAGCAATTTTCATGTGCTTACTGTTCGTGGTAGATGGAGGGGTGGTACATTTCCGAGAGCATTGACAAATTGCAGACTAGATACCCGACCTAGACGATGAAGTCATAGGCGCTCGAAACGACTACGGCGAGCTAACACGCGGCGCGAATCTAGATTTGTCCCATGGCGCGAATTCTTGCTGGATGTTACCGAATGCGGTCATAGCAACAGCTGCAGGGTGCTGACTGAGCTCCATGATATCTTGGTCATGTAGCAGAGGTGTAGATGTGTATAAAAGTGCTGAACCGTCGCTCACTTTCAGACGAGTTCAGAACAATAGCATCACTATCATCAGTCTCATCCATCACTCAATTAACGAGTAACTAGCATATCAATTTGAAAGAAGTTGAACATTACGTTGAAGTTTGCATTCAATTACAACTCCCCACAGTCATCAATCATGTCGGACATCATTCATAAGATCAAGGACGCCGTCACACATCATCACCATGACGACGACCAAACACACGATAAGACCAAGGAGAAGAAGCACAGTACGTCTAGCAGTCCATATCCAAACTCATTATTATACTCGTCCAATTACTGACATGTCCGTTTTAGCCACCCACAAGAATGGAGCCCGCCCAGATCTGGACTTAAATTGCTCGCGACCAGCCACCAAGGCTCCCGTCGACATAACGGGTCGGCACGTCGAGCCGGATGACCGGGACATTGACGGCCGCCATCACGCCCACAACAAGGATGCGCCCGATCTAACGGGCCCGCATCGCGACCACGACAGCGTCGATATCAACGGTCATCACCCCAGTACCCACAACCCGCCAGACCTGAACAGCCCTACGGCTAGCCCTACATCTCGTCATTAGAAGAGCTCGTGGTGACGGGAGAAGGAGGAGTACATAATATGTATGGACAGCGGAGATACCCTGCGGATTTACAGTTTAGAGAGTCATGGTGTAAATGAGGAATATGAATATGAATAATACCATTTTGAAATACATGCATACATATTTAGTGAGCCCAAATGCGACATGGTGTAAGTGTCTTCAAGAGCGTGAATTCAAGCATAGCTGTATGACAGAGCTCAATTGGCGAGGGCGCAAAGCTTGTAAATAAATAGAGAACAACCGACACAGAATGATGATTAATTAGGTTTGCTTTGTTGATGAGCCGAGAAAGTCTCAATATTGTATCTCTGAAATCTGTGCCGGTGGATTGACCTGATTTTCCTCACACTGGCCTCGGTATCGTATGTGCCTAGTTACGACACTCTTGCTTTTCCCAGCGACTTAATGGAAAAGGTTCGCAAGGGTTGATTCAATCTTCGAATATGGAGCGTGTCTTATTTCCTCAACCTATTTTCTGACAGGTGGAAGTTATTGAAGGGGCTATCTTGCTCGTCAATCTATACTGGAGCGTTCTGTGGACTTTTACCTTGAATGCCCAGTAAGAAGTGATGGGGTTAGTACCCTGGGTACTACGCTGGGATTGAAGCTCCCCACATTCTACTTCAACATCGCCAGTTAGCAATATTACTGTGAGAAGCTATCAAGAGAAGTTTGATACATAAATACTCTCCAAAGCTCGATTGAAGATTGTTGCTGCGCGAAGTTGGCAATTGGCTTAGTATTATTATGATCAGTCTGAGGATATATGCCTGTTAACAGAACATTCCTTCAGCCTTCAATGCGCTTAGACATTTGCAGGCGGAACTCGTTGGAGACGGTAAAAGGGAGGACCTAGGTCGGGCGCAAATTTCGTCGACTACCTATGTAAATAAGGAACCCTTTTAGGCTTTCTTCTGGACTTTCCATATCTTCTCTCGTCCTATGAGCGTGTTATATGTCATACCTCTCCCCCTACTGAAACCCCCGAGGAGCAGTGTAAGCCGCCTAACCTACCCAATACAAAATAGCGATATGAATTCGATCAATAACCAAATCCATGTCTTCCCCAAGCATGATCATAATTTCGTAAGCCAACCTTCATACCAAAACACTCGAGACCACTTAGTAACAAGAATACTGTTTCAGAATTGCCTATAAGTGTCTCCTGTGAGAATCTGCTTATATAAATCCGAGCTTGCGCGCCGCTGCAAGACATGAAGAGGGTTCAGGTGTATATTGCTGGTATGGAAGAAGGCTGCGAGTCGTGGTATCTCGTTACTTCCAGAGATACGCAATTTCAGTCTACAACATGATGCTGAAAGATAGCCCTATAATATGACCGAAAAGACTTGTGGCAGCACCAACCCCTCATCGATCATGTCTTCGATTTGATCTCTTATCCACTGCTCCCCATGCGCCCTTAATAGAGGCTCCAGAGCTGCTTCTATCTGGCTTGTGGACGCGACCAGGTTGCTCATTGTGCCGCTGTTGCTTTGGCCCGAGCTACTACCAGCAGCCGCTGCCTGACCCGCAGTGACCTGTTGTAAAACGCCGACTACGGCGCCCTTCAATTCACAAACAGCTCTCTCCTCGTCTGTGGAACGTCCTAGAGAGCCGAATAGCTTGTTTGCGTTTCGGTAGTAGACTTCTGCGTGCTTTAGAAGCTGTTGTGTCGTAGTTTGTGCTTGTGGATGCGCGATGGGGGGATAGGCTAGTATCTGTAGGAACAGCGATATATCTCCTCTTAACGAGTGTGTTGTTGCAATTATATGTTTATCGATGTTCGGTATGCTTGCGACAGATGAGAGGCGCGATTGTGCCTCGATCAATATCTTCCATCTGAATGCCGCATGGGAGCCCGGCTCAGAACTGAGATTGGCGAGTGCGCCGTTCAGGGATAAAAGAGCATTAGCACTGGCCAAAAGAACATCTTCAGAGGATGTATTAAGCCCAGGCTGTGTAAATGCGGCATCAAGCTCCTGTTTATACTTTTCCACGTCGATCGCGGATAATCTGAAGGACAGTTCGAGATAATTACTAGTGAAGACGGCCCTCGGCAGCATTGCATCGGATAAGCGAGGTTCCAGAGCCTCTTGGTTTTCGCTGATGAGGGTGGGCAATACATGCGTGAGCAGGTTCGTCGAGTATGAATCGATCCAGGACAGCGCGTGCATGGTAGCGATGTCGGGAGCGGCGCTTAATATGCTACAAAGAGCACTAAGGGCTTCTATCTGAGCTATAATCGTTTCAAGAAGAGTAACTGCGGTGATCGGCTCTTCTATGCTAACCCATTGTTCCTCTTGGCCATCATTTTGGGGTGCGGATGTGGTATTAGTGGCTGCTTGTCCGCCTTCAATCTGCGACATCTCCTGTTGAGCAGTCTCACGCATAGCTTGCTCGAGCTCGAGGCGACTCTTTGTAAAAGTAGCTTGCTGCAGTTCGAAGCAGCGGCTCTGAATATCGAGCGCCTGTTCTAGTTTCTGGGTTGCTTCCAAGTCGCTAGCTTCGTCGTCCTCTGCAATGATTTCGGCCATACCTGTGAGTACCTGGGCCAGGTTGAATAGGGTGTCTGGATGTGATGGTGCTAGATCTTGAGCATAGTTGTGAGAGGCGAGGGCCTGTTGCAGCACAGTTATGACAGGGGCGTCAAGCACCGCGGAAAGCACAGGATCAGTAGCCTTCTCGAGCTCGAGCCGTGCCTTATTGTAAGCTAGATCGAAACTACGAGGAAATTTAGTAAGTCCCTGGGAGTAGACATCGAGGGCCCTATCGGCGAATCGCAAGGCTTTGGCAGGGTCACCAAATCGATGCTTTCTCATGGCTTCTTCATGGCTATCGCCTAATTGAAGATAGTCGTCCGTATCGACAAGTTTCTATAATATTCAATTAGTATCAGGCGCAGTCGTCTCCATGTAGTCGTGCTAGGAAAATATCACTGACCCCCGAGTCTCGGTTTTTTTTCGCCGACTTCAACCGTGGCGGCGCCATTTTTTAAGGTGATCGAAGTGAGCGAGGTTTTAGTTTTATGCAGGTACAAATAGCGATGCACTTGTTAGAAACATCAAACGTAAATATCTAAACGCGTGAGAGTGTATTCAAATAACCTCTATAGAAGTTACAGAAGTGTTAGCTTTGCTTCCAGCAGCCGACAGCTGGCAGAACTTGGTGCTCAGCTGTTACAAAGTCGGAGGGAGGTGTCTCCAAGTAACACATACATAAGTGCCCAGTAACAACACGGTCAACACCAACAAAAGAGAACATTAGAAGTACGTA
Source organism: Xylaria sp. FL1042 (assembly GCA_022495085.1). Classification (NCBI taxonomy): domain Eukaryota; kingdom Fungi; phylum Ascomycota; class Sordariomycetes; order Xylariales; family Xylariaceae; genus Xylaria; species Xylaria sp. FL1042. The sequence goes on from MU380135.1 coordinate 672,630, forward strand.
AGTTCATATTCTTCACCCCTCTTACCCGCACGTGCACGCACACGAGACATCAATGGGTAAGTACATAGAGAACTACTGTACAGGGACTGCATGCCAAACAATTCTTATATACTCTAATTTACCTTTATACGCTAGATGGATGTTGGTACGACTTAAATGATGAGACCGGCACAAATAGAAAGCTCAAGAATAATTTACCTGAAGGCTATCCCTACTCGTTACTCACTTTATATAGCAACTTAACCTACACTCTACGCCGCCGCTTGTAGTCAACATGTGCATCACTCATTACAGCTAATCTTACCTAGGTAGTTGTTGCTATTTAAAGAGACATTTTATTATCTATATGAGGTCTGCATTGAGAAGAATGTCTTGTTGCTTGCGCAACACTATCCAAAGACCGCTAGTAGCCGAGTAGACATCGATAACGCACTCTTTTATGAAGCAATCGAGCCCGCCTTAGAAGGGCTTCGGGTATCTTCTGCTATAGGCTTTCCTCGAGGACTTCCAAGAGTCGAACTCACGTAGCCATTTCTTGACGGTGCGAATTTCCCACAGATGTGCTTCTCGGATGAACTGGGGTTCGGCTTGGACGTCTAGAATCCCGGATGAGTCCCAGTGATGACCGGCTCCGGTTATGAATAGCTCTGGGTGTAAATCCGACGTCTGCCTCCTCGCTGGGGCCAGAGGCGAATGGTAACAGAGCCCGTTCCAGACGTCCTGATCGCCGTCGATGAAGGCCAACCTGTCGGCGCTGAAGTTGAAGTCACCGAAGCTATTGTAGACATCAATATCAGGGCTCGATTGAATCTTGTTGTACTCCCCTTCTGGGAATGCCCACTGTGTTTTGGATATTATTAGTGTCCAGGCTCCTTATCAGCTAGCTCACGAGAGAAAATTGGGGTGTTGGTATTATACGAAATTGCCATTAGATAAAATGGGACCTTACTCTGCACCATTGCTGTTCATACGAAATATCGACGACCCGTGATAATAAGCTTGGTCCTTCCTTCGGCGCATCTATGTACGCTCCCTAAACAGCGAATAATACGTGTCAACTTAAGTCACAGTACGATATGAATTCTATCAGGAATAATTGAGGAGGCCGGTATTACATACCTGCTCAATGCAGCTCGTGTATAAGTAGGAGCGGCCGCTACTATTTTCTATCTCTGCCCAAGCACTTTGATTCTGAGTTCCCTGTTCTTCCAAGTCAGATCATTCTTCATGTCGAAGTCCACCGTTAATCAAATTTCGATGGAAAACTCACCCAGCAATCATGACTGTTATAATCGCCCGATTGGCAGAGAGGGCGAGTATACTTCTTAATGTAATTCTATGACGAGAAAAGTCAGAGCTAGAAGCGGGGATGCAATAATTCAAGGAGGTCCAAGTTCAGGGTGCTTACAGCATATCCTCCTAATCCGACCCAAGGTTCTCCATTCGTATAAGCGCTCATTGTGTAGTCAATCTCAGCAACCTCTTTTGGGGGATCAATATCCGACACGTTGCCGCAGAAATTAAAAAAATCGCGCGAGCCATATGTAGAGTTCCAGTTCAACTCCTGCCAGGTGTTTGAGAAATAGTTCCCCGGATTTCCAATGGGGTCGACGATCGCCGATGCGAAATCTCGATGATCTGTGAGTACTTCTAGACCAAACAATGCTTTGAATTTTGTGATAGCAGCCTGGTGGTTCTTTGCGACAAGGTCATCAAACTTGTCAATAATGTTGTTGATACGGGCCACGCAATCCTACGAACAGGCTTCATATTAGATAGGTGCGAGCAATAAGCAAGCGAACGATAGCGGTATAGCGCTTGTCTAGGGGCTCATGACGCCGATTTCGGCTACTGACCTGCGGTGCAAACTTCTGTATCGGACCATACCACTCAGGATAACCCACAACAACATGAATGGGGGCCGACGATGCTATACCTCCATATAAAACGTCGCCATATTGTTTGATTGAGAATGCTGTCTGGGCTCCTGCAAGACTTCCGCCGTAGAGGATCCAAGGAGTGCCTGGGGCTGTCAAGTCACCTTCTACCCCTGGGAACACGGCATGCTGCGCGAAATAGCTATTGTCGGCGATAGTTTGAGCGGTAGTGAGGAAGGCAAGTTGATCCGTCGTGGAGGTATTAAACGGATAGCTTTGTCCATAGTACCGGTTCTCTAGGATGACACCAAGACCATCGGTTGCTACTTCGCGTCAGTCATGTCTTCTTTCTTCCAATTGGGGGTTTCAATTGAGTTTAATAACCTTCCATAAGAATCTGAATGATTCCAGTTTGGAGATTAGAGAATCTACTTGGCCCTACGAGTTATATATGTTAACATGGGGGTTCCGGCAAGCTCGGCTGGGGATGGACTCACCACTTGTTTCTCCACTGATGTAAAGATATACTGGCCCGCCTGCTGTTTGTTAGTAAATTGTGTAGAATTTATAAATCGAATAACACTGACCTGGCTTGTAGTAAGTCGTGTCAAAGTAGTATCGCTGCGTGAAAGTTTCATTCGCGTATGGGAGCTTATTTTGCGGGAAATGATTAATCTTTTGCTGAAAGTAATGGGCCTCATATTGGAGGTCTTGGCGTGGGACCTCGCGCTTTAAATGGCGAGCTTGAACGTTGTCGAACGTCGCCGTACTCAGAGCGGCGACTAAGATTTTCGGTACCCTCATCGTGTGAAACTTGAGAAAGCGAAAGACGGGGTAGAGAGCCAGATCTACCTAGGCAAGTCTCCATGGCTGGATGCAGTGGGATTAAATACGATAGACGCCGTATCTATCGTATTATTCTATCGGAAGGCCCTCACGGCGCTCAATTACGAGTTTGGTATGACATCCCCGCTAAGTCTTCCGGGACGCCGGGTTTAGCCAAGGCCGGGGGGGCATGTCGTCATCCGAGCATATTGTTTACCGCTTCGGAAAAGAGATTGGCTCTGACGGAGGCCCACGACTAGTCTACTGCGTGAGATAACGCCTTAAGGTAAACGGATAATATACTAATCAGGAAGGTCACAGCTTGCTTATAACCGCGTCATCAAGGCTTGCGCCATATTTCAACCGGGAGACGTCCATCATCACGCCTGCTGCATACCTGCCTTACATAAGTAGCTGGCTGACTGCATCATAATGGCAGAGTATATCATTAGGCTGGCCGCTACTGGCTGTCCGTATTGTACGTAGTATTATACGCCTGTAGTTGCTTTTGATCGGAATCCTCTGCATTGCTTATCCCACTAGGAATAACGCCACAAAGACATACGCAAATGATTCGATGCTAACGTACTGAAAAACAACTATACGCTGGAATTTTTGAGCCATTGGCCATAAATAGAGCAGTGCTAAGCAGCTCGTAGCCAAGATGTAGGGAGCTAGTCCCAGAGTTATAGGGTAGGTAGGGCCATTAAGGGGAGCTCGCGGGGTTAAAGCATGCTGTCGACTCGCCACAAAATTGGTATATAAATGGAGGAGCCTTGTTGGAAGCAAACCTGGGACTCAGGAAGTGCGTGCTATCTGGATGCGCGACTGGCTACCCGAGTACCTCGATCGATTCATTACACTTCTGCCTAAACACGAAGTGTGATGTGCAGCTTTCCTAAGCCCGGAAATAGTCATAAGCACCAAAACCACCCGGTTGGCAAGTTCGATTCGAAGATCATCTGATGCAAGCTTTAAGGCGTCGATTATAAGTCGTGCACGCTTAGTCGTAGCAGTCGGATATTACTTGAGCGCTGGGGCCTGTGTAACGGTACACACTTCTAGCATCATGCGTTACGAGGATTTGTGGCTTTTTGGCTCGCTTTAAATGGTGTCGAACTGACTCTAGATGCTTTCATGGATCGAGAATAGTAAGTCGCGATACTTGGTAAGATCATTTCCACCAACTGAGAGGTTTATGCTCGGCAGAGAAAGGGCCATTAGTGTCTTTCGATTGATGCAAAAACTGAGTTGTAGCCTGGAGGTCAAATCAGCCTTTACCGAGTTATCCGTATTTTTTTGATTTCATCACGCAAGTGCTGTATGTCTTTTGCCCCGCGACGACATAACGTTCATTTTCCCCCTCCGGTTCTGTTAGGACTTTCCTGACCAAAGCCTCGTTTTGCTTCGCTCGCACCGTTGTCGCGACTCAGCGAAGAATCACCAAGACAGTTGGAATTGTTTTCGGAGCGAAACCTTTCCAATCACAGCGGTCAATACGACTGCGGAGCAAAGCTAGTCTTGAGCATCGAAGAGAGATAACCGTGTAGGTCATATATCCAGTCGAAGGCGGGTGAATAGTAGTTGGTTTAAAGGATGACAAAACAAGCGAGTCAGTCTAGAAGCAATGTATAATACTTGGCTAATTAAGCACGATGTAAGAAGAAGGGTCTCGCTAATTGGCCTATGTGTCAGGGAAAACGTAATAAAAATTAGGCACTTGCTAAACCGCATGACGGTGGGCCAGTAAAACCACTTTAGACAAAACAAAAACACAAAACATAAAACACAAAACACAAGGTTAATAGGTTTACCCCGCACTTATCTTTTATATAATTAAAAAATCATTTAAATTTATTAATAAAATGCCTTGCCTATTATTTAATATTAATTAATTTTATAATTAAATTATTTAATTATATAAAAATAAACTTTTTATTTTTAAAATTTTTAAATATATTATTAAAAAA